>VYZX01030839.1:1466-58080 GCA_013401335.1 Brachypteracias leptosomus
GTGCAATTCCATGTTAATATGATATACTATATTTTCAAATTATAGAAATAAATAATCTTATTTTTCTCTAAAGATTAGTATTTCATAGCCTTTTTATAGTTGAGGGAATGAACACAGAGGAAGAAAAATATTTCTAATGTCACAGGGGATGGATTTCCTTGACTTGTAACTCCACTGACATTCCCACTCAATCTCTCTACTTCTCCAGCTGAATATAGATCTATGTTTGGATTTGTGAATAATTCACATGCATAAGACCTTATTCAGTATCGGATTTTGGCCACAAGTTGATGCATCACTTAATTCCACCTGTATTACAGTAGTGTACAAAGCCCCCATACTCTACATCTTGAAAGAAAAAAAAAAAAAGCAAGCTCGAAAGTCTATAAACAAAAAGTTTTGATTTTCAGCCAGTATCCCCAGTTTTGTGATCTTTTATACTGACTATAACTTTCCTCAGTTTACACAAATCAAATAAAGATACATATCTTTGAATAAAATATTTCTGTACTCTGGCTGGAAAAAAATGGAATAAAGCTGGTGGCTTTTATCAACTTGTTTCTGAACAATTCAGCAAACCAACGATCAAAGGCTAGCAAACTGGTAAATCTCTCTTAATTTTTAAAAAGTTCCTTCAGTGTTTTTGCTCCTAAGTTCAGCAAATAAATATAGTGTATATTCCACCATCTTTATTTCACATTTCTACTCTAGCACACCGTAGCCCAGCTCACTGATTTCTTTATACTACTGTGATCTGTTTATAATTTTCACAACAAATAGGCTGAATTTAGTGAGCAGTTTGGTGCAAATNTTACCTTGGAGCACACATAAAAGTAGTACAAAATGCCTTTACATCTCAAGAAGACCGTATTTATCAGAGACCTATTAACTATGTTAAGAATCTTATTATCCTGCATGAAAATATTGGAGTAGGTGGGTTTGAAAACTGCAGTTTATGTTTTTGTAAAGCAATGAAGATTTTGGACATAATTCCATCGAGAAGAGATGATNGCTACACGGGGCACTGGGAGTTTATTTCAGATTGGATTTCACCTTCTGAGAGGATTTCAACTACTCATGATGCAAAGCTTTCTGAATGAAAAAGGCAGAAGCACCTACTAAGGGTTTAGTCATGGTGCAGCCCACCAAATGGTTTGGCTCTTAAGCATTGGGTCACTTTTTGAAAAGAGCTTTTGTTTATTTTCCTCCAAAAAGAAACAAGATCTAATGTATCAAAAACACTCTATAAACTGAGGCTACTCTCAGTTAATGGCAACAATCAAGGGGTTAATTTCTAAGCAGCAACACTTCTCTGAACCAACTCAATAATATGGATATTATATCCATATTATAACATACCTAATGCCTACACAAAATCCCTTTAAAGGAATTTCTACCAAGGCCATAAAGCAGACCCAAACTAGAATGGAACATACTTTTCCTTACCAATATCTAAACTTACTTTTCCCCTTTGAAACTGCCTCAATTCTAGGACCTTCCAGGGCCAAGGTCAGCCCAGACAAAAGGGCTGTAAGAGAAATGACCTTGAGGAACTCACAAGAAAAAACCACTCTTGATTAACTAGCACAAACCATACAGTCTCCAGCATAAGCAAATGCCTTATGGCTTTTGCAGGCTTCCACAAGTACATCAGCAGTATAAGGAAGATGAGGTCTGCTGCTGAACGAACAGGGCAGTAATAAAGGAAATAGAGGAAATGTATGAGCTTTTAAGTGGCTTTTAGAAGCTTTATGGTGCACATTGTAAAAACCAAGTTCATTTCCCTATAAAATATTTTCTTAGGAGCTTTTGAATCAGACTTTTTCATCAGGTAGCTAGTATACCTTAGTAAAGCATGGCTTCTATGGCTGACATATTTGCTTTTTCCAAAAAGCACAGTATTTAGTATCATATACCACTGATGAATTCTCATGATATATACTCAAGTGCTCCCTTGCTGGACTGGGGAAGAAGGTTAGGTATGTGGAGAAGTGAATTCAACTAAAGCTACATGTGTATATACATAAAATTTCCATACTCAAAAATTAATAGAAACTAAGCTTAAAATACATTGAAAATACGAAGTTTGGAGTAGATCTCAAGCTGAATATTCTAAACATCTGAGTTCCCAATTTAACTTCCACATTTAATTATAGAGAAAACGGAAATTATGCAATACAGATTAATTCCAGGATAAAATTAGAATTCAAAACTAAAGGGATTCAATCTATTCAAATACAATTAAGCTATCATTAGTTCCCTGTAGTTATGATCAGGAATCAAGTGCTTTATGTATACTTTGAAAGTAAATTAATAAATAGAATTAAGATTGAATTTACACAGCTTTTAGGAACTGGAGTAGAAAAAAAAAAGAAATAAATGCAGTTTGATTTATCTTGTGCATTTTAAGACAAATAAAATATAGGACAGTAAAAGCATCTGTTATTGTGTACTGTGATTAAAATATAGCTAGGTACTGCAATTTGCCATGAATGGAAGTAGTCCAACCAGATCAGGGTCAGCAGAACAGAGGTGGTGGGGGTAGGAATATACTCCAAACCATTGTAGTGATTTCCTGTGGTAATTGGCAAATTTTAATCAAGAATTGCAAAAAACTTTTCATCTTCTTAAAAATCTTGGTTAGATATGAGTTGAGATCAGCTTGACGTGACCCTACTGATTGTACACAGAATAAGAATACAGTAATATTTATCCTGCTATTTCCAGATGCAGATCACATAGAGAAAAGTTAGATAAGACATGTGTGATTACAGCAAGTTAAACAGATCTCCTTATATGATAATATGTTACTAATGAAAACTATCTTAGAAAGGGACTGTAAAATTATCCATTACTGAAGGAATGGAGAAAGGAAAAAAACAAGGATGGTTTTTAATGAACTGGAATAAACCATTCTGATATGTCTTTCAGCTGCAGATGGGTCTCAGAGCAGCCAAGGTTAACAGTGATAATATCAGGCACAACTGAATCAAATGAAAGTCAGGAAATAACTGACATGTCAGAGATCAAACTTGGTAAAGCCACTTCAAAATCTAGAGGAAGACCAGAAAAGTGGGACACTTTTTAAAATAAGTATAAATGAATGTGAAGTTTCTACATTAGAAATTATCATTTCACTGCATAGTGTGATTTTCTTCATGGCTCAGCCTGTGAATTTCAGTGTCTTGCACCTCTTGTGAAGTCTATGCAAAGAAAAATAGTAAATAATTTAGAGAATGTTTTTCTTCAAAGCCATTATATATGCTTGATGAGGTAGACTGGTTTCAAAATACACTTACAAGAAGTAACAAAAAGCAAGAAGTAAGAGCATCACAAAACACTCTTTGCCTGTTTTATGGACGTGGTGAAAGAGACTTGTTCTTCTCTTTGGGTTTTTACACTATATCAGAATTTGTCCAATCTAATCTAATTCCAAAAAGTCCTTGAAAGTTCTTATCTGAAATAGAATGTCATGAAAAAAATACCTGTGCCACTGCCAACCATCTTGGACATATTACTCTTGATGCCTCAAGCTACTTGTGTGCTGTACACAACCTGGACATGTTTATGAAGCAGTGGCTTCATAGCTTCTGGTGAACTCACACTAGAACTTTCTGTAATGTTATTCAGTATACAACAGCAGATCTGATTGGTGAGATACTCACCATTGCTATTATCTGGTGGGGATTTTCTAATGCTCTTTGATGCTCTGAATTAACATGTTTCCCTTGCAGCACACTTAGCAGTCAGAACCTAATAGACTATAACTCTTGTCACCACAGTACTAAAAAGCTAACTAGTTTCTGCACTTGCATGTGTAATTGGGACTATCACTCTCTTTAATTGCCCTCTATTAAAGAATCCCTTCTCACTTGATCTAGTATTCTTCTTCTGGGACTTTCTACCTGCTGATATTGAGAAAGTGCAGACATCTCACCAAGCTGACATACAAAGGTTGCAGGAATATCAATTTTGACTGCCATTTCATGCTTCATTACAGCTGTGCATCTCAAATCATAACACTAATTAGCAAACAAGTCTCTTCTTCACCTGCTCGCATGATGCAAAATAAGATCACTGGCAGGCTGAGCACAGCCAAATTAAAGTACTCTAGCACACGGTTAAATGGCCAGTACAGCAGTCTTATTCTGCCTGTCACAACTGTACCATTTTGCTCCTGTAAACTCATCATGTTGGATACATGTTAGGATAAGGTTTATCCTGCTCCCATTTTCCCCAGTAACATCTTTGCAACAGGCAATTTTAGACGTGAATTTGTTATTAGCTATTGGAACATGATCAGTACAACAACTTGGTCTTGTAGTCATGTATTCCCCTATATTGACATAATTCCACTAATTTTTAGACAGAGGCAGTTAAAATAGGTCCACAGGCATCTCACATGTGTATATTCATATTCCAGAGAAGGAAACCATTTCTAATATCTTTACCTTGTTCACTCACTGGAGACAAATAAGTGATTTTCCCCACATTTGTATATATTAAAAATGTTATCCACCCTGTCACTCAATTCACCCATCCATTCATACAAGAATCTTAAATGTATCCTACAATTTCAAGTAATTTCACCTCAGCATGGCTGCAGAAAATTACAGAAGTTATCACTGACATTTTTCAGGTTAGCGTTGGGGTACAGGGAGTCTGTGACTTGCCTTAGGTAGCAAAACCAGACTCGGAGACAGAGCTGGGAATAGACCTTAGATTTACAGTTTCATAGCCCAGTGCTCTAACTGAATAAATCTCTATTTCTGCAATATCCACCGTAGGAAGACTACAGTGCCCTAACCTGCAAAAGGAACTTTCAGGAGAAACAGTGTCTGTAATTATTAACTCTTATGTGTTTTTTCACGATGTCTGTGGTTAAGATCTGTTTCTATTACAATCACTTTCACAAAAAAGTACGTCTAAAAATCTCTTGATCCCACAGTGCCTATGATAAGGATATAACAAAAGGAAACAGATGAATCTAAAATGTCAAATCCTTCCAAAACCCAAAGATTTATTTTTTTTCCACTTTAGAAGAAATACCTTCATCTTACAGCACAGCCAATATATGAACAGTTTCCATGTAGTCTTGGAAAAAAATAATTTCAAGAGAAACCATTGCTGGATGTCTTTTACTGTTTTGTAAAAAATGTATAAAGCCCCTGCACCCAGACAAAACAAACTAACTAATAAAAACAAAACAAAAAACATGAACAAACAAAACAAAAAGGAAGGAATTACAATTTCCTGTAAAAGTTGAAGACTGAGAATTGTCCATCCTGATATTTACCTCCTCAATATTTTACATTAAGGAATCCTCCCTGTTAGATATAATACACTAAAGCAAATGGATCTCCAAAGTCAAGTGCTTTCCTACCATGCACACAGAGAGCAAAAGTTAGCTACTGCCTCCCCATGCCATATAATCTAAAGAAATAGCCCAGCTATGTAAAATGTTAAGGGATTCTATATCTCCAAAACGTTAATGAAAGGGTGATCAGAAGTCCTTTCTGGTAGCCTTTGAAAGGATGCATTCGTTTCTCTGTGGTTCCATCAAGCTCTCTTGCCATACAGAGAAGCAGCAGCCACACCTTTGTCCTTCTCTACCCCCTGGAGGAGTTGCTGCTCTCACCTGTGTCAGGACTCAGATAAACTAATATATCTGCCCTGCCTCAGTGCACAAGACGGCAGAGGGAAGCGTAGTCTTTTGTATGACCTCATTAAGACCCTGCACAGCATAGCACAAATACTCTATCACAGCACCGAGGCTGTAGCAATGGACATTTTCAGGAGATTGTCCTGTTGTAACTTCTGGCTGTTGTAAGAGAAAGAAATGCGGTTTCTTAATTTTGTGACCCCAAGAATGGTGAAGCTGTTAAAACTAAGCAAAAAGTCTTGCATTTTAGAAAAAGCAGACTTCTCATTTATGAAGTTGTTTTCTAGCCATAAAATTCATTCACTTAGCCATGTGACTGAGTAACACATCAAGAAAGTAATAGATTATGATGTCTTTTTGTATTTTCAAAGGCTACGATATCCACATTTGTACACCATGGATGCATTTAAATTTAGATACGCAATAGTAAGAAAAAAAAATAAGAAAATAAAGGAAATAGGAGTTAATATTTATGGAGGAATTTAAACCATAAATCAAATTATTTAAGACAGACTGTGCAATCCCTCTCTTAACTGACTTTTCTCCTAGAAAACAATTTGAATGAGCATAAGGTCTTCTTTTATTCCAGCAGTATCAAAGAAAAGTAGCCCAAAACCCAAGCTCCTCATTTCACAAGAGTCTTACTACATCCTAAGGAGGGAGGATGGAGATCTGCCTGCAAATGAGGCACTTTTAGTCATGTTAGCAGAAGTCACAAGGGAACTACTGTTTTCCTGGAGATCTCTGCCTGGCAGCCTGGCCCTGGCTCAGGTGGTTTTGCCTCTCAGTGAAATCCTATGGAAGTCATTGGGATGCCATGAGGTACGCTACTGCCCTCATGCCAGCAGGTCAAACCACAAAGAGATGTCTTACAGCCCTGACCCTCTGTGTGTGTGTTCCCACTCTAGGTGGAGGAAGTGGCAGCCTGAACAGCCAGGACAGCACAGCTATGTGTCTGGGACCCTGCAACATGATCACAACATGACTGCAGGGACCAACAATGGGAAGAGGGGGAAGTTACACTTCTTGGCTACTTTTATAAATACCTATCTTCCTAATTCACCCCAGCACAACAGCTGGATCTGGCTGAACAGTATTTAGGCTGAACAGTCCCACAGTACTGGTGGACTAAAGTGACATTTGGGCACTGTTAACTGAGCTTCTTCATTACTTCTCTACTCTGCAGGAAGATGTGACTGCATTGTTAGTATATGATAGCAACTTCAACTTAAGATTTTCAATATGAGAACACTTCCATTAATATCATACAGGAAACTATTAATTATCTTCAGTGCTGTGTTCAAGGGGCCAGGGAGCCTGATGCTGGAGGGTTTACACTGCTCAAGCAGTGTGCAAATAAGAACAGCAGCATTTTACACCTGCAATGCCTCATTTTGTCTGGGGAAAATGGATCCAGGGGAGGAATCAATCCCCCTAATATATCTTTGAGAACAGCTACAATTGGTTATTTTATGCTGAAAAAGATTGATTTTCCTATGCTATACAAACTTTAATCCTTCATTCAAAAGTCTTGCTTTTAGTCACTTGTATCACAAAAATACCAGCTGATGCAGTGCCACCTGATAAATGATGACAGCAATTAGATTGCTTACTGATTTGTTCTCTTGAAGAGTTACTCTCCAAATGCTGTAATTGACTCTCTCCTTGAGCTCTCTTTCTAGAAAGCCAACTTGCCAGTGTAGATCAAATCTATTGAATACCTGCAGCAGTATAACAAATAAAATTTAAAATAATTTGATGGTAAGGGGCACAAGTCAAGAAAAAAATCTTAATAAAAGACTTTTGTAACCAACTGGGAAGGTTGTAACTCCTGGGAAGGCTACAAAAACTGGTGTAAACTTAAGATCTTTGACCAAAACATTTTTGCTTCTAAATTAATTTGTACTCTTTGGGGTTTATTTATACCATCTTAGAACTGTGTCACTGTCATTGAAGGGTGAAATAAAATATATAACATTTTGGTGTTACTTGCAATTTCTGGCATGTTTTTAATGAATCAGAATACATTGCGAATGTTCCAGGGAAGCAAGAGAGTCCTTCCTATCCACAAATCATTTACCAGGGTTATTCAGCATATTCTGAACTTTGAAAATCAAGGGTCACTTGGTGGTTAAAGGAATGATGCTCAGATAATTTAGATGGTTTTAAGACATGACCATAAATGCCATTGGTCAGACTTAGATTGTTAAATGGTTCCTAAGAGATTTAAAACCTACGAATGTAGAAGAAATTTATTTACCAGAGATCTGTAATGAAACCAATGCTCTTTGGTTTCTGATGGTCATATGTAAAAGATACAGTGCAGAACCACTGAAAAATGTATGAGTTTGTTCTATTTTAAAGGAAGTCTACATATTAACAAACCTATGCTTACATAATGTTAGAAATTATATATATGCAAAAAAAGTCAAAGTTGCTTTTGTAACCTGTGAAAAGGAATTAAGTTATTTCGTAAAGCAGAATTCATTAATGCCGTTGGTGCAACTTACATTCCCAGGCAGCTTTGAGACTTTGGAAGATCAAATATTTCAGACTGAGTCTGAGTTCACATTTATTAAAGCCTTTGAACAGTTTTCCTATGGCAACCTGGTAGAAATTTCTTGAAATTCTCAGTAGATCCATACCAGTAAATTACAGATTTAATTATTTGTAGATCTATAAGATCAAGGTCTTGACAAAAGCTGAGAATTGATTCATACTGAGTTATGCAAGATACTGACACAGACAAACTCTCTGAGTGCTCAAGGAATGCAAGCCATGCCCCATGCTCCGTCAGCTCAGTATATTTTTCAAAATAAAAGGTCTATGCAAAAGGTGAGTAGGAAATGTGCAGATGCTGCCTATCAGCTATTTTGTTATCCCTAGCCAGTGTTTCTCTTCCATTTGCCTGCTGTACTATGGAGCTTTATCCACTGAAGCTGAAGGGAATAAGACCTATCAGGGCACTCATAAATAAAATCAGCACTGCAGTGACTGGACAAGTTGCTGGCAACCCTACATATTACTTTTTCCACAATATGTATGAAAATTTTTATCAAGGGAAAATATTTCAGGACATGAATTAATTTTTACTTAGGTGAGGAGTACTGGGTTCCCCCCTCATCTTCCCAGCTTTGCATTTAATAGCTTCAGTAGATCTGGGACAGGTCCCCAGTGCACAAGTGCTGTATCCTCATGTAGAGCTGCTTCAGCTTCTTGTCCGTAAATTTGTCTCTGGATGGTGCTTGTCAGTTTGTCACTCTTGACTCTAATTACCTCCTTTACAGATTATTCTATAATTGTCTTCAGTCACAAAGTTCATATTTTGTTTTTCAAAATTTCCACAGACATCATTGGAACTTAGAACACCCAAGACACAATATTAAAAGTGCAACTCCATAGAAAAATCTCTACTGATTTTAGTGAACTGCTACTTCTCCTTGTTGATTGTCAGACAATATTTTTGAGCAAGGACCCTACCTGTAGTCTTACCTATGTGTATCTTCTGTCATTTGGGGGTTTTCTTCTCTCCTTATTCCCCGTCCCTCAAAACAACAATATTCTCTGAAGGACATGGAAAGCAAGTCCAAATTCTTGACATTTTTTCCTACACAAGTTCCTCACATGGTATTACTTTATAAAATAGATGTAAGTAAATGTTTTGTTGAAGTTTTTGCATAAACTAGGAAAATATAAAGTGGTTGGTTTTATGAAGGAGAATGACAATTCTCAATGAAATCCAGTTTTTACTTCTTAGTAGATACCACAAACTTCTTCAGTGCAAACTCTTGCATTTTCCCAACAGAGTACTTCAGCAAACATACTTTTTTTTTCTTTGTTTTTTTTATAATTTATCTTCTTTTTCAAAAAAAATTTTGTATCCTTTCATAAAATTCTCATCTGTACGCCCAAAACACCTTACACTGCTAGCTCATCAACTTACTCTTCACAAATAATAGTTTTCAGCTCAGTCGGTCATGCTGAATTACTGTAAGCCTACAATGTTCATGACTGTGGCATCGAAATGTATTTGCTCATTTGTTATATATTTCATGAAATAAATTAGGCTGCTGCATAATGCAATGTAACTGTTTTATGCATCATTGTGTTCTTTATACAGATTGAACTTGTCTGAATACAGAAAGATTTTGGTAAGTTAACATCCTCAGTATCTGAAAGCCTGCAAACTCATTTTTATACACTGAAGTAATGTGAAATGGCAGGGAGAAGGAAAAGAGAAACTGCAAACAGTTTTAAGGGAAACAGCTCAGTTTCTGTGAGCTTCCCGAATCATTAAATGCAGAGGGAAGATTTTGACTTTTTTCCCCCCTTCTTGTCTGCCTGCTTGAACCTGTGGGAACTTAAATTGCTGCAGATCTGCTTTATTACTTGCAAGGTGACTATTCTAACCACCACATGACAATCTCAAAGGTTCATTTAACACCGCTATAGCAACCAGTAAATAATTAAACATAGTGCTCTGTCTCAAAATCCAAAGCTAAAGAGACAGGGATAATAAAAGGCTCCTTGGGCAAAGGACAGAGCTTATGTTAAATCACTGTGTTAC
This sequence comes from Brachypteracias leptosomus, assembly GCA_013401335.1. Taxonomy (NCBI): domain Eukaryota; kingdom Metazoa; phylum Chordata; class Aves; order Coraciiformes; family Brachypteraciidae; genus Brachypteracias; species Brachypteracias leptosomus. The sequence continues at coordinate 11,696 of VYZX01030839.1, forward strand.
ATTATTTTCTAAGTGGATATTTCTTACTTTCTTTCATTCCAACTGTTCTCTTTTAACTAAAGCACATACCCCTATAGAACGTACATCCTAATGCCAGTGAAGTAAGAAAGGCAGAGAGATACTGAGAATTGATATCAGCTGAGGAAAATTTGCAGGCAGACATGGTGAGGCTGGTTCAGCAGACAGGAGAAAAATGTTATAGTTGTACTACCTAAATTGATTCTGTGTAAAATTAGCCCTGTAGATGATCCACTCTAAACATGAATCTTTGCTGCTCTAAAAAACCAACAGCTACATAGGCACATAGAGTAACTCTGTATTTGAATTGACTTCTGTTAAGCTGATAATCCCAATCACAGTGATTTGTCCTGTCTATAGAATGAATGGTGATGAATCAGAAAGTACATTTTGGTATGGACTTTGGCTCCATTTTTTGTGGACATGAAATGCAGCTACATAACAGTTACTTTACTTCAAGAGGAAAGCTGGCAATCCATGAATAGATAACTTTCTCCTTGAGGCCAACCAGTGAAGTGCCATTGGTAACACCATTAGAGCTTGCATCTCTCCTGAAAGAAAGATACCTCCTCTGCATCTCCCTGGCAGGAGGAAGGTATGGAAAACATCAACACCTAGAATGATGGTTTATAAGGAAATTAAAAATCAAAGTACAGGACAATTAAACAGTTTTCCAGTGAATTTTACTCTAACTAGATAGTGTGAAGAAAGGTAGAGGTCAGAGGATCAAGTTCCTAAATACAGAGGGGCCAGTAGCAGCATCTCCTTAGAAAAGTCAGAAGCAATAATGACAATTGACAGAAAGAGAATTGAGTCACGAAGATCCTGTTGAGATGCATTCAATAAGGCAAAAAGATGTGGTTATTTTTAATATGTATTTGTCTTCTACATCTAACAAGCTGAATTAGACTAGAGTAACAATTTTAAAAAGAGATCCAATTCTTATTTTTCTCACAACTGTCTGCTAAAAAATGTATAGTTTTCTCTAAAACTTCTGGCCTGCAGGCCCAAATTCTTCATCCAGCAAATCAGAAATAAAAGCAAAATGGGAGACAGGATAAAGCATTTAAAAATTACTTTATAACGACAGGCTATTAAGGCTTACTGCAGGCTCACACGATTTTCTTAATAGATTTTTTGTTTTCCTGAAACAGATAAAACTTGTCAAACATCTTCAGTGGAATAATGATGTACTGTGTCTATTCCAAGAATCTAGGAGGAGTGTAAGGAAGATTTTATTTATTTATTTCACAAAGGAATTGGGAAGGGAAAGAAAGATGGACTCCACATTCAGAGGCACATTTGCTACAACGAACACAACATCCTCCCTGTGTGCCCTGGGTTTGGGATGCTGAAGGAGGTGCAATGCTGCTGCTGAAGGAACAAAAGCAGATATCCTAGTTCATGGATGACAACCAACACATTAGAATATAGCACCTCTGGAAAAACATGCAAGAGTGACTGCTTACTTCTGTTTTCCTTTAATTTACTTCACCAAAAGCTGACAGATTGATTGCTTGGCATTGGTTATTAACTTTTACAATTCAGGCAGCTGTCATGGACAATCATATAATTCAGAAACCTTGAATATTTCAGGGTTCTTTTTGTCTTTACGGGAAATAAAAAATATATAACTTGCCCTGTAAGCTAATGGCATGTTGACAGTGTGACATCTCACCACTGAGTGCAGGATATAATGGATAGGTCTGGCATTCCTAAACAATGCAATCACTGTCAGAGTGTTGATGTGTCTGAAAAAAAAAAAAGAAGTCCATCTAAACACGTAAATGGAAGCCATTTTCAGAATTACCTGTCCATCCTGATAATTTATACTTAAGGCTATCTACTGATGGCAAGAATTGCATGTCTCTTCTGTTTACAAATGCTATGGTAACCTGAGCCTTGGGGTTTAACTAAACCTGATTTAGTAGACTTGAACTTCAGAAGCAAGGCATTAGACATCTGTTTCTGCAACTCAGAAGGTCTTTAGTATGCTCAAATGCTGTTGATTCTTTTGCTTTTTTAGACACCACAAGAATCCTAATGACTTGATGGGATGCAGGGGAACATTGCTGAACTGCAGAGATTCACACAGGGAGCTTCCTGCACAACTAGCAACTAATAGGTAGTAACACAAGTCAGAAAGGAGGGTATTTCCTCCCAGATTTCATGGCTTGGTTTCACCTTGGTTTTCATTTTCTTTTAATAATTACATAAATCAATTTATTTTACATACTCATTTTCATTTCAGTTGATTCATGGGTGGTTTGTCTTTGCTGATAGAATAGACTGACATGTTGCGTGCAATGAAATAAGCAACATGTCAAAAAAAAAAATAGACTAAACACAGATGAAATACCTGAGGGAAAACTTGTCTACTGTGAAGTATTCCCACCAGATATCATTAAACTGTACAATACAAATCTCTTTTATGAGCCTTGCAATCTGAAATATGCTTAAAAAGAAGAGCTAACATTTTCTTAGCTTAAGATCTTATCTAAACCTTGAAGGTTGTGCTTAAGGTATAGGGCTGTCTAGTCATTCAGATGCCTGGAAAGAAAGTCTTGATCACAGCAGGGAGTTGTGAAACAAAATGAAAGAAGGAATGAAACATTCAAGATGATCTTCACTAAAAAATGGAATTAATTCTTCATTTCATTATTAATTCATTAATAAGTATCATTAATTTATTGACCATTAACACTACTATTTGCATTTCCATTAGGTGCTCTGAATAAAAGCAGAATGTGACTTTTCTATTTGTTAATATAACACATTTCAAACACTGTAGCCAGACAGTGAACTGCTCTTGAACAGTGCTATTCAGATTTATGCCACTGGATTATTTGGTCTCTCTAAACTGCTTGCTGAGGCTGGTAATAACTTAAAAGACAGCATGAATTACTTTGAACAGGTCAGATATAGGACAGCAGCAAAAAAAGAGCACTTACATAGTAAATATATCCTTTTCTTTATATCGTACCTGAGGCTGTTTCTGGTTTAAGTGATTTGCTCTCTTTCCGCTGCCCCGCTGTTTAGAAGACTAGTACTCTACATTAAGATACTTCATAAGCTCTATTTTCACTATTCAAAAGGTGCACAGGCTTGTGGGAGACCTATGTATCCAGGCAAATTTCATGCTTAGAAAAGACTGTAAATAATGTACAAACTGTAAATAATGCAGAGAAGATTGAAAGCCTGCATTCATTCAACAACAGCTTTTCTTGACATTGCTTTTCCATTTTGCAGTATCAGCATCGTTATGGGACGCCACATATTCTCCCACTGTTAGAAGGACTTCCACAGATGCAGTTGGAGATGGAAGGAGAGAAATTTCAACCAGACCCAATTTCAGTTTGAAGCTCAAGCATTAACTAGTGCTCCTTCCTTCTCCAGCTAGTAGTAAAACATTCTCAAGCCTGAAATACAGACACCATTATTCTTTTGATATTGGAGTACGCTAACACTTCTACAGTCTTGTCTAAATGAGCTTAGTGAAATGCATAAATAATATTATCAAAAATATGTAAGAAAAAAATCAAGTTCAGTGTCTCTAATCGATTCTAACTTGGCAAGGCCAATGAGTCAAACAAACAATCAATGAAAAAGGCTGATCTATGTCACTACAATCAGGGACAAACTGCATCTGAATAAGAAAGCACAATTTTTCCATGGTTACTTTTGAAGGGACAATCTTCACAGGTAATTTTGTGCCATGTCTGCAGAGGAAATCAGTGAAGAAATCCAGAAAGTACAGAATGCCATCATCAGAAAGTTTTACAACATCATTTCCTTGAATTACATTAAAAACCCTTTTTCTTTTCCAAGAAACTGTTAAGATCTTTTGAAGGAGGAAGTCTAGCTCATTATTTTTAGTTCTGTAGACCATTTCAAAAGAAAGGAAAGGTATTTTTTGCCAAAAGAGAGGAAAGATATTTTATTTTTAGCCTAGGTATTCAATAATGAGTGCTGCTATTTCAGAAAACTTTAGGGTATGGTACAGTTTCATAGGACAAGGGCACCAGGTTACAGTAAGATGAAAAATGGGGGGGGGGGATGGAAAATAAGTTTAATTTATAAATAGAAAGGTGAAATTTTATTTAAAATTTTGTTACTGGTAAAAGCTATGTTATAATTGCAGCATGCATCTTTTTACTATGTTACATCAGACACTAAAAGGGAGAGTTTGAGGCCAGATGCTTGTTGTCAGGTGAGTTTAATCTGTCTTTCACTATCTGACTCAACTCTATTTCTTTACAACATAAAGGCATTTGAAAAATCTGACTGTAAACATTTGACATAATATCTAAAATGACAGACTAAAATTGCTTGTGCTTGTTTTCCAGCTTCTGTTTGAATGCACAAATCTTTAAGAAATAAGAGTAGACTACTTCCCCCAAGGATTTCCTTCAAGTGTTGCTGTTATGCTATGACAGATTGCAAAAACATGAAAGAGAAACTAGATTCCTCCCAGGACCAAGGCCATTAATGAGACTGGGAAGCATTCACCTTTAAGTCACTTTTTGAAATGCCACACAAGATCAGTGCTCAAGTTTTTCTACAAACAGATGCTTATTCCCTAACCTTTGAAATGATGTGCTGACTCAGCCCAGCAAGGTGTTTTGACATGCATCACAGAGCCTGACGCCCATTGCTCACTTGCCTACTTTTAGGGATGCCCTCACCCCCCTTCTAGACTAGAGCCCTGCTGCACGCTGCGGTCACAGGTGACATACTTTCTCTGTAGTCTTTTTAAAGAAATAATGTATAAAATGTTAATCCAAACCTCAGGCAAACGTAAGTTAGCACTGAAAGAAATGCAAGGATAGTACACAGCTACAACTCCAATGCATGACTGTATATACATCTGAAGCTGGTACTGACTTCGTACAGTGCTTTGCACCTTTGACCCATCCTTTCCTTCAGAGTAAATCCATACCTGGATTAGGCTAATTGTAGCTCTCTGGAGACTAAGGCTGAGATGTTGATGGAATATGTTGTCTGTTCTGCAGATGAACATCAGTTTGGAGATTCTGGACTTCTGCTACAATGCTTTCTCAAATATTGAATCAAAAGTGTAGTCCAGAATAATATTTTCATAAGCAGAACTGCCAATCCAGCATCGTCTGTTATGAAGACTGTGTTCAGCTGCTTACAAGTTACCAGCTGATATACAGTCCTTAGGTAGTGGTGGATCATACCAACAGTCCTGGAAAGGACTACAAAAACATGTTTTACCCATACATAGACAGTGAAGAGGAAAACATGCTTTGCATATATTCTTCACATGAAACAAATGAAAATGAAAATGGTATAAGAACCTAAGTGGAAAAGGGACTAGAAAAAATCATGAAGAAAGTAAGAATTAATAAGAAGACAATGTAGNTGAAATGGTATTTATTTATATGATATGAGTGTTTTTCTCTTCCACTTTATCCATAGAAGCCAAGTGTGCTTTTTTTCAACGATAGAATATACAAAAATGCTCTTCTGGATCACATGAACAGTCTGGCATTCCACGTGCTACAGTGCCAGTAAGATAAGCAGTATAAGGAAAGCATGTGAGCCTGGTGATCCTCTGGGGCCTGGGCAGTGGGCCCTGAGTTGTAATTGACCTATGGATGAGTCACAACCCAGCAACAGGTTTTGTTCCCCAAGGCCCCAGCGGCAGAACCTGACCCACCTGTGTGAAGCTCTGCCTTCCCCCAGGTGATTATTGTTGGGGTGGTGGATAAGGCTAGAGCTATATCAACCAGGAANAGAAACTAGATTCCTCCCAGGACCAAGGCCATTAATGAGACTGGGAAGCATTCACCTTTAAGTCACTTTTTGAAATGCCACACAAGATCAGTGCTCAAGTTTTTCTACAAACAGATGCTTATTCCCTAACCTTTGAAATGATGTGCTGACTCAGCCCAGCAAGGTGTTTTGACATGCATCACAGAGCCTGACGCCCATTGCTCACTTGCCTACTTTTAGGGATGCCCTCACCCCCCTTCTAGACTAGAGCCCTGCTGCACGCTGCGGTCACAGGTGACATACTTTCTCTGTAGTCTTTTTAAAGAAATAATGTATAAAATGTTAATCCAAACCTCAGGCAAACGTAAGTTAGCACTGAAAGAAATGCAAGGATAGTACACAGCTACAACTCCAATGCATGACTGTATATACATCTGAAGCTGGTACTGACTTCGTACAGTGCTTTGCACCTTTGACCCATCCTTTCCTTCAGAGTAAATCCATACCTGGATTAGGCTAATTGTAGCTCTCTGGAGACTAAGGCTGAGATGTTGATGGAATATGTTGTCTGTTCTGCAGATGAACATCAGTTTGGAGATTCTGGACTTCTGCTACAATGCTTTCTCAAATATTGAATCAAAAGTGTAGTCCAGAATAATATTTTCATAAGCAGAACTGCCAATCCAGCATCGTCTGTTATGAAGACTGTGTTCAGCTGCTTACAAGTTACCAGCTGATATACAGTCCTTAGGTAGTGGTGGATCATACCAACAGTCCTGGAAAGGACTACAAAAACATGTTTTACCCATACATAGACAGTGAAGAGGAAAACATGCTTTGCATATATTCTTCACATGAAACAAATGAAAATGAAAATGGTATAAGAACCTAAGTGGAAAAGGGACTAGAAAAAATCATGAAGAAAGTAAGAATTAATAAGAAGACAATGTAGCAATGATATAATGAAAAAGGAGACAGAAAGACAAAATGCAGGACCAGTGAGAGTTCAAACATGAGAAGTTAGCAAGCAAGAGCTAACAAGGTGGACAAGAGAAGAAAAGCAGCAACCAGGTAGAAGACAGGACCCCACTAGAAACACAGAAGTGTTTAAACATTGGATGATTTCAACTTAGAGTTACAAACTGAGTTCCAGATTTTTCTCTTCCTGTGTTCAGCAAGTAGACATGGAGCTTGTAGACTAACTGTGCATTTCTCCAGCAATGATGATGAGCCCACAAAATTCACTTTGATTATCTTGTGTATTACCAAATTTGTATTGTTAAATTTATAATCATAGCTTGAAGAGGTCAATAGAATTTGCAGAGTTCGAAAGATTCCTTATGTGAGATGAAATTATATATATATATATTTTTANTCAGTGGTGTGTTCCCCCTTGGCTGATTTGAGATGGAGAAGAGTAAACAGATGAAGAATAAAAGATGAAGTTATACTGAGGGGATGATGTTGGCCTGAGGACAATCCATTAGCTTCGTCCTTCCCCAGTTTGTTGGTGCATTAAGGATATTTAAAGGCACATCCCTACCTTTTGTGTTTAATATTTTTGTACAGACTTGTTGTGCATAGAGTGGAAGAGACATCTGGAAGTCATCTGTCTGCCTGAGGACAGGATTAGCTATCCTCAACAGATACATACCCAATGTATTGAAAAGAAAAATAAATCCCTGGTGAGGAGCTCTCTTGTGCCTTTTCTAATATAATCTATCTGGTCTGCTTGGATTCAGAAATCTTTCCTTGATAGCTAGCCTAACCAACCTTTCTTATATTTTAAGGCATTATTTCTTAATCTCAACACCATCAACACAGCAGTAAACTTTTCTAACATTCTCATCAGTCCTGTGGAGTAATTTGTAGCGAGGTAAATACACTGCCATAACACAATAGTTGAAGTGAGCATCAGCAACAAAAAACTATTGTGCTTTAAGCTGTCTTGGGCATTCTGGGTATACCTACAGGAATACCCCAGGGACCGTTCTCTGACACTGCAGCCAAGTGTGATGGAATGTGTATGCTAAACACACATTCTCCAAAGTAGAATAGCCATCATCTAAAACCATACTGGCTACTACTGTACTATCTGATCAGCATAGGTAGTCATGTTCCTTGCCCTGGTGTGGTTTAATCTACTAATAGATAGTCTAACCTATGTAAATCAAAATACATTAAGGAGGCAAGAATTGATATAGCAAGCTGAAGTATTGCAATTCTTTTTGTTGTTGTTTACTTTCTTAAATATAGAAAGATATTTGTTCACATACTGGCCTTTTAAGTATCTCATGGAGCAAAATAGCACTAATGCATATGCACAAATATAAGTCTTGATACGGAAACTTTCTTTTCTTCCTCTCCATTCTTCATAACAAACCTCTTGCCTGTGCTTGCATTCCCTTTCTTTTTGAACCCCTTGTTTTCCATCACTTTCCAGTTCCAATCTCATATAATTTTTATTTTATTTTGCAGTATTTCTAAGAATTGATCTTTTGTCTGACCTTGTCACTGAATCCATGCCACAAGCCTTTGTCTATATAACTTTCACAGCAGCCTTTTGACCCTTTGGCATCTTCTCACCATGTTGATGAAATGTAGCAACATGTATGATCTCTCCCCACCCAGCAATGTAACCACACTTTTTCATTAGCCTTAACACCTTGATTATCCAGGCTGAATATTATTTTCAACCTGTGCATAGTTTTCTTGCTGATCCAGTTTCTCCTAGTACTCTCTTTCATTGCGTCCAGTTCCAGGGACACAGGAGTCTTTGTATATAGCTCTTTTTTCTGTTTCTGTTATTTCCTCCTCTGTGTTCTCAGCATAGTCCCGTTCCCATTGTATCAGTTGGTAGTCTTACTTCTTCACTACCCTTCTCTATTCACTTGCTCTACCAAAAGCAATTTCCTTCCCAATCATCAGATAATATATATATATTCAAATCTGTGAACAATAATATAAATATCCCATTTCAGAAACAGAGAGGCCAAATTGCCAAAATGAAGCTGTTTCGCTTGATGGGAACTGCTTCCTGTGCTGTCTTGTCCTTCAAACACCATTTCAGCCCTGCTTGAGTTTTTCGCACTGAGCAAAGAGCTTGTCTATCAACTGATAATATAAAGGATTAAAACTTTTCATATCCAGCCTAGATAGTACCTTATAAGCAATCTAGGAAGAAAACATCAATAGAAATACAATTTATCTTCCACTCATCACCCAGAGGCCCTTCTCAAACACTTTGGAAGCAGATCCACAGTTCACACATGGGCAGAGCACCAGCATGCAGCCTCAGCATGTAACAGTGAAAGCATGCCCAGTTAAACTGTGTGTTTGTATAAGGAGGGATTTGGCAGGCACAGAAACTTATGCAGCTCTGCAGAGTTAGGTATATATCTCTTCCCTACTTTAATTCTAAACCTTAGACTCTGGCAGAAAGCTCTCTATAGGGTAGAAGTCAAAGGAATTTTTTTATCCTTCCTCCCCACCCATGGACTGTTGTAGTGTTTGTAAGCAAAGATCCCTGAATAGTCTTATTTGATGGACTCTTCTAACCCATGGTTCCCTCTGCAGTGCCCTCTGTGCTCAAATCCACTGAGCTCAGGAGTCCAGCTGTCACTTAGCACTCCATTTCCTTATCAGGCCCAAGGCAGCATGGACATTTCTTCTCATCACTTACACAGATTTAAGCAAACTGAATCATATTCTGCTCTCATGTTTCCTCCCTAATGCAAGAGTTATTTCATTCACACTCTTGCGTCCACTTTGGAAGATTTCACAGGTCAAAATACTTTTACACATCAAAGCAAAACTCTCCAGGCTGCTCATAAATAACTCTACAAGCATAAACAGACAACCTTACTATGCCACTATGAGAATGTATTTTTTTCTATACAAAATCTTCAGAAGACGAACATACTTTTGGATTTATTTTATCTTTTGTTTCTTGCAGAAGATGATCTAGGAGCACAGACAGATTTTGATGCAGAAAATGCAGGAAAAGTTTCTCTTGGCTAATTAGATTACTAAGGTGCTATTAGGTATGAGAAGGAGATTGGTCTAGAGGAATCAATTGTGCAGGAAAAAGTTATATATGTTTTTAGAAAGAAAATAGGTGGAGGGGAAATCACAACAGGCAAAAATAGCTTTCAATAAGCTGCCCTTGGTTGCCATGGTTCCTTACTTGTCCTGTCAATAATAATTATGGATAATAATACCTATATGAGAGACAGACATAATCATGCTGCTTATTGCTACACTCACAAACATACAAAAATTGTTACTCCCACACCATATTGAACCTTCCTTTCTCCCTGAACAGAGCATGATACCACACTGGGATCGCTTCAAATAGGTCTTGAAGTTCCCAAACACTTTGGAGCCTGTGCTATGCACTCCTTTTTCCTCTCTACTCTGTGATGTTCTTGCCCTTTCGCCCTTCAGAGGCCACATGGTGTCTTGCACCCAGTATGTGTCCACACTGAAGGCTGCATCCCAGTACTCTCCAAGGGGTTCTCCAGAGACATTCTCTGCAAGGCAGAAGGTCTGGGGTCCCTCTTGCCTCCCTGATGCAGCAGAGGCATAGAAAGAACAAGGCATAGAAAGAACAAGGAAGGAAAATGGTTGAAAATTGTTTCTGTAAGGTACATCAGGATAAAATGTTCTACAGCAGAAACAAGGGCCATGGACAGAGCAAATGTTTTTTTTCTGGGGCAATCACCTGAGGTTTTCACACTCGATCAGATGTTGATCTCTAACTGTATTGTGGTGAAACCACATCAAGTCACACACTGGTATTCCTGAGAACAGGAACTCAACCGCTGGTTTTAATTGATAAATTAATGGCCACATGAAAACTACTTGCTGGGTTGCAGGAAACTGCTTTTAAGAGTAGACCAGGGCTCAATTCATTCCTTTTCTTCACTCCCCCACTGCTCTTCAACTTCTCTTAGCTTTCTGCACACAAGTTTAACAGGTGTGACCTCAAAGAATCACAGAATGTTAGGGGTTAGAAGGGACCTCAAAAGATCATCTAGTCCAACCCCCCTGCTAGAACAGGATCACCTAGATCAGGTCACACAGGAACACGTCCAGGTGGGTTTTGAATGTCTCAGGAGCAGGTGTCACTTCAGCAGTATCATGCCTTTGGCATAAGCTCACATTTTCCACTGAGTTCTGAGCTAAAAGGATCCAGAAGTTTCTACTTCACAAGCAAGTAGGAGTATCTTAAAGCTTTGAGAAGAGCAGACAGGTACACACATGCCAAAGGTACAGCTTTTGGAGTGTCAAATCATCCATTCTCTTTTCACTCACATTTAACTTAAAAAAATAATAATAAAAAAAAAAAATCGACAAACATTCACAGACTGTTTACCTCCTGAAAATATTTAATTTTGAATTATATTTTACATTCAAGTAATTATACGTTAAGTTAAAAGTTAATTACATTGACGTAACAAATTAATAGCAAATTAAGAAATACTATAGTCATGCATATTATTCATATTTTATTCAGCAGTCTTCGCATGCAAGTCTCATACTGAATCTCCTGATTACATAAAAGTTTCTCCAATGGTGAAAGCTGTTCTAATAAGAGGCACTGTCTTGATCTTGATCTGCACATTTCCTCCATGACGTCCTTAGACAGTAACACAGCTGAGGCATTATTGCTACAGACCTTATCTTCACCTGTACCAGAGGACCAAAGAATTCCAGACTGTTCTGCAGAGATCTCAGAAAGATTTGTAAGACAAGGTGCCAAAGAAATACATGAAAACGTGACTGCCATGCCCAAAGTAGTGTTTTCTATAGTAATTTTAGGTTAGTTTGGGATTTTGTAAAGTAAGTTGTGATATTTGGTTGTCTGTTTTCCAATTTCCTTTTTTTTTTTTCTGAAATCTTTAATGATTTTATCCTCTGAGAGCAGTATGCTTTAAGATAACTAAAGTTTAGGCATTTGCAAAAGTTAAAGCATGTCCCTTTCTAGTTATCTGCTGAAAGAGTAGGCTCTTTGCATTTTATACCATACAAAACAAGGAATTATTTTAGTAGAATAGAAAAGCAAAAGACTGAGACAATATACGAACATTATGGATGCAGCAACTCAAAGCTTTTGATCCTGAACAGATTTTAGACATTGCCACTTGCACATTTATGAGAGGAGATGGGAGCCGGAGAGATTAGATGCAACAAAATATTGGGATAGAACAAACACGGTATGTTCTACTTATGTTTTAACAACCTAACCACTCTCATGCTGACTTATATACTTCCTTAACTTGGAAGACGTGTTGAAAGTGGCAGCCAGCCACCAAAAAGAAATTGTTTTCAAACAACACAGGAACATCTACCTCTGTAGGAACTGGAATGTAAAGTCAGTGCCATTTTTTGCTACTCATTACATTCTCCATGATACTTAGTTTCATTATGATTACTCTAATTACAATGCTAATAATTAATAGTTGACTTTATAGCTTGCTTGCAAAGTACTCAAGGGAATGCAATGTAACATAATAAACAAACAACATAGAAGCATATTCTTTGAAATTCATAATCTGAGGGAAATGATGCATAATTTAGCATTTGAAGTTTATTATTAGAAGGATGAGATAACCAGCTTTTTTCCAGATCATAGAGCCCTTACTTCAGGAACATAAATGCCAGATATGCACTCAACTAGATATGAATATTTTAAGCGACACTGAAGATGATCTTTCCCCACAGCTGGTAAGAGAGCAGCAGCATCATGTGCACTCTCAGGAAAAAGAGCTGTTCCTCTTTGTTTTTCTGGATGAAGAACTTGACTTTACCTACCTGTTTTCTAATTGTCAACAAATGGTGAAAAATGACTTTCCAAAGAGTCTATCCTAAAATCTCAGCTTAAGATATTCTGTATAACCTGCTTTTTCAGCACAAGTGTTAGTTCTTGTGGAGAAGGTTTTTTGTATTTCATGTATTTCTCTGATTTCAGTAAGTTGTCATATATCTAAAAAAATCATGTGTCAGGAGCACTTTAAAAAGAGAGGACAATAGAAGTGGACACCAGATAACCTGTCAATTCCTATATTTCTGTCCTTTGACTTTATCTACTCCAATATAACATTTTATTGTTTGTATATGGCACACAGTTTTTTATACTGGGAAACAGAATTTTTCATTCTGTCATCTTAAATTGTTTCTGCACAGATATGGTTGGTTGAGATCTTTAGGGCCTTGTTGAAGTTAATATTTTATGCTCCACTTACAGCAAAAGAGCTCACTGGAGAACAAGTGGTTACATAGTACAACCCACATATCAAATTGCATCTACAATCCTGCTTTTTCAGGTTTTTTAAAGCCTGTAGTCATCTATACTGTAGGCTTCTTGTTGGTAGTTTCTGACCTTGTACTGGCAGAAATCTTACAAATAAAAGTCTGTCCAATATGTTGTTATTGCTAATATATCACCACTCCACACATCTGATGCCATTGTGTGTGCTCTTTTTGCATTGCAGTTGACTGTTAGATGGAAAACTGTACAGTCATGTTTTTCTTGGCAATCAATCTTCAACAATGAAGAGACTGTGGTATTTCTGCTATGACTGAATTTATAGGAACCCTCAGCTACCACAAGTAATTGCAACAGCGCTGCACAATATGCCAGCAATGCTCATTGGTAAACTGTGTAGCTTGATTATTGTGTTATTTTTCTCTTGCAACAGACGTTTCAGGTTATGCACTGTGAGGAAGAAGTACTTTGAAGGGCAGGAGGGGATAGCACAAGGTTACTCCCAGAAAGATTACAGAAAGCAAATACATGTATTGTAATAATTTTTAATTAAAGTTCACATTTCTGTGGTCTTCTAGGAAGCCTGAACTGTTGGCTAGAAAAAACCTTTTCTATTTGCAGGTGTTGATCCTACTGACTTACCAGGGATAACAATTTTCCCCATACTGTTTGTATGCAACAAAGTCAGATCCTAAATAATTTCTTTCTATCTAATCAAATATTGCAGAGAAACGTCGGGGAAAAGTGTGTGTAAACTTGTTTTATTTATTTATATAAACTTCAAACTGTATACAGGCATTAGACCAAGACAGTAAACCAGCAGTTCACACCTAGCACAATGAAACACAGGAAAACACGTAGTACACTTCTACAAGTGATTTGCATGTGTCTCTCATGTAATACTTGAACTTTTTTATTTAAATACTAAATAGCGCAATGGCACAAAATTTAAATCAGAGACAGACTTTGGAAGAAATGTGAGTAATTTTCCACTCATGGAGTCAAGATTTTGACACTCGCACAGCAAAAGGGTCATATTTATTTGTGTCCCTTTGGTAGTAAATGTTTTTCTACTTCTAGAACCTAAGCAACATTAACAGCAAATCTTGTACATGCTCCTCCTCATGATTTTCAGTGCATAGTGCACAGAAAGTAAGCCACCATCTTCTGGCAAATGTATAAATACAGCAAGGAACAACTGAGAAGAAAGTTAAATACAAAAGATATTTTTTGAATGTTTGGAAAAAAATCCTAAATTCAGATTTGTGTGCAGCCTTAGACATATGGCTCCAAAACAGTTAGCTGATTTGAGCTTTGATCAGGAGAGTCACTTGTTGCAAAACAGCTTAATTTTTGTAGCATGAAGACTAAACAGAAGAACATTTTTTCAGTAAAATGCAGGTAAATCAGCACCACTATGAAATGCAGCTAGTTCTACTGCTCCTCAACAATGAGAGGCATTTAAATGAGCAATAAATTCCAAACAATAGAATAATAAAATATATTCAAGCAGAAGCCTGTTGCACCTCACTACATGGGACTTTAGATTCTTGAGGGATAACATTGCATAAGAAAGTATAAGAAATATGCAGCAGAAATAGCTTGGAAATCTTACTAGATATCATTCTAGTGTCTTATATCCTGATAGGAGAGGATTAATACCCTTCTCTGAAATGCTATTATCATACCCTTGATACCTATATACCTGCACTGATTGCTTTAACAGAGGCTTTGGCCCTTATTTCCTGAGGTAATGGTTCCCTACTCTAGTTGCAAACTGTATGGAGATGGTTTTGGTTTTATTATGCTGGAATTTTCTGCTTTTCATCTAACACTCTTTCATCTTTTTTGTGTGTAGAAAAAACATAAAAAATGAAGCTCCTTTTCTTTCACCACGTCATTTGTCATTTTATATGCATTTTTTCAGGCTTGTTATTGGATTTTTTTCAAAGTAATCAATCCTAATCTAAAACTCCTCTCTGGCTGTTTTCATTGACTCATCTTTCATTTTCTTTGACATCTACAAACCTACTCCAATTCTGCTATATTATTTTCCTGGTGGAAAAGCAGCAGAGGATACATGCACAAAGACTGTACCACTGATTTATCTAACATCTGAGTTTATCTAATGTAGTCCTTTTTCTTGTACTTAAAGATTTTTTCTCTTATACTCCCATTGGAAGATGTACATAGTATTAATGCTCATATAAAGCCCAAGGTCTCCAGCTGAACCCCAACACTCAAACATACAGGAAGAGGGAGCCCTTTGTCCAAAAGCTGGGAAGGGGAAAACAAGGCAAAGAGCAATTGACTAACACTGCCAAGCTAGGTAACAATACACTATACATTAGATTTCAATAATGCTTACATACGTTCCAGATACCTACATGATTGCTAACATAGCCACATATTTTGAGGATAATTTCCAGTAGGTGGAACTAGCAAGCACAACCTTTAGGGTGTTCCTAATGGAAACAGACCGAGATTAAACAATGCATTATACCAGATACATAAAAATATATTTATATTGTGTTATACAGTTAAAGCTGTGCCATATTTACTGCCCTATTGTGTAACACCATTAGATATTGATTTTACAGGTACAGAAACTGCAAGCTTTATTAACAAGTAGATTAACAAAAATAATTGTTTAGCACTAACTTTGGGCTGTTAGTGCTCAAGTTCTTAACAAAGTAAGTACATAAAAGCAATCTTTATTAATTCTGTGAGATGTGAAGACATCACAATGAAGAATTTATTGTTTCTGAATCTAGGGAATTTGATCACCTAATGTTCATCATGTTTCCTATAGGAAAAAATGTTAATGTGAAACAAAAGGATGCAGAAAACCCAAGAATGAATGGAGACAGGGAAAGCACTTGATAAGGTAAGAAATCATATCAAATGGCATATGCCCAAATACCAAAGAGGATAAATTAGTAGAAATAGACTGGAGAGTAAGAAAAGTCTGATTAAGGATTGTCATTTCTAAATTAAGCTACACAGGATAAATGCAAAGGAAAAGACAAGCCCATCAGGAAGCTTGGATTCCTATAGCTCTGCTGTAAATCCTTGCTATGCTACAGTTACACAAGCATCAGAGCAGTTCTCTCCTGTATTTAGTCAAAATCCTCTCTAAAGGCCAAATTCATACAAAAGTAAATGGCTTGGGATCAAAGCTTTCAATGACTTGCCTGTCTGCCCTAAGCATGTGTACATGTGTCATTATGCTAGCAGTGTGGAGATATTCAGAGGCAGAAACAGAAAGTTAGACAGACTTCTAACAAAGTCACCCTTTATGTCTTTGAACATCTCTAAGGTTTTTTTTTAGAACTGAATAAAAACGATGAGGCTCAGCATATGAAGCTTATTGTATTGTGTTATGAACAGTACTTCAAAGCTTTACTTCTCCTAGTCCAATTTTATAACAGTTAAGATCTTTCTGGGATTTTGACATTAATACAGATATTCTTGTGTGCTCAAAACAGTATGTAACATGTAGGATACTTCTATCAACTCATCCATTAAGCTGTCATGATTTCAGGTAGTTATATCATGGTCTATAAACATTTCCTCAAGGGATGATGAAAACTTAGTGTCTTCTAGAAAGTTACCTATCATATTAACTAACTCAAATGGTGTTCACAACCCAAAATAATTGATATGAAGAGGTGGCTATGGTTTAGGTCAATGCTGAAAAAAGGCAGCTGAAAATTTGGTTACATTGCCTGACAAAACAGAATAATAATAATTCTACCCTAATCCTGTAACATGTAAGGCAATACGTGACATTTTAGCCTCAGAACAGGACTTTAACCATCCTCTTCACACAACAATTTAACAAATACCTAAAAATCGGCATATAGATATAGAAATTAACAGGTTTCTGTACATCATCAACATAAGCCATCTTTGAATATTGACCTCTTCATCCATCCTCTCCATCCAGACTTACAACAATCCACATACAGTTTTCTGTTTGCCAGTGAAGTGGCAGAGGTCTTGGGTACTGGAAGGCGAAGCAGCACTTATTCAGGGAGACCATGAGTCAGTGGGAAGACAAGAGCTGTCACGTGCTGCTTTAGGAGCACATGCAGCTGTGGCATTTGGTACATCTAGTCTGTTGATATAGTAAGCCACATGAAAGAGCTCACTTTTATTTAACATCTCACAGATCCTGACCCTCTTACAGCATCTGATGGGTGCTACAGGAGGTACCACAAAGTCTCCTTGCTAATGCTTGATGGCCAGAATATAGCTCACTTCTGTGGCAGTCTTGAAGGAGAAGACAGATTTGCAGGCCTCTCCAGTTTCTAGCCTAGTGTCACAGGTGAGCTTGTGATCTCAGACATCAATCACATTTGGAAGATTTTATCAGTCAGTGACAACCTGTACTAAATTCTCCAGTTCTTACAGTTTGGAGAATAACAAATAGTGACTGAAAACCATACTTGCACACTTCAGGTAAAAGAGAGTATGTAAATATATACTTGTATACTAAATGGTATAGAAGTATGCCACATGACTCACAGATCAAATCATACATACAATTTGAGCAAAAAAGTTTAATCTCAAAAATTCTGACAGCAGAGGTACAGTACATCTAAGTGGATTATGCCCAGCATCAAGTTTAGAAACACCAGGAAGTCTGTCTATGAACAAAAGCATCTACTGACCGGGAGTTACAGGTTATACTAGTGGCTATGCTGAAAATTCTGCACAGACGTGACTTGAAGCTGGATCTTTGTTCTTAGTTCCTTTTACAAACAACACCAAAATAGAGTAATATCAGAATCCTAAAATAATTCAGGTGAGACAGGCCCCAGAAAGTCAATGGCACAACCTCCTACTCAGGGCAGACCCAGATTTTATTGGGATTCACATTCCAGGGAGCCTGCAGCCTTGCTGGGCAGCACCCCCAGCAGATGCTCCTCCTGAGATCCAGCCTGAACCTTCCAGAGCTAGGGTCTGTGCTCAGCTTCCACCAGTGGTCAACCAAGCAACCTCCCACCAGGTGGGGACAGGCAGCTGTTGGTGCCCTGCAACCACCCAGTCCCTGGACTGAGCAAACCCTTCTCTACCAGCACCTCCTTGCAGGGCAGGTGCTGCTCCTGAGCTGACCATCCTGGGGGCTCCCCTAGATTCACTTTGTTTGCGTGTGTCTCTCCTCTACTGAGGCCCCAAAATGGATGCAGCAACCTAGATGATCTCCAACATGAAATGGTGCCCAGCATGTAGGTTATATCAAGATGGGATTGGTTCATGGTTGAGTGAACAAAAGTATATACCAGAAATCTTTGTATATTATTTTTCCTATGACACTATTGCATATTCTCATTTGTCATATAGTTCCCTAAAATTTTAAAACAGAAGAAAAACTCAACAATAAAAAACACAACAAGAAATAGCCTTAATCCATCCTGAAACTCAAAGATTTTTTCCTGCATATTTTTAAGCTTCCTCCAGGAGCATGTAACTGTCATGAGTAGATTCTTTAAGCACAGTAAAGGCTGCTGGTTATGGCTCCCTACTATTGACACTAAACTACCCACTAGACTGGTTTAATTTACACTCACTGACTATGACTGGGAACATACACCTACTGGGGAACATCAGAACACAATACACTGCAACTGTTTCCCACTGCCTCAATTGCAGCTCAGAAAAGGCCTTCAAGCAAAGAGACACGAAGATCTGACTTAATTCCACTGCTTCCTGGGACTTGTATGAAGTTTAAGAAAAGTTAATTTTGTCCTTCTTTGGTACTGACAGTCCTCTTAATCCCTTTTATGACATTTGCAGGCACTGTGGGCCAGATTTGCAAGTACTTAAGAGATTAACATCCGCTGATTTAGGCACTGAATATTTTTGAGAATCTGGTCTCAACATCTTGTTGATTGGTATTTCAACAAAACATATCCAAGATGGTGAAAGTACAAAATAGTAGGAAGAACTGGCAAGTGTATGCAAAGCCAGTCAGAAGGATTGCATAAAGCCTGCAGTATGTCTCATTCAAGCTAGAGCAATCAACTCCTCTATCACTTATTTCAGATGACTTCACACTTGAATTTTGATTTATATTATCTTCTATTTCAATGTAAAGAGAACATTTGGAAATGATCATATTTATGAAATAGTATTATCTATATCAGAAGCTTTCAATTTCCTTAATCAACATATTTCTAAGTTACTGGAATGGTGATGTACAAGTACTTGTAAAAACTTCGTATCTGTTAATTATATAGAATACACAAGCTTTCCTTTTCTGAACCTCCACATAAATAGGGTAAAACATACCAAGGGCCTATAGACCTCTATTCCAGGAGAATAGCACTGCAAGACAGTACTCTGTACTAAGAACTAGGTCAAGATGCAAACTGAGATGCCATATTAATTCATTATCGGTGATTACTTTCAGTGACTTGCTAAGCATTATAATGTGCTTATTACAAGATTTGGTTGGGATTTATTTTTTTTTTTAATAAAAGAGCATGACAGTGGCAAATGCCATGAATATATCCATTAGAAACTAATATTCTGTTACTTCCTCACTGTGCTCCATTTGTTTTGTCACTTAAGGTTTTCATATCAGGTGTCTACTCTCTCATTTCAAGTCAGGATTTTTTTTTTTTTTTTTAATGCAAAAGATTACAGATATTTATTAAGGCTTGCAGAAGAAAAACTTTTAACAAACTTAAAGCCTTAACAAGGCTATGCCTACATTAGCAATTCATCCAGAATAATAGAAATGGATCAGCAGATGGAGACTATTGATACAGAGGACACTAAATCTTCACTATACAGTCTTCCAGATGGTCTTTCAAGCTAGCTTTAGTCTAGTCGTCTGGATTGAACATCCCCTCTCCATGCAAGTGACCAAGTAGACCAAAGTAGCACTCACTGGTTGAAACCTGTATATCTGTAGGAGGACTGGAAGTGCATTAGGATGCACATCTAGAGCAGAACTTTTTTAGTTTCCTCTGAAAATACTATTTCTTAGGCACCAGAAGAACCTTTCAGAGCAAAGCAACCTGCAGGAAGTGGGGACAACTAGGAAACTTGCTGTGAAACCAAACTGCCACTTCAAAGAAAAATGCAGATTCAATCAGGTATTCTTCTGCCTAGCATGACAAATACTTGAAAAAGTTCCAGCTTTAAGCATTGAGTAATCACATTGTTTGCAGATATACACAAGGCTAACTAATGCATGCTCAAGGCCCTGCAGGATCATGCTGTAAAATGTTCCAACATGCAGTAAAATCTTACAAGGTGTTTATTTACTCTACCATAGGATGTTTTCATTGACAGCATTGGATTTTTGATCTAGGCATGTCAAAGTCATGTTTACTGTACTGCACCAGTATGTGAAATATGATTAAAGAAGCATTTAAGTAAAGATTAGATTCACAAATAAATAGAGACTACCAAGAAATATACATTAATTTGGAATAGGCCTCAAGCTTTTAAGCCTGAAAGTAGAGGTAACTAATCCAGGGAATCAGCAGAACAAAGACACAATACTACTCAGAACCATTTTCCATTTATATGAGCAATACACACAGCAGCTTCTGTAGCTTCCACTGTAAAAACAAAACACTGCCATATTTTAAAGTTATGATCCAAGATAATATAGCTATGCAAGCACAGAATAGCTTTCTACAGTGTTTCAAGCTATTTCTGTTATATTTTCATAAGCGATTAAGAGCCCTCTCCTACACCACTCCAGTAAACAAGAAATTTGCATTCAACCAGGATTAGGAACAGAGGCCCTGAATCAAAGCTCTTAAGAACTTCTAAGTCTCATTGAGGCCAATGTAAAGCAAGTTGCACTTGAGTGCTTTGCTAGAAGGAAAATGCTCTTAATTTTTATGTTTTGCCTGTTTGTCTAAGTAAATAAAAAAGACAGTGGAAGCTGATTTTTAATTTTTGCCATCACACCTCCAAAACAGAATAGCTCATCTGGAAGACATGGAAATTAGCCTGTGGCAAGAGGCAACAGAAACACCACAGCAAATGAGAAAGCAGCACAGCATTTATCTTCCCTTTAAGTTAATGTTCTACTTCTGGTGGCTAGTAGATGTGAACTGACTTCAAGTCTCATGTTGTCTGATTTATACAACAAGGGTATTTAAACATACCAATGGCATAGAGATTTTTATATAACAATAAATAGTTTTTACCTGCAATGTTTTCTTCACAGACCTGGATAAATGCTGACACATCAGTCTACCAAATGTACCAGAATGGTAGCAAAATGCTAAAATGGCATTATGAATGTGAAAAATTTCTAAGAGAGTACAAACAGACTGTTCAATCTGTACAGACATACAGAGATAAAAAGAAAAAAAAAAAATCAACTTTTCTGCAGTAGAGAAAAGATACCAGTCCCTGATTCTTATAAGTGAAAGGTCAACATCATTATAAATCTCCATCCTTTACTAGATGCAGGGTGAAACATAGTGACAAAGGATAAGAAAAAGTACTTAATACTGTCTTTACCTTAGCCTTTAATAGTAAGACCAGTTGTCTTCCTGGTACCCAGACTCCTGAGCCAGAAGGGACAAGGAGCAGAATGAAGTCTCCATAATCCAAGTGGAAATGATCTGTAACCTGCTACATGACTTAGACACAAGTCCATGGGGCTGGATGGGATCCACAAAAGGGTATGGAAGGAGCTGGCAGAAGTGCTCAGCAAACCACTTTTGATCATGTAACAGCAGTCCTGACTAAGTGGGGAGTTCTCAAGTGACTGGAGGTTAGCAAATGTGGTGCTCACCTTCTCTTCTATGACAAGTTGATATACTTTGTGGATGTTGTCTACCTAGACTTTAGTAAAGCCCTTGACACCGTTTCCCATAACATTCTCCCGGAGAGAATGGCTGCTTATAGCCTGAACAGGTGTACTCTTTGCAGGGTAAAAGAAGTGGCTGGATGGTTGAACCCAAAGAGTGATGGTGAATGGAGCTAAATCCAGTTGGTGGTTGGACACAAGTGGGGTTCCCCAGGGCTCGGTAGTGGGTCCAGTTCTGTTTAAGGTTTTTATCAACAATCTGGACAAGGGGATCAAAGGCACTCTAGTAAGTTTGTGGATAGCACCAAACTGGGCAGGAGGGTTGATCTGCCTGAAGATAAGAAGGATCTGCAGAGGGATCTGGACAGGCTGGATCAATGGGGCGAGGTTCAACAAGGCCAAGTGCCAGGTCCTGTACTAAGGTCACAACAATCCCCCAGGGAAATGTGGCTGGAAAGCCACCTGGCAGAAAAGGACCTGGGGGTGTTGGCTGACAGCCAGCTTAATATGAGCTGCCAGTGTGCCCAGGTGGCCTAGAAGGCAAATAACATCCTGGCTTATATCAGAAATAATGTTGCCAGCAGGACTAGGGAAGGGATTGTCTGCCTGTACTTGGCACTGGTGAAAATGCATCTCAAATACTGTGTTCAATTTTGGGCCCCTCACTATAAGAAAGACATGGAGATGCTGGAACATATCTGAAAAAGAGCAATGATGCTGGTGAAGGGTCTAGAGCACAAGTCTTATGAGTGGGAGCTGAGAGAGCTGGGATTGTTTAGCCTGAAGAACAGGAGGCTCAGGGGAGATCTTATCTCTCTACAACTACCTGAAAGGAGGTTGTAAGGAAGTCGGGTGCCGGTCTCTCCTCCCAAGTAACAAGTGAGAGAACAAGAGGAAATAGCCTCAAGTTATATGAGAGAAGGTTTAGACTGGACAGTAGGAAAAATTTCTTTCCAGAAAGAAAGGATTGTCAAGCACTGAAACAGGCTGCCCAGGGAAATAGTGGAGTCACCATACCTGGAGGCACTTAAAAGATATGTAGATGTGTAGATGTGGTGCTTAGGGACATGGTTTAGTCATGGACTTGGCAGTGTTGTTTTAACGGTTGGACTTGGTGGTCTTAAAGGTCTTTTCCAACCTAAATGATTCTATGATTATAAAGATTAAAATTGAAGCTTCACTTTGTATATTACAATGCACAAATATCTTTCCTTGATAAGGGTTTTCTCTCACTTCTAAACTTGGACTCAGAAAAACAATGCTTATGCTTTCTTCTGTGACTTACAATGGAGTAATAAGAAAGGCTATACCGAATTTATTGTATTTTTCTTTAACAGCATTACACTTGACTATATTGTGGAACATCATTGGAATGATATTGGCACATCGTTTCATTTTGAGACAGTTTACACTTACAATCTTGTGTACTCAGTCTTTAGAGGGTGAAAGTCTTATCAGGAAAGTAAATCAAAATCTGACTCCCAGCCTACACTTTCAGGAGAAGATAACACACTCCTGAGCAGACACAGGCTACTTTTTAAACCTTAGTAGGAATGGAACAAATGAGATTGTACACAATTAATTACTGTACTTCAAAACAGTCTGCTATTTCTAGAGTCATTGAGTGACTATGATTTTACTGATTATGAAACTCTTAGTACTAAAACTTTTACATGCTGTGTTAACACCTGTATACACTACCTAAGCAACTGACCAAGGTTCATTGCAGAACACAGCAGCAGGTCATTTCCATTACAAAAAATAAAATAAAGATAATAAATTTGCACCTTAAGGAGATAACTGGATTATTTTTTAAATAGGAAATACAAGCAATAGCAAGTAAAACAAAGAAAAGATAATTTTATTTTTAAAAAGGCATCAAAAGACACATGTTGCTTTTTTTAATTAAATATTTTGTCACATGCAAATATAATGCTTGTAAATAAAAGCAGCTCTTATTTGCTATGAAAAAGCTGCTTGGAATTTGTTTAAAAATTTCTATTCCAAGTGAAAGCAAATTTCCTGATTAGTTGATACACATCAGCAAGGTCATCTTGATTGTATGAATTCTAAAATAACTGTGACAAGGGAACTGTTGCACAATTAAATTACCTCTATCCTTAAAGATTTTTCAAATATACAAACATTTAAATGCAATTTATGTACCTGTCACTCAGGATATCTTAGGGTACAGAAAAATTGATACTTTTGAGGAAATCTGGTCTATGCAAAGGGTATCAGATTTCTAGCTAAAATTTCACCAAAATAAATGAGGATGAATAACTCATTGATAACTTCTGACAAACCAGTAGACTAGACTACTGGTTTACATGAATGTAAGTTGCACAGAGACAAAACAAAGACTAACAACAGAATCCAGCACTTCATTTCTCCTTTCTCTACATAAGAACCTTTCATTCATATTTTCCATTGTAGCATAAGGAATTCTTACCAGCCACAACTCCAACCCATTTCAGTGAAAAAATAAATTCCAAGCCTCTTCAACCAATCTGCTTCAAAACCAGAGTATTGCCTCATTACAGAGCTCTATACTAAAAATCTAATTCTCCTCCCCATTAACCAACCCATTTCCTAGGGTGGTGATGAAAGCAGTTCCCCAGACAAATTTGTTATAATACTTCTGCTTCTCAAATCTCAATCAATTTTACTCAGCAAGAAGAGGTGGCACATTAAGAAAAATGAAGAAGTCCCTCAAACACACAAGCAAAATTACTGCTTTTAACCCCTCAGTAACTGATTCCCTCAAACATAGGCAGAGGACCCAAGACTGATGGAACTGGTTTCCTCAAGCAAAACAAAGACTGCCTCTTGCAACCTGAGTAATCCTCAAGATTCTGCAGCTCATCCCAAGCCCTCTTCCCACTCCATCTCAACATTGCTATATACCATCTGCCAAAGCATTTAGTTTCTATGTGGACTCCACTTCTGATATGCTTAAAGTGAGAGTGAATCATCCAGGCAATATCAAAGGTAGTTTTGGAAGGATCTGGGCCACCTGCTGTGGGGTGTGGGATCCAGACAGCCTTCTTAGTGTCTGCTGCCTTCTCTCCTTCATGTCTTCTAGTTGCAGGTTCTGATCCTAAGTCCTCCCAAGCACAAAATGGATTTGCATCCCCTTCTTTTGGGCAGAAACACACAACTTTAGGGCTATTTTCCCTCTTTGTCACCCTCACCAGGGATCCAGCTGCCCACTAGCTAAAAACTCTATGGTTTACCCAGTAATGCACTCAGCAGCCAACCTGAGTGTAGTCACAAGTCCACATAGTAAAAAGTTACCTACTTTAAGTGAAGAGAACCTCCTATGTTTACAGAGTGAGGACAAATCTGGACTCACATGAATTAGCAAGCACAGAAATTCATGAGGTTGGCCTCCAAGGTGTTTGGAGTCATCCGTACCTCCTTTGAATTGTTAACATAATTTAAGTGAACGAGATGACTGACAGTAGGTGCTGAATTTCTTAAGAGGATGGACATTTTATTTAACTTTCAAGAAAATAAATCCATCCACCAGCATTTTCTCAGAAAGTTAATTCTGTATTCACAACAGAGCCGAACACCTTCATATATTTAAATCAAATGAGCTTACAAAGGAAACTGAACATGCTGCAATGGAAAAACTCACATACCAGTGGTTTAAGCCATGAATGTGATACACATATTTACATACGGACTGATGGGAACTCCCATCTTTTGCCAGAGCTATACTCCTGTAACCTCTCAGGAGACAGATGCTACCTTAATATTGTAGTGTTCAAATCACTGCTTAGGCCATGTCCAAAGCACAAAAACCACTACTAGATATGAATCAGATCCAATTCAATCCCCTCTCCCTCTAGACAACATCACAGTCCAGGAAATTATTGCATACATAAGTTAAAATTATTTTCCATCTCCTATTCCTCTCCTCCATTATCTCATACTTTCCTGCCTTTCTTACCTCCTGTTATTTTCACAAGAGTCAATAAATTGCTTCACAGCAATTTTACTATTTCTTCTATTATTCCCTTGTTTCTTTAGCAAGCAGTAAATAACTCTGCCTATTATGAAAGTGTCCTACAGAGGCTGATCAGAGGCACAGGTTAGAGTTTCATACCTGTCTTAAAATCTGTATGCCTATAGCCACATTATCTCTGTTCTGGAGAGGAGCGCTGTGCTGCTGCTTTCTCCCATGATTTAGGGAAGCAATATAGAGCAAGATTGTTCAATAATGTAACTCAGTGGAAAGCTAAAACATTAATCTTAATATCAACAAATAGCAAAGAACAAGAGAGATATTCACAAGTAACATACTCTAATTTCAAAGGCATTGCCCCAGGTTTGCATCTATATAGAAGAGGCTTCTCAGCCTTGTGATATTCTTTAAGGTTCTTGTACTGATTACTCATATAGTGATTGCAAGTTAAAATATATAGATACTTAAGTAGGACAAATATTCTAATTTCCTTCATTATGTCTGGCTTGCATAACAGCTGTATATAGAGGTATATTTTAAAATAAACAAAATTCAATCAAAAACTTTTACTAAATTTTGAGTAGCTTTAAAAAAAAAAAAATCAGTATTCCATTCACCATAGCAATTACATATAACTGACTCATCAATCTAGTGGTGCCAAAATAGCTTAAGAAACTTTAAAATATAGCAGCAAACATAAGTTTCAATGTAACATAAAGCTCCAAACAGAAAGCACTTGAGAATTTTGAACATACCTTATTTTGAGCTTTTTCCCCCAGTGTTCCACAGCTATATATTTTACTACAGTTCCTGGACTCAAAATAGTAGAGAGTTCTTAGTGTTTTTATAACACTGCCTATTAGCACACTGTGGAGGCCAGAAAAAGAAACACCTGTGAACTTTCTGAAGGTTCCTTTGAGCAAACTGAAATGACCACATGATGAGCAGAGAAAAAAAAAAGGAGGGCATGTGGGGGAGGTACAAAGTGAAGGCCTATTTTTAAACTTCCCACCTTGCTTGGAAGATCTACAAAATGTCTATGTCTATCCCACATTTAATGGTGGCTTTGTGATGGGTTTTTTTCTGTGTTACACAAAGAAGTTATTTACTTGTGAGAAATACTGCTCTATGTCAGCTCCAGCCTAGGAGACCAATGACTTACACTGTCCTTGGCAACATTTCAGAACCTGCCACATCAAACTGAACTGTTCTTGAATGTCTCCAGAGTATTATGTTCAAATGTACTTTCCTTTAGTGCTTGGTCTGTAACCTTTCTTGGCTTCTCCTTTTTTTTTTCTTTTCCCCTGGAACACACACACTATTCTTGTACCAGATAAACAGTAACAAGCTTGTTTTCATAGCAAATGTGATCATTACTTTGACAGCTGACAAAGTTCTGGGACATATTCTCTTGGTAATAACTCTGCAGATACTTTATTTTCTCCTGTTTGCCCACAAAAATGATTTATGGAGGCAGGAGGGATAAGGACAGAAAGTTAACCAAATCCAACTTCAATCCACTCTTTTGCGGCGATTGAGAGACGGGAACTCTGCTTGATGCAAGCAACGTGTCCATTTATTGTGCGCAACCAACTCCTTTATATACTCTTACATTGACTGCGTGTTTTAAACAGATTGGTTCTTTTGTACATACACTGCTCACCTGACTGGTTAGTGATATACCAGTTTGCAAACTTATCTTGAGGATACATTCCTTGAGACTTTTTTGGGCAGAGGCGCCAGGAACTTGCTTATCTCAGATTTACAACATTTGTCAGGCTGTCAGGTTCCTGTTATTGGATCTTAGCCCCTGCAATTTCCCATGGTTTATGGCCCACGAGCTCAAGCAGTTCCCTGCCCCTGCTAATTAGCCAGGCAGTACCAGGAGCTTTGCTCCTCAGGCCTCGTCCCACACTCTTTCGTCTGCTAAAACTTTGGGGACGCATAGCTGATACATTCACTCCTGAATACCATTTGTGTTTCAGGGAATGATAGAGTTGGTAGCCTGTAGGTCTCCATAATGTCTCAATAACACTGAATTTGCAGACGTATTTAGAGCACAACCAGAACTAAGGAATTTGCTGCCTTTGATATATCCTGGAGCGTTAACCTGGACAGCAGCAAAGGCATCAGGAGGTTTTCCAATGCCCAAGGGGACAGACTCTGTAAAGATGTGAAAAACTCTAGAAAAGGAAAATTGGTGAAACTGAGAGGGCTTAATGGCCCCTCTGTTTTAGTATAGCCCTAAGTCACTTCCAGATCCAAAATGTGAGTGGGATTTGAGGGCTACACCAGCCCTCTTTATATTCCTATCTTTCCAAACCAACACTTTACTTTCTATGAAATGAAAATATGGGTATGCATGTTTGGAGAGACATGTGGCAAACTTCAGCCATGTGGCAGAAGGCAGAAGAAAAGAGATGTAGTAAAGTCTGGAGCACCCAACTGTCATCTACAGATGCAGTTCTATTTCTATTTCTATTTCTGGTACCCACCTGCTCTGCATTCACAGGCAGATGATTTCACCTCTCTGTGCCGTCTTCTGCATTTTGCTTTTCTTCATCATTCAGTTTCAGAACTGAGACAACTATGCATATATATATGTATGTATGTATGCAAGTATGCATTTATATATACAAACATACAGGCAGAACCTCACACAGTGGCAACTAACCTTGTCGTGACTGCTAGTTACCACTACAGTGCAAAAACTCATGATTTGGAGCAGGGAGAGTTGTTTGTCGGGTTTTTTTAAATTTTTAAGTGTTGTTTTTAAGAAAACACTGGTAACTTTTAAAGATATCCTGTGGCTGCATGCAGTTACAGCTCCAATACTTTTTTAGCTGGTGGGAATCCATCTCAGACACAGTGAGGGTTATTGCATGGGCAGTGCACATTACACGTTGTTTCAATGTGTAATTCTGGGTCCATTTGTGCTTCTGGGTTTGGTGCAAGCATGTGCACCATCTATGCTCAGTGCAGGAGGAAAATAATGTTCTGAATGGGTTTTCAGATAGTTTTTGAAGTTCCAATGGGTCTGAACGCACACTATGCCCAAGGTGTGTATGGAAAGAGGAACGAACAATAAATGTAATTGTAATAGCCAGCAAGCTCAAGGACACCTTTCCTGTGTGATTGCATTCTTCTAGCGTTCTTCTTTGTAGTTTTTAAACAGTTAAAGGAAAGCTTTTTGTAGCAGGGAGACTGTTTAACTGAGCATTTGTTTAGATTTCTAGGGCCTTAATACTGAAATGGAATTTGAAGTGTTATGATGTATTTAAATAAATGTTGTTGCAAAAACTAAAGTTGCCTATTAAAACTGCTTGTGTTGTTTTCCTTGCAGCTTCCTTTCAGGCTGGCATTCTTTCACGTATGGCCTTTGCCTAAATATATATGGCTTTGTGCAAAGGCAACCTATTTTTTAAAACACTTTTCCTGCTCTGAACCATTTTTCTGAACAGTTCTCCAGTAACTAGAGTTAGCAATTGAAATTTGTCAGGGAGATAAACTCCATGTAGAAATATACTTGAGCTTTCCAGTGGAAAATAGCTGCAGCTGGAACAGTGAGAAGGCTTAAAATCAGATTTTGAATGGTTAACAATAGAAAGGGCCAGTCAATATTTTAACGATATTCATAGATAAGGCAACATTACTGAGGCTGACAATCAAATAGCTTAACTGCACAGTAAGAGTGCGTGCATCTCCCTGTGAGAACAGGGAGACGTGCCTCATTCAGTAGAGCTTCTTTCTCTTCTAATGGAGAGAGTCTGACCTCTGCATATTGAACAGGGTGCACGATGAAGGACAAAAGAGTGTCTGTCATGGCAATTATTTCTCCATTTTGAGGTGACAATGCAGCAGCCATCTCTTGTTTTGATCACTTTTTCTTCATCATTATAAAACACTAGATGTGATTTTTTTTCTTCCTTTATTTCTTTCTTAAATACATTTAAAATTAACATGATGGATTGGAAAAAAAAATCTTTGTTTCCTGAACTGACCCCAGTATGAGTAGTAGGTACGGCTGGACAAAGTGGCAAGATTTCAGCCTTGGTCTTCAACCAAAAGTTGGTATTTAATATCTGCTTAGTATGATGAACTTCATCTTTGGTTCACTTCCAAAGCTGGCTGGTGGGAATCTCACAAGTCATCAGTAATTATCATGTTGAATTTGCAGAAGATGGGTGAATGCCAGGCACTTAAAGAAGGAAAATGCAGTGCCTTTATTATTGGGGGGGAAAAAAAAAAAAAAAAAAGGAAAAGAAGGAGCCAGAGAGTTGCAAAGATATCAGTTTAGTTTCAGAAAAATTGTAGGGAAAGAAATCATTGAATCAACTATGTTTAGCTCACAGAATTAAAAAAAAAAAAAAAACAACAAAAAAAACCAAACCAAAAGCAAACAAACAAAAAAGAATGCAAAAGGAAACATGGATTAGTCTGACAAGTCTTTCTTTTGCCAAATCTAGTTGCCTTATGCGACATGGAAACACTGTGATAGAAGGGAAGCCAAAGATGCCATATCTTGGCTTCTAGTAGTGTTTTGAATGACATGTTCATCACAAAACTAGGGGAACCACAAAAGGGTGAGAGCAAAGATAGATGGAAAACTGTAATCAAACTGTAGTTATTCATGAGACACTGCCAAAATGAAAGGGTATCCTGAGCAGACTCTCTGGAGTCTGGTAATGGTTAATATTTTCTTTACTGTTCTAGATGACTACACAGGATATTTAAATTAAATTTACAGACAACACCAAAGGGGACTAATGGGACTAAACGAGGACCAGACACTCTGAAAAATGCAAGATTTAGAGCTCAAGATGTTCTTGACGTGAAAAGGTATGATTCAGGGACAAATATGGAGTTTTATATTTGGGAAAAAATTGCTGCATAAGTACACATAAGAGAATTGCAAAATGGTATAATTTGATTATTTTGGACTCATATTCTGTCTGATCTGCAACCCCAGGTTGCTGCAATAGTTGACTGGGGCAAAGAGACAAAAGTACATCCTGCGTGTCATGGGAAATAAGTCTCCTGCTGTATGTGATACTCATATGGCCATGGCTCAGGTACTTCTGGTTTTAAGCTTCACACTTCTGACCAGTTGTCAGAAGATTAGCGGAATGAATAACCAGAGATTTGAGGAAGGTTGACTCTGAGAAAAGATGAATGGCTATTTAGCCTAAAGAAGAAAACACCACAAGGGACAGAAGTCTTCAATTATGTAAATGGTAGCTTCTGACGAGCAGAGAATCACCTCTTCTCTGTGTTCAGAGAGGGGAGGACAATTAATGAGTTTAAATGGAAGGAGGACATATTCCCAAGCAGCATTAAGGAAGGTTTCTAAGGGTGAAAGTCAGAACCAGTTGTCTGAGAAAGTTATGGGAATTCCTTTGAAAGAACTGGTGGGACAATCCCCTGCTAGGAATGACAGGGCATAGCTGATCGTCTTTGGCCAGGAGGAGGGACTATAAGACCCATCACTTCAGGCAGGCCTATTAGGACTTTTAACAACCATTGATCCTGCCTGTCCTGTCCTGGTGGATATAGCGACCATGTGCTCCCTGCTTGGAGTCCATACTCTGCCAAAGGATGGACAGATGGATGGTGGTGGGATTCAGAAGGGCAACCCAGCTGGGGATACCAATGTTGCAACCTGGGCATTGCTTTTATTCAATATACTTCGCTTCGAACAAGCTTTTGAGCTGGTTAAACTTTCTGTAAACTCTTAATGTGTCTCCTCCTTTTCCCTTACTCATATTTATTTAGTTGCTTGAATCAAGTTCTTGGGGTTCTTCCAGTCTTAAGATAAATAGCAGTTATTGCTTTCTGACTGCAATAACCAAGGTAATAAAAATCCAGTTGGTAGACTTAATTTTTTTTGTAAGCTTTTATGAACTGAAACAGGAGAGCAGACAGTTTTATACTGATGCAGTCATCGGTGCTATGTGAACATAACCTGTATCCCATCCTGCCAGACGTTGCTTTATTGTTGTTATTGTCATTTATTGTTTAGACTAACAGGAAGTGCTGTCACTGCTTGTTTAAAAACAAATTAAGTAATTCTGCATTGATCTGGAAGAAAACTGTTCAGAAGAAAACAGCAACATTTGTAGCAACAGTAAAGAACTTTAAAACTATGCTAATAACATAGCCTAGACTATGCCACTTTCAATGAGTCTGCTGTAATTTAGTTACATCATTTCATTGCAATACAATGAAACCATTCTGGAGCTTAGACAAAAGCTTTAAAGTATCACTCAATAGAAACCTCTAAAGTATCATTGTATATATCTACTTGTATCTAAAAGAAGAAAAAATGTAGATGGTTACCAGAAGCTTAAAACCTAGCAGCTCTATAACTTCTTAGGCAAGCAAAAGTCAATAGCATGTGGCTTAGAGTAATAATTCTCAGAAACCAGCACCTCACCACACCATGAATACAAATCTAAGCTAGAAGTAACATTTCTGGTATGAGAATGCCCCATTCAGACCACTCTTTATTACCCTTTCTACATTGTGACAAAAACTTGGAGGCCATCTACCCTTCACATGCATTCCCTAGGTGAATTTTCTTTGTATCCCTACTGCTACATCAAAACTTTGCCCCAGCAAGAAAAGTTTAGTGGGGCTGGCTAACATTAGCTTTCCTGCTTCCTGGGTAGATCAAGGTCTCAGACCCTCTTATCTGATGTGTGGGTGGATTGACTTTAATCTGAGAGGACTGCTCCATCATTTGAATATGGGATTTAGGAAGTGTGAAGAAGTACAGAGAGGAAAGAAAAAAAAGTCCACCCTGGTATAGTCACAACTCACAATTCCCTTCGCAGTCAGAAAACCATTAGCAGCTCCACAGCCTCAAATGCCAGAGGGTTTCAGAGTTAGAGAAGAAGACTGGAGAGCATGTTTAATAATATGTGAAATTTGATTTTCTAACATTACCATGCACCTTCAACAGATGAGTCCTTTAGCCTGTAGCAAATATACCTGTGTCCATTTAGACCTTTGGAGACTGCAAGGTCTTTAGAAATTTTATCTCCTCAGTAAAACATCCTGCATGCTTTAACATATGATTTAAAAAATAATAATATGGCCACAGGACTTCAGTGCTTTCTCAGCTGCGCGCATTTAGAATAGCTAAGTTTTAACTGGCATAGTTCAAAGCTGAATTTAATCCACATTTCACATTCTTGTTCTGTGAAAGGCTGCATAAGGGTTATTGCAGAAAAGTATGGTTAGTTAATTATGATCCTATTTGTCACATAGGAAAAATAGGCACTACAGACCTGGCTGTTGAAGACAAGTAACACTGCAAGGGAGGCCAACAAACTTGTAATGATGGGGAGGGTGGTGGGTGCAAGGTTCAGTCTCTAGCAGCCTCTGGTGGCTGTTCAAATATAGATTTATTCTCTTAAAGTTAATGGTTATGCAATCATTCTTTACTTGATTTGTTTTGCAATTTTGATTTCATGCATCAATATGAACAATTTGTGTTGTGAAAAAAAGTCTCTGCTTGTTGTAAAGTCTTTGTTGCTTTGTTGGAAGCTTTTTGATAGAAGAGGTCATCTAAATACTTTGGTTAAGCTAGCAGCATCTAGGTTAGAGATAGTAATGGAAAATTATTAATTATGGAGACTAATTCAAATAGTTTTGTACACAGGAATTTTTGGGTTGACTATTAGCAATATAAGCCGTATCAATTCACTGCCTTCTAAATGAATAACCCTGCCTTTTTATTTTAATTTTATTGAATAATGCTGTTTCATAATAGCAATAAAACACTATAGGCAGTGCATTTGTAGAGGAGTATTTATCAGCTTTATGTCTTGTGTCACTCCCGGAAAACGCAGTAAATTTTGCTGGGCTGTATTTCTTAATCATTATAGCTGTCACCCATTGCAACTGCTGTAGCTAAGGTTGCAAATCACTATGCATTGCAGCTCCCTGTTTTCAGAGACTCATAATTTTCCAGCACAGTCTCCTTTTGGTACTCAAATGTTCCATGTTTGGTCTATGCACACAGAAATGAGTGTCTGGAAACAGAACAGCACCCCATTAAGCTATTTTATTCCTCAGAAAAGGCCTGAAAGAAGCTTATAACATTCTTTTGTGCCTGTAAGCTGAACCAAGTATTCAGACACATTATTGCTTACAGGGAACTCTGCCTGTGAGTCCTACGTATTCCCTCAAGACATTCACACCAGTGCAGTGCTCAATTCAAGGGAAATTAGAAAGCTGGAAGTCTGTTCATCACTAAAATCATGCCTTTCAGTTTCTTGAAATGTCATCAAAATTCCACCTTGAATGGGACACATGCAAGGCTGGGTCAAGAGAGAGTGTGGCAAAGGTCATGTCCTATTCATCTTAGCCCTAAAACCTAAACCTAACACATGGTCTAATTCCCCTGTCCTCTATGAGAGGCATCTGTCATTCCTCCATACAAAATTAATTTGTTTTCTTCTGTTTCCTACCCAGATATAGAGAGTGTCACAGGTTTTGTTGACTAAGTCAACCTGACCCCAAAGTTAGTTTTTTATAATCAAGGTATTTCAATGGACACATCTCCCTAAAACTGTACATCAGATGATTGATAAAACAAGGCTTTGCGGTCTTCTAGTATCATCTTCTGACAATTTCTTACTCCCAAGTGCAGGGTATTTTAAAAAAAAGTCCAAGCATTTCAAATTGACTTTTTCTACATTCACAACTCACTGAACAGTAAGTCCTTCAGGTAATCTTAAAAACGCCTGCTCATAAAGCAGTAAAACTGTGAAAGTTAGAAAACATACCATTGCATTTGCACAGAAGAAAACCATCTAACATTTTAAATAGAAACTATAAATACAGATATACCGGTTGATACCCGTTCTTAAAAATTCTGCTAGCATAGATCATATGGGCAAAAATGATCTTTAGAATAAGGCAGAAAAATTAGTCCTCTGTCACATGGAGCTATAGAAACTCAAGCCCCCAGGTATTTAAATGAATCGAATACCTTTATGTAACATGGACCAAGAGAAATCCTACTTAGCAGAGCAACAGGGCATAAGAACCACTTCCCAGGCATTTGACAAGACTGTGACAGCAGATGGATAACCCACAATGAGACAGAAACAACCCTTAGCATCTCACGCTAGAAGAAAATAGACCTGGCTGGTTTTAGGTTGGAAGTGTTAAACCTTTTGGCATGCCTACGACATGGCTGCAACAACATGAGGAATGGAAAGCTTGGAGCATTATCCTGTGGCTGACATATCACTTATTAAAGCAGCTTTCATTTTTTAACAACTGGTGGAGGATGAGATTTCCAATGAGAGTCTGTAATGAGTTTTACATACTCAAGGTCACCTTGTATGCTGTGCAGTGCTGGGAGAATTAAGGGTAGTTGTGTTCGCACAGAGTGGAAGGACAGTGAAATGGCATTAGTGGCCTGGCAGTAGTACTTACCAGTACCTTGTTTTCCTAAGAGGGGGGAACTTTGAGTAAAATAAAGGTTAGAGATAGCACCAACTGTGCACCAGAAAAAACCCTAGTATTTCAAGAGCTTCTGATAGCACCAACTGTGCATCAGAAAAGTTCCATTTCTGCTCACTAATTTAAGTGATATTTTATAACTGGGATATATGGTGATCTAGCAGTCACAGCCTTACAAGAAAACCACTAAACCTACACCTTAGTCCTAGTCACACAACTTGTGTATCATTCTTGAACATTCAATAGCTTTTTGTTGTTGTTGCTTAGAGCCTGTGCATGTTCTGTTTTCTTTTGTTTTTAAATCATGGAAGAAAAGATAGAGGTCACTGACTTCTAAGTCCTAATAATGGCTTGTCTGATGGAGGATATGAAGCCATTCTTTAAACTAAATATCTGCATAGGAGCATGCTGGTTTGAAACAGCTTAATTTTAAGTGTGCTCTGAGAAAAGAACCCTAGCAATTAAATATCATAGAGCAAAACTGCAGGAACAACTAAATTAGTTTTTCTTGACATGAAAAATTTTCGGCAAAACCATGTTTATCTACTCAAAATATCAGCTAGAAGTGTGAAAGCTGCTCACAGGCAGCTGTGAGTGTTGCAAAGATCTATGCACAAAGGACCTGCTCTCATCGCAGCATTGTCCTGCCAGCCAGTAAAATTACTGCTCACGTGAAGCAGCCCCTCCAGAAGACTGTCACAAAAGGCCTCGCTGTGCAAGCAAATACAAGTGAGCTTGTCTAGTCTGCCATCTGTTACTGAGACCTCCTGTTACTGCTGAATCATTTTCTTCCCTCACCTTATTTAAGCTTCTTAGCTGGTGTCTTGAGAAATGAGGATTTTTTCACCTCTCTGTTTTTGCTTGGGGTATGAGTGAGTATTAGAAACTGGCATTTTCTATCACAGTCAG
This sequence comes from Brachypteracias leptosomus, assembly GCA_013401335.1. Lineage (NCBI taxonomy): Eukaryota > Metazoa > Chordata > Aves > Coraciiformes > Brachypteraciidae > Brachypteracias > Brachypteracias leptosomus. Next base: position 47,873 of record VYZX01030839.1, read on the forward strand.
GCTGGAAAAGACAGATACAAGAAGATAAATGTGTCATGTTTTGGTTGTTGAAGGTTTGGGATGGAGAAAAAAGAGGCTGACTTTAATGGGAGTCTTAGAGAGAAGCCTTGAAGGAGAGTGGGAACAGGAGCAAGACAAGAGCCTCAAGCCTGCTATTTTCCAGGCAGAGGGAAAGGAAAAACAAAGCAGCAGCTGATTGAGACAGCTGAGTAAAGAAGCTACAAGGTAAAAATAGCAGCAGGCTGTCAAATAATCTGCCGGTGTTGGGCATGAGTGAGAAAACAGCATCAGGCTGTGGGGGGAGCTGAGCCAGGGAAGCTGCATGGGGAAGGAGAGGCAGCTGCCTAACAGCCATCTCTCTTAGAGCCATGTGGCTCTCAAAGTAGAAGCAGGCTTGTGGTGGTGGTTTTCTACAGTCAGCTACAGTTCTGTAGAAATAGCTTCAAGTCCCACTTTGTAATGACTTCAAATCAAATATTTGTGTAAACGAGGCCCTTTTATCACTGAGATATCTACAACTATTTTATATGCTTCCTTAAAGGGACACTAGCAGGAGTTTTCTGAAGTGCCCTCTGGAGTACAATATGTCTAACACCTAGGAGCAGGGATGTCAGCCACCACTTCCCTGCTAGAGCAATTGAAACAGGTCATTTCTAAATGGGAGGTGTAGCACAGTAGGTGATAAACTCACTACAGTACTGTTTGTCCCATGGGCTGGGTGTCACAGATTTTTCTGTAAATGCTTTTGCTCATTCAGTAATGATGGCAGTGCGCAGGTGTCTCTGATGAACGACCTGCTCAAGTGCTGGGGCCTGGGCTGTGGGTCCTGAGTTGGAGTCAACCTATGGATGAGTCACAACCCAGCAGTGTGTCTTGTTCCCCAGGTGGTTTCAGGCCCCATAGACAGAACCTGACCCAGGTGTGTGAGGCCCTGCCTTCCCCCAGGTGATCGTGGTTGAGGTGGTGGGTGAGGCTAGAACTATATCAACCAGGAACAGATTAGTTGTGAGAAGCAACAAGAGGCTGGTTGGTTTGAAGAGGGTTCTTGTTGGGGGCAGCTTGCTGAGCTCTCTCTCTCAGTGGTATGTTCCCCCTTGGCTGATTTAAGACAGAGAAGAGCAAACAGATGAAGAATAAAAGATGAAGTTATGCTGAGGGGATGTTGCTGAGTTTGGTGTTGGCCTGAGGAAGAAGAGAACTAGCAGCACACCTGCTCAGTGTGCTGATGGGCAGAGAACTGAGGTCTGCCTGTTTTTTGTTTATTCTTTCATGAATGCCAATGCTAGTGAAGGGTGTTGCAGTGAGAGTCTCAAGCTGTTTATTGATGCAGTAAAAATAACATAAATATTTTGAAGTGTGGCTCAAAGAAGCCTTCAGCAGAGAAAGTAGTTAGGCTCAGTAGACAAACCATGTTATGACCAATCAGGGTGTCATCTGTGATTGACTCCAGTTGCAATTGCTGTGAACTGGGGTGTTTGAACCAGTGATCTTAGTTGTGCAGGACACATTCTTGGATAAAGAATGCTATAAAAGTGCCAGGAGTACCTATTCTGTCTTTTTAAATATATTTTGTCTGTATCTTTTCACTTTCACCCTCTGTCTCTGAACTGCCTGAAGTGAAAAAGTCAGCCTGTGCCTCTTCAGAGAAAAAAAGTACAACTGTGTTGTTGTTGAGCTAAAGTTTGTAATTTAAGAGCAGGATGCAAAGCTGGAGTGGGTAGGTCACTTCCTAAGCCTTCAGCCCTGCACATGCACCCTGGCTTTGTGGCTTAGCAACAACCCTGCTCACTAATTCACTGCACTGTAGTTTGGCTCATGCTGGCTCCACATCAGCTTCTCAAAACCCCCAGCTCACCACATCTCCCTAGAGTGACACCAGTGCTGTTACATCTAACTTCTGCAGCCTACCCTGGCATTGAGGGCTGGGTTCATAAGGAAATGTGGGTACCCGCCCAGAAATTGGAGCTGGACATTGAAATGCCCAGTGGACTGCAGGGCGAGGACAGGGCTCTCAGATGAAAGACCATGGGCAGGGATGGGTCTGACGGTGCATATTTACACATGTACCAGAAAGAAAGCTATCCCAGCACTCTTGTGTGTCCTGCATGAGTGCTGAGGATCAAGCTTAGGAAAAAAAACAGCATTGCACCTCAGCCTGGGGGTGGGGTGTATGTAGCTACATGCTGCTGACTTGTCAGAGCTTTCCTGGTACCATAAGCTCTGGCATCAGCTCTTCTCTGCCCATGAATTCTGGCAGCCAGAAGGTGGGCATCAGCTTAGCAGAGTCTACTTTTTCCATGGAAACCCACCCATCCTACTCCTTTGAGAAATGGATGTATTTCTGTTGTTTTAAAACGCAGTTACAAATCTGGTGGTAGGGCCTTGCTGGGTTGTGAAGATGGGCAAATATTTAGAACATATCCATAACAGCAAAATCCGTCTTAGCCAAAACAGAGCCTGAAGCGCTGCAGTTAAGCAAGAGTGTAGCTTGGTCTCTTTATACCTCCTTCAGGAATCACACAACACAGAGCAAGGGAGCACATTTCTGTAGTCCAGAGATTAAAGCAGTTTTCACTCCTACTCCTTGTGATTTTTTTCATGGCTGTTTAAGAGATGGGCCAAGTAGCCATCTGTTTGGTTGGACCTGCCTTTGCTATTTATGGGTCCACCTCAGAGGTGGGGAAAACTTGCCTTAGGCTGACTGTCAAAGTGAGGTACCAAAACCATTCCCCTCCTGGCCTCTGCTCGGCTGCCTTTGTGGGACAGCTGATCTACTGATAGGGTGCCTCCTGGAGGGCCATACTTGGTAGAGCAATGTCCTGCAACAGACAGCAATCAGTAGCAATCAGTAACTCCAAAACATTGAACTCCAAAAACCTCATAGCACTGAGTGGAGAGCTCAGTAGATTAATGTGCTCTGGTTGTCTCATGAGCTGTGTACATAAACTAGAGAGATATAAGTGTTAAGCATTTCATTGATTAAAAATAAACCACCAGTTTATTCGCTTGTTGCAATAATCTCAAAAAAGAGTTCTTCATGACTCTTACTCATCCTTGTGAAGGAGCCATAAGGTGAAATTTGAGCTATTTCTGTTCCTTTTTAATTATGAGATGTAACAAAAAAAGAGATAAGATGCCATGTTTGGACTTTAGAGATGACTCCCCGTGGCTTCCCTGGGAAGGAGATTGTTCCAAACACCCAATTATCTTGATGCCACACGTCTTGTATGAAAACTCTCATCACTAAGGCAGTAGGATTGGTGGGCCTAATGAACTCTTAACTGTATCATGACCTGTTGCATCAATGAAGTGGATACTCTGCCATTTAAATATGTTTGGCCATCATGGATTAAATTGCTAGTCTAGGAGCTTTGGGTGTACTTCAGTCCTCAAGATTTGGACTTTTCTGTCTTGAACTTTGAAAGCCACAGCCTCCATGATCCTTGTTCAATCCTGCACAAAGACTTATGCAAAGACGTGCCAAAAAGACCAGGGCCTCAGCTGGCTTTAAATTACCAGTGCAGAGTGCCCCATCTGCCACTGAAATACAGCTGCATGGTGCAAAGCAGTGACAAGGACTTGGTGGCTGTTTCCTATCACAAATGCCCACAGGAATTCAATCACAAAAAATATTTTTTCTTGTCCGTAAGTCTGTAATTCGTTGGCTATTAATCTTTCTGGTCATTGCTTATATGTTGAATCCTCCAGAGCATAATTGCAGCCTGTTGCTGTCAAGCCACTGCTTGGAGAAAAGAACAAGCCCAGGATTCCCAGGGTTCGATAAATCTGCAGGCAATAAACAAGTCTAAGGCCTTAAGTTAGACATGCTGACAAGTCAGAGGAACTATACCATTTTTACCAACTTCCTACAAGTCTGTCTTGACACCCAAAGGGATCCTTACATCAGTTCTTCCTCCACTTATAGTTGCCACTTAACAGAGATTGAAGTAGAAGAGCCACTAGCTCTAGCCCCATTTATCTCTTTCAAACCCAGGCAGTTAACTGAAATACACCACCTTACATTTTTTTCTGATAAGAGGAGAAATTGATGATGAAGAGAGCCATCTGTGACATGAAATCCAATTTCTTTGATGACAACAGGAGGCAGGATTTCAGGATTTACCCTGCTTCAGCCAGGACTCCCATCCCCAAGGACTCACTCCATGTAGCAGTGCCAATGGAACTCTCATTTCTGGTTTTGCTATGCCTTGCTTTTCACTTCTCAAGTTGTGCCACGGAAGGTTTAGACTAGATATTAGGAAAAATTTCTTTACTGAAAGGGTTATCAAGCATAGTCTGCCCAGGGAAATGGTTGAGTCACCATCCCTGGAGATATCTAAAAGAATTGTAGGCACACACTTAGAGACTTGGTTTAGTGGTGTCCTTGACAATGTTAGGTTTACAGTTGGACTTGATGTTAAAGGCCATTTCCAACAAATTATTCTATGAATCTCTATGCTTTACATGGGCTTTTCTCAGCCAGGTGTGCCTTTAGTGTGAGCAACTCTTTGCACAGAGTAACAGTAACATTTTATACAATAAGTTACTTCTACAGTTACTTCAGAAATGAAGGATAATGGTACTTCCTCTTCTCCTTTGACCTCTGTTTTTAACAGGTCCTAAAGGAACTCATTTTCCCATTTGCAGCCTGGTGCTGGACAGTTTTTTGAGCTCAGCATCTGGAACACAGCTTGTACATGGGTCAAATTACATGACAGCAGCCTGTACTGCCTCATTGTAGTTTTATACATGGGAATCACATATGCACAACCCTCTTCTGTCCCTTACACCTTGTTTCTCAACCTCTTCAGAAGTCTAGTTTGGTTTTTGCTTTCTTAATTCAAAATTACAGTCCTTTTGAAATTGTTCAGGTCTTGTCACCACAGCATGGCTCCAGGAGGGGGAAAGTGGGCAGAAACCTGTTATATCTTCCTACTCAGGCTTCAGTTCTTTTTGTTGGTTTCAGTGTGCCTGTTAGTTTACTAGCTGAGCAATTTTATTTTAGATGCTTGAAAACATATCAAATTTGACAGCACAGTTGAACAGCATGGCCCTACATGTGACCCAGTACTGATCCCGGCAGCAAAAATCGATTACTGGTGTAGCTCAGGACCATTCTTAAAACAGAATAGGCTGTGTCACCAAAGGTGTTTTGCCAACAAACAAAATTTAGTTATCACTTTTGCAGTAAGTTTAGGCAGTTCTTTGGCATCTTGTTTGACCTAGAGAAAATAGATATGCTAATAAATGTTGCATTAGGCCATCACTTTGGAGATAACAGGCAAAAGTATTAAACGCGTGTTGGTAGATGAGAGTAAATTAAGGCAAAGTTATAAAGGGTGCTCCTATAGTCTTAGTGGCTATAATTTTCTACCTGATATTCAGAACATTTTATTATATAATTGAATTATATGAGGATATGGTAGTATTTATTCTCGTGTGACATCAAGAAATGAATCATTCATCAAATCCTACAAAAATCTGAGGTATCGAATTCAGACAAAGTCCAAGATGTTTTTTCTTTTTTCTAGTGTGAAATTGTACCTGAGATCTGCACACCCCCAAGCAGAAAGTGCTATGAGTCTAGGCGTGCTGGCCTCTCTGGCACCCACAGCTGATGTTCATCACCACTAGCCATGTTAATTAGTTGTTAGAGTCATTAACTAGAAAAGCATGCAATCAGCTCCAGATGTTTTAAGGTTGTTTTCTGGATTGCAACTGCTGCTGGGTTCCCAAACTTAAAAGCCTGGTTGTTTTGCCTAGGTAAGGCCAAACTCTTCCTCATCCAGCCACCAGCTTATCCACACTTGCTTGTATTTTTCCAGCCTAAAGCTGTGGTTGTATGACCCAATCACCATAACCCCCCCTCCCTCCCCCCCCTCNTCCCATCTGCTTGAGTATGCATTAGTTTGGGGAGAGATTGAAAACTATTGGTTAATTTTCTATTTTATTCTGTACTCCCACATTCTTCTTTCCCAAAGAGATGCTTTTGCCTGGGGGAAGAAGCAAAGCGGTATGTCTGAGTTAGTGTATTTACTGCTAATGTTTAGATACCTGTAGTATTTATGTAAAGGAGAACAGTGAGGGATGGAAGGTGGTATTTGTGTCAGTAACTGTGACTGGCATCTGGGGAGAAAGCTCCGCTGCTTATTCAGGTTTTATTGAACATTGTGGAGTGGAGATTTCTCATTTTTAACTTATTTAAATGGTGATCGTTATCTGCTCACAAGTTCAACACCAGTTATTTCTTTGTTACCTTCATAGTATGTTAAAAATAGCACTGTCTTGAATGTTCTTGAACTACTTTTGCTAGACACAGTTATATAGTGTGTCAAGATACAGCCTTGCTAAATTTGTCCTCATATGGGCTTTAGTTACCTTGTATACTTCCTGGAAATGAACCAAATGCAGTGAAAACTTCTTGGGGAATCAAGTTCTTCTTGAAGATCTGACTGTCTTTTGTTCATCAAGTGATGTTACTAAATCTAAGTTTATCAGATATAGGTCTGTCTTATTTAAGGGGGGCAGTATTTGTTTATTTAATTGCTTCCCTTAAACATTATGAATACAGTGTTGTCTCTTTTGAGCTCACAGCATTATGTTGCTAATGCACTTTCATTCTTGGGAGCCACCCGCAGCCTTACAGACTCTCCTCACTGGCCTCCTCCCCTCCAAACACTCTCTCAATCTATTTTTATGGAACTATGCCACTGCCATGGTATTACACTGCAGTTAAGGGCTCTACTGTCTTTTCTACTTTACAGCCAGAATTATAATAGCCTTCCTTTCAAGGTACTGTTCCTTGGCAATATGATTTTATTTTGTTTATTTCTAGAAGTCATTTGAACTATGTTATTTATTTTTATTTTTGGACAATTTCTTTAGCTGATTCTCCTTTGATGCACCACTGGGATCTGCAATGTTCCTTTCCTCAGTTTTATCATAATTTTTCTTACTTTTTACATTGTGACAGAGATACTATCATAGCGTTGACAGTCCTGGCAGATGTCTGTGACTGGCCCAAGTGTCCTTAACACCTGCTGATTTTTTCCTCCTGTTTCTAGTTTGAATAATCCTCCATAACCTTGTCAGTTTTCTGTGCCAACTGTCTTGTCCTATTTTCTTTAAGGTGGAGCTATTCCTTATTTACAAGCTTCCTCTCCCCAAATAATTCCAGTGAGCTCTCTACATTCATATTTTCCACCTTCATGCAGCTTTTAATTCTTTAATTCAGTCACTGATGATCGACCTGGCTGATTCTGTCATGAATCCTCTCCATTAATAATGAAGTTATCTCTCTCTTTACATTTTGAGAAGTGATAGGAACTGCAGACAATCATTATCCTAGAGGCATTACAGAATAGGTAAAAATGTCCTCCCAAGAGCAACATAACAATTCACTATCACCTTTCATCAGTAAGCTAAATGCAGATTTCTCTTTTTAGTTTATTCTTGTTAATACAAGCCTGGGGAAGGGCTGCGTAGATAACTTGCAGCATGCTCTGAAAGTTAGACAAGGATTATATTGGGTCATGGATTGATTATATTTAAAGCCATGGGACCCTCACTGGCAACATCATCCAGCTGTTCCCTCTTACTAACAGCAGCACAGCTCTGGCTTAAATACTGCTACTGATCTCGACAGCTGTAGCTCCACAGCACAAAGCAGGAGCAAGGGGGAGGGAACCTCCAGGCAGTTTCATTGCAGCCTTTTGTCCTTTACAGCCCAAGGTAGGAGCATGGATAGGTATTGTAATTTCAGACACTGCCTGTCACTGAACTGTAGGAGTTTGACTTCTGTGACCTGCAAATGACTGAATAGCTTTTACAGATGCTGCACCCCCAACTAATAATATTTTTAATGAGCTAACCTAGTGTTTCTTCAACCTATTTGTGTTCCAGTACAGTAAACATCATGTCATCTAGCAATTCATCCCTGACAGGGCAATGATCGTAGCCACTGTGTTTAGATACTGTTCTCTGAGGGAAAAAAGGTTTCCTTAGAAATAATTTCTGTACAATATGATTTCTTTGCCACAAAGATTTAATTTTGTAGCAGTGACCTTGCTTGTCTGGGTCTCCCTTTCATAATATCTCTTCTATTTAGTTTAGTTTCATAATGATGAATAACTGGAAGCTGAGCCCAGTAAGACTCAGATGGGGGCAAGGGGTTTTTTTGGGAGGATTGGATTTTTTTGGTCTGGTTTGGGGTTTTTTTATTTAAAATAGAAAACATTAAAGTAGAAGTAAGAGAATTATAAATGGGATGCAAGCACCAATTAATGCTAGCTAGATAGCTGCATGGCTCAGAAAAGCATTTTAAAATCAAAGGTTTTACATTTGATTGCAACAGTTCATGCCAGGAGCAATGCAAGACTGCTGAGTCTGTGCTGTCTGGGTATTTACCATGTATCCAACCCCCTACCCACATATATGCTCTGAATTTTGAAAAGCACCTGACCACACATTCAGCTTGACTTTCCCAGTGCAGAATTTTGCAAGTATGTTTTTATTTTACATTTCAAGGAATAAAAATAATCACTATTTTATTCTTACATTAGATGTATATATGTTAACTTCATAATATATAACACATTTCAAGTGCTGTGGGCCCCGAGTTGGAGTTGACCTATGGATGAGTCACAACCCAGCAGTGTGTTTTGTTCCCCAACTGGTTTCAGGTCCCAGAGGCAGAACCTGGCCCACCTGTGTGAAGCCCCACCTTCCCCCACGTGGTCATGGTTGGGGTGATGAGTGAGACCAGGACTATATCAAACAGGAACCAATCAGTCTGAAGAGAATCCTTGTTGAAGTTCCTGTTGGGGCTGGTTGGAGGAGTTTCTTGTTGGGGCTGGTTGCAGCTTGCTGAGCTCTCTCTTGGTGGTGTGTTTCCCCCCTTGACTCTTGTGGTGGCTGCTGCTATATCAGTTTCCTGCAGAGATGTGGAGGATTAGAGAGAGAGAAAAGTAAAGGGATGTGCTGTTTCTAAGATATTGCTGAGTTCGGCTTTGGTCAATGAAATCAGAAAATTAGCAGCACAAAATTTGCATAGTTGGCAGGGTTGTTTGAAGAAGGAGAGAGCTAGCAAAACAACATCGGAGAAAACTATTCATAAATAGATTTTGTATGCTGGCAATACAAGCTGGTTAGCTATTATCTTTGGGCTTGTTCTCTTCATTGATATTAAGCAGTCAAAAGTGTTTCTGATTGTTGACAGGGGTGCCAAATATATGAAATGCTGGATCTCAGGTATCAGTCGTGATACTTATGAGGGAATTGCCTGTTGCAGCTGACAAGCTACTCTCCATGATATTTGAAAAGTCATGGCAGTCAGGTGAAGTCCCCAGTAGCTGAAAAAAGGGAAATATTGCACCCAACTTCTAAAAAGGGCAGAAAGGAGGACCCTGGAAACTCCTGTTTGACCAACCTGATCTTCCTCTATAACCAGGTGACTCACCTAGTGAATGAGGGCAAGGTGGTTGATGTTGTCTACCTGGACTTTAGTAAGGCGTTTGACACTGTTTCCCATAACATCCTGCTGAACAAGCTGGAGGCTCATGGCTTAGGCAGGTGGACTCTTCGCTGAGTAAAAAACTGCCTGGATGGCCGAGCCCAAAGAGTGGTAGTAAATGAAGTTAAATCCAGCTGACGGCTGGCCACAAGCAGGGTCCCCTAGGGCTCAGTTCTGGTGCCAGTCTTGTTTAATATCTTTATCAGTGCCCTGGATGAGGGGATTGAGTGCTCCCTCAGCAAGTTTACAGATGACACAAAACTAAGCGGGAGTGTTGATCTGCTTGAGGGTAGAAAAGCTCTGCAAAGGGATCTGAACAGGCTGGATCAATGGGCTGAGGTCAATTGTATGAGATTTAACAAAGCTAAGTTCTGGGTCTTGCACTTTAGTGACAACAACCCCCGGCAACGCTACAGGCTTGGGGAAGAGTGGCTGGAGAGCTGCCTAGCAAGAAAAGGACCTGTGGATACTAGCAGCCAGCCAGCTGAACATGAGTCAGAGGTGTACCTAGGTGGCCAAGAAGACCAACAGCATCCTGGCCTGTATCAGAAATGGTGTGACCAGCAGGTGTAGGGAAGTGATGGTGCCTTTATACTTGGCACTGGCGAGGCCATAGCTTGAGTGTCCATTTTTGGGTGCCGCAGTATAGGAGAGACACTGAGGTGCCGGAGCTGGCCCAGAGAAGGACAATGAAGCT
>VYZX01030840.1:0-13190 GCA_013401335.1 Brachypteracias leptosomus
TGAGCCCTAAACGGAGACAATCCCCAAAAGGACCATAAAACTTTTGTTATTACATTTTGTCCCTATTTTGCAATTAACCTTTTAGTTCTTTCAGTCCCTTCTTCAATTGTCAGTCATCAGTGAAACACTACTTCCTGTGTTTAACTCATTAATCCATAGTCAGTAAAAAAAAAAAGAAAAAACAAAACCCACAAGAATTCTGAAAACCTATCGTTGAGGTACTTCACTACTAGAAAACTCCTTTTCACCTCAAAATTCTGAGGAAAATCTGTAATTATTTCCCTTCAACTAGTTCTTCAGTCACATTTCTTGTGTTAAGAACTGCACATTTTCTTTGTCATATTATAGTAAGTGTTTAACTGAATTCTTACAGATTCAATCTATTTCCCTAGTTTATACAGTACTTGAAAATACTTAAGGAGTTAACAGTCCTGAATATTGGCATGACATGAATTAGCAAAATTGTGCGTTATTCTATACAATTTGGATTTTATCTCTATTAATCACATGATCAGGAGTTTTTTGATGATTACAAATATTTTAGTACTGGAAAAGTCCAGTGATTTATAGATTATTAAAAAAATTTTGAAAAAAATATCAATCTCCAATGCATCGTTACTTGGAAATGTTTTACCCAGGCATTGTATTTATATCTGACTATGACAGTTGGCCACATTATCTGGATTTATGATGAGCTGAGAGAGTCAAGGAATCATGGCTCTGTTAACACAGAAGTTCCATAACTAGGTATTTACTTTTAAATATGTTAATCAGCTTTCAGATCCTGAAAACTTATATCAGATAACTATTAATACAATTATATTGTGTATTAAGATATTTAAGTATTAAAATTAAACTGTCCATAGTTTTGTTCAGGTAAAACTTAAAATCAGAAATTTAAATCTGGTATACTAATCTAGCAGCAGATTTTTCATAGTTGAACAATAACAGTAAAAATATAAAAGAAAAAGTAATAGAAGTTCAGATGTTAAAACTGTTATAGTTCTATAAAAATTACTGATCATCAGTATGTTGCGGGTAAGAATTTATGTTGATATGTTATTTACATAGTAATACAGGTGTAAAATTCTTATTATGAAATCCATTACAAAATCATCACTTTTCAGTTATTCTAATAAAGTAAATTTCTTCTACACATATTGCAGAGTGTGAGCTATAACAAATATTCAGGAATCACTTTATTGATCAGATATTTATTTATTTTTTAAAAATTAAAAAAGAAATATTTTGTAATTGAAAACCCATAATCCATTAGTTCAACAAACGTTCCAAATTACCAATGAGAAATATAGCATGTTCTTATTAATTTTCTATTGATAAGGGCAGAGTCTAAATTTTTTATGTACTGTTTCACCCTAGAAGATCCATTTGCATAACTTAACTTTATAAAAAGAAGCACCTTAAAAAAAAATAACTCAAACAAAAACTAGTAGAGCCATCTTTGAGCAATCTGAAGTCAAAGAATGGATTTTTTATTTTAACATAGCCATGACATTCATTTCCCCTAAATATTTTCATCCAAATCAGAAAGTAGGAAAGTTAAGAAAGCTAACATATTAGTAGACAAATATGATACAATTGGAATTAACTAGGCAGAACTGTTGAATTGCTTCCAATTTTAAGTAAAATGGAAGAGTTGAATTTGTAAGGAAGATACAGGTCAAAACTATGCTCAGTTTGGGTACTGCAGCATAAGACAGACATTAAAGTGCTGGAGCAGGTCCAGAGAAGGGCAATGAAACTGGTGAGAGGTCTGGAAAACGTGTTTTATGAGGAGCACCTGAGGGAACTGGGATTGTCTAGTCTGGAGAAGAGAAGGCTGAGGGAAGACCTTAGTGCTCTCTACAACTACCTGAAGGTTGCGGTGAGGTGGTTGTTGGCCTCTTCTCCCAAGTAACTACTGATAGTATGAGAGGAAGTGGTCTCAAGTTGCACTAGGGGATGTTTAGATTGGATATTAGGAAAAATTTCTTTACTGAAAGAGTGATCAAGCATTGGAACAGGCTGCTCAGGGAAGTGGTGGAGTCACCATCCCTAGAGGTGTTAAAAAAATGGACATATATGACGCTTCACAACATGGTTTAGTGGTCATGGTAGTGCTGGGTCGATGGCTGGACTTGATCTTAGAGGTATTTTACAACCTTAATGATTCTATGATTCTAAAACAAGAAGCCTAAAATTCAATGTAAGAATTTCTGAACCTCATATCTTTTAGAGAAAGAAAGGCCTTTTTTATTGTCACTACAGTCTATACATAGAACAATTTACTTGAAATAATTTCTTAAAGCCATCATTGTTGAAAAAAATAATTTCTCCAAAGTTTGTTTCAAATATTCTTGTAATATATATTCATATTCTATCTGGATCAATCTTCAGCCAATTCACCTTCATCCATCTGATCCAAGTACTGAAAGAAAATACTTTTCCATCTGTCTCTAATGCAAACAGATGAACTTTGTAACATTAACATTCAGATGACTACATAAGCCAACCACTTAAGAGAGCTTCCTAAGGCATGATGAACAACACTCTAAAATTAGACTACATCAGATCACTTAAGAAGTCTCAATACTTCTTGATGCTTTCATTAGAGATGGTGAATTTACCTACTATAATCAACAAAAAAATCCCATGGCCAGACACAAGATAAGAGGTTTTGCATGAGTATGTAAGCAATGTGACAATGGAAGGTGCAAAGATGCATGTAGTTGTGTGTAAGAGACATCCTTGTAATAGGAAATTGCAAGAACAAGGAGTATTGGGAGCAAACATCCCACTTTTTGGAGGAAGGCAGGTAGCACAAAAACATCAGGGAAAAAAAAGTAAAATCAAAGAAAAGAGAAGACACATTTGTTCCCAATTTCTTTCCTAGAAATGCTCATGACTGGTCTCCTTAACCTCAGCAACTAAGAACCACCAACAACATCAGTTGTCAGTGCTCACTGTATAGCATCAGCTCATGTTATCACATACACATGGTTAATTTTAAAATACAAGTATTAAAGACTAACAGTTTTGTAGGTGTAATAGTGATGATTAATAACAAGAAAGAAGCATTAGTACATGTGATGTTAGCGAACTAAATTAGTAAAGCTTAGTTTTAAAGTTTACTTTTAAAGTTTAAAACTGTCTAGATTTGCCAGTCTTCTAAACACTCCCATCAACACGATCTCTATTTCCCTAGCTGATATATATAAATATACATAAATAAATGTTCAACTTAACAGTTTTCAATCACCAAATGACAGTCGTATGATGCAACATTTAAAATAACCATCTTCAAGTGTACATTATATACATACATATTCTTTCTTTGAAATGATAATTTTTGCTTTATAACTTTGTTCAACTATTTCATCTAACAACTGCTCACAGGGAACCATCTAGAAATTATGTCTAAATAACATTTATCTTTACCCATAGTGTCACTTATGTTTGTTCTATGCAAGACTAGGAATCAACTAGAACTTGTCAGCCCAGATGGGAGTAGAAAAATCTTTGTGTCAAAATTCAGTTCAATTAGCTGTATTTTCTTGCACATATAAGAAATCTTTAATAGGCAGGGGGAAAAAAGTCACAGACTCCATTATGAACCAATAATTTTTACTAAAAACAGGTCTATTACAAACTTTTCTTCCTGGCTAATCTTAGTTTCTAAAACTTGAAGCAATTAGTTTTTGTGCTATACTGAGTTAAAAGCATGAACAAAGACATCATGGTTTATTCATCTGCCTTGTGACTGTACTCTATAAAATAAATGCAAAGCTGTTCACCGATAATTCTGTCTGCAGAATGTAGTTGCTTGTGTTATTTTCTTACAGAATCTCCTTCATCAAGCTTGTGATGGATTAAGTTCATGCGGTGGCTACAACATTGTAAGCCTTGAGAACTGTAAACTTTAAAAATTTAAAGTTGTTGTGTTATTATTAACTGTAATAACACATTTATTTCATTTTAATTAAAAGGGTAATTAACTGTTGAAAAAAGTAGAGGCATGGGAACATGTTGTGAATGCTGTACAGCCTGCAGGTATTCAAAACTCCCTAACAGAAGCTGCACAGACCAGACTAGAGTTAGTGGGAACCCTATAACCTCTAGGTATATTTCTGTCTGAGATAAGCTATCAAGGAAAGAAATGGTTATTCTTTTTTTTTTTTTCTTATTGTTTCCATTTATAACACATTATTTTTTCCAGAACATATCTTTAGTCATATTTGGAAGATTCGTGCAAGGATAACTAGGTAAAATTCCATTGTCTCCCTTCAACACAAGACCACAACAGTGCAGTTTAATAACATTCATTCCTATAACATACTAGCAATGTAAGCATATGGAAAGACATTGAACACCTTTTAAATTTGCTATCATGTCACAATGACTTGTTCTATGCTGGGCTAGGCAACACAGAATAGAAGGTTGGTATGAACAGCATCACTAATCTGAGAAAATCAAGTGCAGCATCAAATGTTTGTTGCAGAGAATGCAAAGTGCTTAGAGTGTCTGAGTAGATCTCATGGATGTAATCAAGATTTATAAGCCTGTTAACATAAACAATAAGGTTACACAATTTCATTTAAATTTGCTCACAAACAGCCACATATATGACCTTAAAATCTGCAGAGTGCTCAGATGTTCCAAGTATAATTGTTACAACTGCATTAATTAAAAAGATTAAATGAAGAAGTTTAGTTAAAGCTAGCACAATATTTCAGCCAATAAACATGGGTATATACAGAATAGATTCCCTAGGTATTTTTCTTTACCACTGACCCATAAATGATAAGCAGAACAGTAATTAAAGCTTTTTTTCTTCTTCAGCATGCAGTCCCATTGGGTTCTTCTCCTAGATCTGACACTGAAGGGTAAATACAAGAAAAATTAAAATATTTATTACACCATGAAGTTTGTACATTGTAGTCTAACTTGAAAAGATTTATCAATGCAAACAGAGAAATGATTTGTATTAAACTTACCTTTGGTGAGTGAAACATACTACCTATTAGAAAGGTTAAAAATAATACGACATGTTAGAAAATAAATAGGCTTGGAATAAGATAATTAAAAGAATTAATGTTGATAATCCTACCTCTAGCTCTGTGGGTGAAGAGGTTGTCCAAAAATTATAAGTAGTTTATATATATATATGTATGCATGTATAACATATATACTTTTGATTATTTTAGGAAGCAAATGACACTCAAAATCCTTCTTGCAGAACATGTTTCAAATATTTCAATGGATATTTCATTCTGTTAAGGAAAACACTCCCAGATAAAAGTAGCATGATAGTATTCCTTGTTCTACATATTGTCTAAGCACATGAGAGGAAAACGCACATGAGAGGAAAACACACATGAGTAACCCTTCAGCCATTTCATACTCTTCAGTTTGATCAGCATAGTGGCTAAAAAGCAGCACTACTGCTAAGCAGTTTCTTGAACAGAAAGGAAAAGCAAACATAGAACAGATAGCAGATAGACAAGAAGCAGGTGAATTGTGAAACAGAAGTCTAACAGCACGGATGGATTCTTTGCATGAAGGTCAAAGTCTTACCTTTCTTGTAGGAGATAATGTAATGACCAGTATGTACCAAAACCAGAAGATTTTTTCTGTGATTCCAGAACAAACTGATGAAGCAAAGATAAGACATCCACACTTCCTATTAGCTCTTTATCACCTCCTGTTTTATGATAGATGCATGAGAACTATAACACAGTGAATGACATGTGACCACTGCATTTGTTATCACTGTTTCTCCATGCAAATTCTAACAGTCCTGTGGAACTTCATTGTATCATGTTCCTTGATGGAATCACAAAGTGTGCAATTCACATATATTTGCCCTCTAACCAGTTATGAATTTGGAAACGTAATTATTTTGCTATATTACATTAACTTATCAATAAGAAGTTTTTTTCCTGAGATCTATGAGCTTCATAATCTAGCCTGGTAAAGAAGATGACATGCAAGGAGCTCCTGGAAATCTTTGCAGCTGCCAAGCTTATGCAAAAGCTAATTGTTATGCAAAAGACAGACAAAATTTGGCAACACCTATTTAACAACTCTTCTATACATAACAGTGTTTGACCTAAAACCTTCTAAAATTAATAGATGTCAGTGAATTGTGGCAAAGGCTTTTAATGGTCAGGCTGACTTACAGTATTCTAGTCTGTGCCCTGAACAACCATTAAGAAATTGATCTTCCACAGTAGAGATGAATGATAAAGGAATGGTTATTGCTTCATACTGTACTGGATTTGCTCCTGGGGACAAAGCTGTACTCACAATAATTTGTCAGAGCTTTAGAATAGGGCATTTCATTTTTATTTGCTTCAGTTTTAATCTATATAAAGGAAATATTAACACTATCCTACTCAATATTGGGCCCGTTCAAAATATTGGAAAGGCATTAAATGAGTTTTATGTAAAAGGAGTTTCTGGAATGTTATTATTAGTCTCATTATGCTCACCAGACATTACTTTTATGAAGTAGGAGAACACAATTCCTCCTGCAAACATCAGAATAATATACCTATTCTGGTGCATGATGCACGCTACATTTGTTTCCCTGTTTTCGTTCTTGAAATTTTCATTTTGTTTGTAAAATACATTTGTTCTTTATATCTGTTTCTGGTAAGTCACTAACACACAGAGAACATCCACCAGTTAAGATTTCATTAATTTGCTTGTTTCAATAGAATCACAGAATTGCTGAAAAAACTTCAGAAATCTGTCTTATTTATTCCTCTACCCTAAAATTTACATTGTTTCATAATTTTGATGGATTTTGTTTTGATTCTTTATAAGAACTTTGATTTAATTCTTTAAATAGTTTCCTCTGGTCTTGATTTTACTTAAAAATACACTTTTCAATATATATGATGAACTTTGATGTTCCTTCCAACCCAAACCATTCTATGTTTCTATGATATGATTTATGGAAAATAGAAATGACCTCAAAAGTCCTCTTTTCCCTTATTCCTATGATTTTCAGGTGATATGTGCCATACTACTCAGTGAGTGTTCTGTGACAAATTATGATTGGTAGGTCTTGATTATTTTAACTAAAACTTTGATCTTCCTCCCATAATTGTTCATGAACAATTGATTGCATATACAAAATGTTGAATTCTTCTTAATTCAGAACACTTTTCTATTCCAGCATGGCAGTGGTGCTTTTCTCCCCTCTGATATAGTCATTCTATAGCCAAAAGAGAGAGGTAATTGCAGTAGTAGGTCACTCTGATTACCAGTCCAGAAGAGAGCAGTTATTAAGGGGAAAGTATTGAGGAAACTGTGGTAAAATATAATTATTTCAGAATGGCTATACCAGTTAATCTCTCTCAGTTGATAAAGTCCACAGAACTGCACCTGCCCACAGAGAAAAGATTTGCATCTACTTGGGATTCAGAAGAACGAGCTCTGCTGCTGAAGCAGTTCCTGACTATGTAAATCCTCTTGTTCAGTGCAAGATGCTGTGATGTATCATTGAGTGACTTGTCTCATACCTTATGCTAGATTAAAAGATTCTGCATCTTCCCCACACTGAAGAACTCCAAAACCTAAATGTGACCAGAATTAGCTGTAGAAATAGGATTTGTTAGTAGCTTACTCCACCAAATCTGTCTGTGGTAGTCTCCCTATCCCAGGCCCTATTCTCAACCAATATCAAACATTTCTCCTAACTTTCATCTGATCTAGTGAAGGATATTCATGAATATGACAATTGACAGCACAAGGAATCAAGTAAGCAGCATATAGAAAACTCTGTGACAAACAGTGACACAAATGACAAAGTGCAGAACTTTTACATTGTGGTTATTAATATCTTAATTTAAGATTGTTGCCATTGCTTAACTACACTAAACACAATTTCTTTCTGTTTCACACAAATCATAGCATGCCTTAACTCTTTGTCTATCACCAGGTTTTGAAATGCTAAGCCAATATATCACTGGTTGAACTTATTTCTCCTTGGTTTATAAGGACACTTCTCTGTAGAAGTGTTCAGAAAAAAAAAAAAAGTTCCTCAGAACAGAAATTCCAAAAGGGTAGAAAAAATAAGAGATGTTCTATTTTAGAAATTCCAATGGGAAAAGAATTTTTAACCATTAGAATTTTTTTTACTTACAAAGTTTTGATACAAGTATGAGCCACAGAGTACAGCTCACCTTAGTACAGTTCCCAAGGCACCTAGCATGAAAACTGGCAAGCTAAAATCCCTAGACTGGATCAGTTCAGAGATCTCAAAGTTTTCAGAGCTCCTTGCTGCAGATACAAAAGCAAAATTCTAAGGAAAGAGTAAAGGTAGCAGCTCTATAACCAGAAGGCTGACATTTCTTTGCATTTCCTAATTGTACATCAGATTAGCATTTCTACTCCTAAAGCAATGGTCATATTTGCATTTCTGTCCAGAAACAGAAACTTTATGCCTCCAAAGGCTTTCATCCCTGTGACAGTCTACATAGCAGCATTTACCTGGAGATACAAGCCTTGAACACTCCATATTTATTAGGCAAAATTCCATTTAAGTCTTCTCCTAGGTTCAAGAAATAAAAAAATACCCTTGATTTCATGTCTTTCCTTAGAAAAAAGTAGCAAGCGAAACAATTCAAATTTTTACCTGTTGAAAACGCAGAGAATAATACCAACCCCTTTAAGTTTGTATCTGGTTCATTGAAAGATTCCTGGTCCTGGTTACAAGCTATAATACAGGTAATTAGCCACTTAAGAATTGAAGTATCCCACCTCTACTGACACTGCCTTGACCACCACATTTTACAGTATCTACTGAGTGGCAAAAAAATAAATCTCCCAAACTCCTGCTCAACGTTTTGCTGCAGTATGGCACAGTACAGCTTGAGAGAAAAGGTAAGACTATGACTCGCCAGGTCAGTGCTTACAGTACTCCTCATGGACAGCATAGCCTAGAGCTTTGTCATCAAACTAAAGGCTACTTGGATATTTCAGATAAAGCAACAGCTTACTTAAACTTTAAAATAGGTCTGGGAAACAGACACCATACCTCCACCCTGCAGTTACAATTAGAGTACTGAATAGTATTATTTTTCTAATTAGAACAGTTCATAAATACATGCTTAAACCTCTCTCCTGCAGGAGTCTAGATCCCTTCAGACTGAGAAGATAATTTATAATGAAGCTGATATAACACAAGCCAACAGCATAACTACCTGACAGATTTTAAAACAAAGTAGCTGTTGGAGGCAAATTCTGAGGAGACCCAATCCCACTATTGTGCTGTAAAGCACCAGAAGCATTCAATAGACCAATCCCCTCAGTGAATTTTTAGTTGATTTCTGCCTTTCTTCTACTCTGTTCTGAGTCTCAGTTCCTGAGCCCTAAAGATCGATTAATTTATTAAATGTACCTCATTAAGTAGCAGTCTGCTCCAGAAACATGCTGGACTAAATATGCAATATGCTTGTGATACTGGATCTGATGATCACCAATGCAAGCAAGCTCATTAAGGATATCAGGATTGAAGGAAGCTTGGGCTACAGTGATCATACACTGGCGGAGTTCACAGTCCTAAGGTATATGAGTCAGGCAAGGAGCATAGTCAGGACCCTGAATTTTAAGAAAACAAAATTCTGGCTCTTCAAGGAGCTAGTTGATAAGACATCCCTGGGAAACAGTACTCAGGAATAAGGGCACAGAACAGAGCTGGCAGATCTTTAAGGATGCTTTCCCTAGAGCACAAGAGCTCTCGATCCCCAGGTGTAAGAAATCAAGCAAGGAAGGGAAGGGACGAGCATGGCTGAGTTAAGACATGCTGGTCAAGCTAAAATGCAAGAAGGAAATGCACAGGCAGTTCAAGCAGGGTCAGGTATTCTGGGGAGGGCATAGGGACACTGCCCAGTTGTGTAGGGATGAGGTCAAGAGGGCCAGGGCATGGCTGGAGCTGAACTTGGCAAGGGATGCAAAGAATAACAAGAAGGGTTTCTGTAGGTATGTGAACCAGAAAAGGAAGGTTAAAGAAAGTGTACCCTCTACAATCAGCAAGAATGTCAAGCTAGGAACAACAGATGAGGAGAAGACTGAGGTTCTCAATAACTTTTTTGCCTCAGCCTTCACTGGCAACCTCTCTCCTTACACCTCCCAAGTTGAAGAACCACAAGATGGTCTGTTATGAGCAGGAAATTAAAAAAAACCCATGAAGATTAAGAATATTGTCCTACACTTCATTGAGTTAGTACTAATAATCAGATTGAACCAATGAATATGACAGAGCTGTGTAATCTCATGAGGTTCTTCAATGGCTAGAACAGAACAAATGGAAAATCAGTGGAAAATGGAAAACCCTACACAATCTTCCTTTGGAAAATATTTGAAATACCTATGAGCAGTAATGCAATAACTCCCAACGCATATTCATTTCTTTAGATAAATGAAAGACTAGAGGACACATTCAGAGAAGTAAACCCTCAGAAGTCTTTAAAGCATGATCAAATAGGTAAATATTTTTCAGGTATATCTGCTTTTCTGGAAGGAAATAACAGATGCTGGAATATAGGGGTCCCTACCATAGGATCATAACATGAAATCTCTTTTGCAATCCTGATTTGTATTAGATGGAGTATGCTGTGGATTGAAAGAGAATCTCATGTTTCACATTATCACAGAAGAAAATATTCATGTCATTAATTCTTTTTTACCAGTGATAAATTGCTTTTAGGAATTATAACAGGAAAATACAACAGCAAGATTGGAAAGCCTGAGCGATGTTTTATGAACTTCATAGACTGGAACGCCTCCCTTAGATAAAGCATTCAAAGACTATTTTCTATGGATGTAACATTCACCGTTTAACTTTTTTGTATCTCACTTGAGGACAATATGGAAATGGAACTATTTCATTATAGATAAGTGCTATAAACTGTGAAACTGGTATATCCAAGATTAAACAAATACAGATTGTCACTAAATTCTATATGAAATCTTGATATAATTTCTGTCTTTGTTTTTTCTTAAAAAAAAAAAAAGTAATCTGTGAGGTACAGCTATTTTGATGTTAGAACTTCAAAGTCAACCAGGAATAGAGTTCACATCAATGTCCTTAAGAAAAAAATAAAATAAAATACAGACATATAATTAAACCTTACAGTTCAGGCAGATTATTTTGAATCAGTATCTCTTGACACTTTATGAAATGACAAACTTGAAAGTTCAGCAGATAAATTCTAAACATAAATACTGCGTGCTTAGATTCAAACATAAATGGTATATTATATATTTGTTTGCTCTGCTGAAGAATAGGTGATGATAGGCCTTGTAATATTTTGGGATAAAATGAATAAGCATGACTTCTTTTCAACTCAAAGTTTAGTTCAGCTGCATTCCAAAATATGGTGAAAGTCTTTCAGGAACTCAGTATTAGCCTCAGCTTTGGGCCAGCTCATTGGTCTGTTTTGCATTTGAAAGGAAGATAAGTAGAAGGAAATAAGCTGCAGTTCGAGGTTTTAATAAGTCTTTTCCTCTTTGTGAACTCAAGATTTCCTTGGAGCATACAGAGTATGGGCCCTACATAATCATATACAATGGTAAGATAATGAGAGTTTCCAGTGACTCATTACATGCATCATAAAAAATACAAAATGTTTTAATTTACCATTCCTCAAACAGTACATATTGCTTTATTATTAGAATATTAGTCTTTATTAAAACCTGAAGTAATAGCATTTACAATACCATTTGATCATTCTTCCCCAGATTCACCAAGATATGCTACTTTACAAGCATATGGATTCTGAGTGTTTGGAAACGTTTTAGTTATTTTTTCTTCATTAGGAACTTACTAAAATAATGCTAATGCACTTCTTGCTAAACACTTCTGATGTATTTATATGAGTCATCATGAAATTTCAGTGGTCACACTCTTCTTTATAAATACGGACGTTTCTACAAAACCAGTAACTGTTTTCTTTAATGTCTACATTCCTTTCTCATACTGTGTGTTACATGTTCTCACAAAAAAAGGCAGAAAAGAAAAAAAAAGAAAACAAACCAAAAACCCCACACCACTGTATTTAAATTATTTTCTTTTTTAGATACACAGTTTTGATTTCAGTGTAAAAACATTTGTTCCCCGTTTGTTTCCTGATTTTAAAAGTAATAAAATTAAAGGTAATAACCCAACAGTTGAAGCATCATCTTTTTAAAAATATGTCTCTCAACAATATTCAGCATAGTTTGTATCTAGCCAGAAAGGTTATTACTGGTAGCCAAAGAAATCATTGAACCCAGAATGTTTTAAATACTTTGCAAATAGATCTGCAAGTAGAATATTGTTCCAGGTTTGAGAGGATCTCTATGCACAAACTCACCCAGGACATGATACTTAGTGAAAACACAGTGAGGTTTTATTGTTCTGTTAAGTTCTGCATAAGCAGCGACTAGCTCAGTGTGTTTCACTTTAAGTAAGTCTTACCAACCCGATCCTGAGAGACCGCTGAGAAGGTGGATAGCCAGAAGCAGAATCATCGCAGAGAGGAGAGGGTAGGCACAGCACTTTTCAGGGTGTTCCCTGGAAAATTCATAGAGCTTCTCCAAGTCCTAGCTTCCCCATCTCGGCTCTGAGCTGTCCTTTTATACCCTCAGCAGATTCAGTGGAAAAATACTGACTAGGCATTGCTGCATGCATGGCCAGCACATACAACAAGGTCTGCAAGTGTGTGCTCTGCTTGGCTGACAGTGGTTCCCAGATACCTACATGTTGTTCACAACAACCCAGATTCTTACAGCGGAGTCCAGCTTGTATTCCTCTTTCCCAAAGTCGCGTTTTCACAGTAAAGTCCAGCTTGTAATTTTCTATCCCTCACACATGCCATCCCGTGATCAGTAGTTGGGCCATGATAGGGATCTCACAGCTGAGTCCAGCTTGTAATTCTTCCTTTGTGGCCCTACATGGACCACCATTTGACATCCCTCATGCAAATATGAGGCACATCTGAAAATTGAACAGAATGGAGGTAGAAGACCATACAACAGAAGAATTTCAATAATGTTTAAGGTCATACCAATAAGAGATGGTGACACCTAATTATTCCTCAGCTAAATGGAGCCACTGCTCAGCCATTAGGTTATCCACAAAAACATGGCTTTACTCTGTCAAGTTATGCCTTGATCTCAAAATCTACAGTAAAAAAAAG
>VYZX01030841.1:11539-31586 GCA_013401335.1 Brachypteracias leptosomus
CTCGAGTAGTGATCCTTGCCTCCTCCTGAGCACAGCCTTCAAAGAAAGTTATGAACTTGGCATAAGCCACTTATTGGACCTCCCTGCTGCCATGCAGTCTGGATATTCATGATGGTGCCCAAAGATACTCAGAAAGTTTAAACACATTAGCCACCATGTTCTCTGGAAGGTACAGCCATGTCAGGAGTATATTTACAGATTCAGAATATGCTTACATGCTGTGTTGAAAATGATACATATTCAAGAAATTTCCATACCTGTTTCCCTGCCACTTAAACCTCTTGTCCTTACCTCTGCATTGCAGATTTTTCTCCATTGAGGGTCCTTCTCCTTTACCCTCATATAGTATGTGCCAATATAATTAGCTGCAGGCTTTTTCTCTCAATTAAATAACTAAAATGATCTAAAGTTTTTATCTCCACTTGAAAATACTTTTCTGTCATGTTTTTTAAATCCAGCACATTTCATGAAACAGGTGATAGTTCAGTGCCCTAGATAAGAATGTCCTAGCCAAACCCTTCCAGAGATCCTGTTCTTCAAGACCTTTAGAAGACTGCTTATATTAAGACTATTATTATAATTAGCTGATTATAAATCTTTAAATAAGTCTCAAAGAACTACAACAATTTGATAGATAAAGTGGAATTTCATAATTAAACCTCAGTTTAAAGGCAGAATGGGTCCACGTGTAGACAGCAAACAGAATAATACTTTCTTTCATTATTTATAGCTATATAACTAATAAAAAAAAAAATATATATATACCTTCAGTAATCAGGTGTTAGTGAAATGCCTGACCTATTTAAAGCAAACACTTCTAACTGGGTATGCATAAGTAGAAGAAAGGTTTAATTCTTATCAACAAGCTATTCTGAATCTTTATGGCAGAGGTGGATGGAGAGAGGGTAGAAGGAAGGGGACAGAAATGGAAATATCTTAAATGAGTAGATGTAATTCGAGATGATAGATACTCTCGGAAAGATTCACATAAGATAATAACTAGAAATAAAACTCAACTCATACAGCAGCAAAGTAGAGAATGTAGTTTCTGCAGAAACAGAATCAGAGAAAGAGGGAAATGAAGAAAATGGAAAATTTGAATAGAAGTACAAAAGACTGCACTCTAGAAATAGAGGTGTGATGGGGGAAAAATACATGTGAAGGTTGGAGACAAAAGATGAGGTAAAGAGACATCCCCTCCTTTCTGAGAGATTTGTTAATTTTTTTTTCAAAAACTGTATCAGACTAGAATAGAAATGGGAGGTTACACTTTAGGATGAAAGCCATAGAAAAGGATACAAGATAAGAGCTCTAGTGTTAACATACAAAGCATCTCAGCTCAAGCCTATAAAAGTTCACAAATGAGATTTCCAACTCAACATAACCAATACCCGTGTGTCAAAAGAAAAATGAAAGGTTGAGCCCTCTAATATCAGGAAATAATTTAGTGCCATTGACTTCAAATAGAAATGGACCCAGGACAGAACCTAGCTTGATCCATTAATTTCCATACTAACAAGGGGAAACACAATTCCCTGTTAATTTGTGATAAACTTAAAATAACTCTGTTGCAGCACAAAAAGTAGAAGATGAAACAAGAACCACAGAGCAGTTGGAGGAAGTTCATTTTACAAGAGCTCTTTATTCTCCTTGCAAATGCAATGCCACTGTTAGTAATATTTTTATGTACATACAATGCGTATACATACACTGAGGAAAGACCAGTCCTGTCTGGATATCTGAGAAACAAAAATAGTCAAGAAGAACAAAATTTTTCTTTAATATGTTAACACAACACTTAAGTATATTTGTGAAGTCTCAGCTAACTCCTACTGGCCAAACACTCATGGTGACTGATGCAGTGGGTCCTGGTATACAGATTTAAACTCTCTTTAAGCCTGGAAATGACCATACACTAGGGGCTCTGTCCAGAAGTTTTGCTTCTTTCCTTTTGGTTTGGCAGAAGGAGAAACCCTGACTTAGTATCTATCCCTGAAAATTTCTAGAAGAGTGAGCTGAGCTGAAGCTCTGCCCATTCCACAGACAAAACCCAGCTTTGGGTGATCTTTCCATTCCAGGTAAAGTTAGCTAGAATTTTTTCCATTGGACTCTTATGCCAATGTAGAAGTGTTCTACAGGAACAGAATGTGATGAGCCATTTGACAGAAGCAGGTAGGTTTCCTACAGAGAATAGCGCATTCCACTAACACGTCACCAGACTTCTCAGCAGCATGTCAAACAAGGTAAATGGCCACAATTCTGGCAACTGCAGAATAACAATTAGAGCCATGAGTTGTAAGCCTTTAGGGCCCCTGGCCAGGGAGCTAGAAACCTTCTGGTCATGGAACTTGAGTGAAGCTAAGACTGCCATGCTGGCTGCACGTGGCCAGGGATATGTAAATCACCAACTTTATGGTGTCCAGGGAGCTTAAGGAAGTTCATTAACATTTTGCTGTTGAGAAAACCATATAAATGATTCTTTGAGTTTTCATTTCTTCATACAGTAAAAAGTTAAATTTCTGTTAGGAATGTATTGAATTGTTTTGTCCAAATGCAGACACAATTTTTAAACCTGAATTTCCTACTGAATGTAATTATGTATCACAATGAACTTTGCTACATGTGCACCTAACCATACCATTAGGCTTCCTGAGAATCTGTGAGTCTTCAATGTGTGTCTTCAATGTGTGAGTCTTTGCTGGCCTAGGCCCTAAAACATCTTCAAAAAGTTACTTTTATTGGAAAAAGGTCTATAGAAAACACAGAAAGTGCGAGTAAGCAAATTATTAACCTGCAGAAGTCAATACATATATTCAAGTTCATTGTTTCAACAGGAACTTTTGTAGAACAAAATTCTAGCCCTGGCTCAAGGTGTTGAGAATGCACATGATGCAGAGCATCAATCTCTTCCGTTAACATCTATGTCTCCTATAGTCCATGAATGGTTAGAAAGAGCAAGCCCTTGAAAAAGATTCCTGGGGAAAAAAGCTGAAAGCAAACCTCTGAATAAAATAAAGTCATGAAATTAAACAAGAGTTGTTTGGAACTTCTTAGACTACTAAAGCTGGGGGGCCTACTTGGGATATAAAAGATTTCATTCCAAGTACATGATCTGCTTATTCTTCCTTTTATACACAGAACAACTTCCTCCTTCCAGCTCCCTGGAAACTGGCATTTCATGAATGGATATCTCTTACAACCTCCATATTAGGATCTTCTACATTATATAAACTATTAAATATTTATTGTACATCAGACTAAGTAGTTCAGCACGTAGATCACACACTTGAGAATACAGAAGGCCAAGTATTTGACTTTTTAATACAATATATATATATTTATATAGAAATAGAACAAATATAAGTATTTCTAATATAAAATTTTTTGTCCTGGAGCACAAAAATATTTCTGGGGTTCCAGAGAGTGAGGGAAGGGAAGTTGCTCAAAATTGTACACTTCCTTTAACAACTCTCATTGGAGTAAATTGTTGTTTTCCCAAAGAAAAGGCTTCTTGCAGATATACAAGTCATTCTGCTACTAAGATCTCCATCTGGCAACAGTCCAGCTAGCAGACAGCTCGGGGACTTGCACTGTCAGGATGTCACTTGCCTATTCTTTTGGCAGCCCATCAAAAAACAGAGCTCTCCCAATTCTTGATTTACCTGCACATTTGCCTGGGCTGCCAGGCCTCCCTGCTAAACTCCCCATGTCTGGAGTGGGAGCTGCCTGCACATGTCAGCCACCTCACACAGAGACCCATAACAAGGCTCATAGAGTGGTCAGAAATATTTTAAAACCTCCATGTTGGAGTTTCCTAAAATACATTTCAAATACTTCCACTGTATATCCTGTACTGTACTTCCACTGAAGTATCATATTTCTTATTTTCTGTCATCTTCAAGTTAGAAACAGCATCAAATAAGAGAAAGGTCCTGTGGGGTAGGCATATAATCTCCTCCACTGATTTACTTTTGAACCTCATTTTCTGCTCAGAAATCTTTTCCCTACAAACAGATACTCAAGCTCTGCTGTTACCTAAGTAGGTCCAAAAATTGATCCACTGATGTCTTCCATTATAAACAAAATACCCCATACTTAAAAGGTGCTTACTTCTTACAGCTTACTTTTTGTCATAGAATTCCTCTAGTTGCCCAGTATTAGGAAAGCTCTTTCAAACATAAAATTACAGTACCTAAAATGTATATGGTGAATGTATCAGTGACATTTTAAAAGATATTTTACCTCATTGGCTGGCTTCTACTAGCAATTTGCCAAAACACAGAGAACAGACTTCTGAAATGCTTAAGCTATTGGAAGCCAGCAACTTCATCTAAGGAGAAATTAGCAAATAAAAACATGACAGTAACAGATGTTGAGCACAGCAAATCTACCAACAACTAGACAAGCTAAGTGAATCCAAAAGCACTGAACAAGGAATCTGCACCACAGTATGATAACAGAACAAAAGATGTAACACTCCTATGGAACAGCAGATACAGGGTTGCCCATGCTGCTGATGTTGCATGGAGGTTTTGGTCAGACTTCTGAAAACATACACTCACATCCTGGAAGAGGATAGATTTAGATTAGCAGTTAGGAAGAAGTTCTTCACTGTTAAGGTGTTAAGACACTGAACAGGTTACTCAGGGAAGTTGTGGATGCTCCATCACTGGATGTGTTCAAGATCAGGTTGGATGGGGCTTTGAACAACCTGGTCTAGTGGGAGGTGTCACTGCCCATGGCAGGGAGTTTGGAACTAGATGATCTTTAAGGTCCCTTCCAACCTAAACCATTCTATGACTCTATGATTTTTCACTATTGACAACTTCAAGTACTAAACCAAGGACAGTTTTCTTTAAATTATTAAGAATCTACAAAAAAAAGTTATTCTGGAACTATGAAGTCATATGAGGTTCACTTGGACATAAAATAAAGTCAATCTTCAGTACTGGTAGCAGTTTTCTAGAACAGCTGGAGACCAAAGCATTCAATAACAACAAGCAGCTGTTCCTGGTTGATTAGGTAACAGCATTCACAAGAAGTCTTCTAGAGCCAGTGCTCTGTATGCTGACGTATTTCCTTTGTTTATGTTCAGTGTGGTCTGTCTACATAGTATAAACACAACACACACATAGTATTGATAAAAATGAGACATTACATCCATCAGAATCACTGGATTCCTTTACAATAGAAACAATTTACTTACAAGGCACCCACAATAACCACAGCAAGTTCACTGTGCGACCATTCTAAATCCAACATGCGGATTCTCAGTGTCTCTGAAATTTAACCTCAATTTCACCCTCATATTTCCTCTTGTCTTTTTTTGAATATTTACATCTGCCCAGAAAATAGTGTCACAGGAAAAGAGTTTGCAAGCAAGCACGAAATTGGGAACATGTAAAACATTTAACATCCTTAGGATGAAAAATAATCACTGCTGAAATACCTCTTCATAGCAAAAAGTGTCCCTTTAACAAAGAAAAAAAAGATGAAGTGGTGTTTGCAACACCTCCTTCCCCGTGACTTCAGAGGAAGCAGTACACATATTTTACTATTGGGCCACAATGCATCATATGAGATGCCTAAACATCTGCTGTACGTTCATGTAGTACTACACATAGCTGTGCCCTGATTCTCAAGTCAATTCAGACACTACAGCAAAACAAAATCACAGTTATAATAGTACATCAGCTTTCCTAACTGATACAATACCATGATGTAACTTGGGCTCGCTCTTTCAGACTCTTTGATGATGAAAGATCCCTTCCACTCCTACCAATTCCATATCATTGAAGTCATCCTTCGCAAACACAAGGGATCTGAAATAACTTTTGTAATTAGATATTAACTGTGGTATAATGGAAAAAAACCCTTCTGAACTTTACAAAACTGCACATGATTTCTAATGATTGTATATCAAGGGATATCAGGGGAGGGAGTACAAGTGAGAGTATGATAACTGAAACAAACACAGAAGAATAAAGAAAGATAAAAAGAGGCAACCACACTGACAGAGTTGCTGGGGCATTAGAAGAAAAGCAGCACTTGCAATTTATCGAGTGATTAAGTCCAGATACTACTCATTAGGGAGACCCCAGCTTTCTGAACAATGGCATTTGGCACTTGTTAAAATTAGAGGTGTATTTTTCATTAAGGGTTAGCATCAAGAATGAAAATACCTCTTAAGACTAAGTTCAAAAAGAAAACAAATTTGAGTACTTGTGCAACTGAACATGAATTGTCCCTTTTAATGTCAATGAAACTACTTAGGGTTTCAAAGCTTGGTATGTACACAGTGTTGAGCTTTTGACAAGCTTGTTCGTGTTTTGTACTAAAATCTTGTTATTAGGAAAAAGGAACATAGCTTAGATACCTAACAAGTTAAGAATTTATTGTTAGTCCAATCACTATTTTAGTGTGTAATCAGAAAACAACATCCAGTTAATTATTTCCCAGGTACAATTATACCAATGCATATGTCTTGAATTAGCTGAGTATTACAGAAGAACCCTCAGGAACTTAGATACTATCCTCCCAGTACCTACCCATTTTCTCTAATGCTACTCTCACTCTTTTAACTTTACTCTAGGTGCTAAAGTCAACAGCTCCAGGCTTCTGTAAGAAGGGGGCAGGGGGGCCTTGAAAGGACTTGAAAACAATTTCTTCATCCCAATTAATAGAAAAGGCTAATGTTTGTTATCAACTACATCTGCATACTTCTGAAACAAGTTAAAATCGGCTCCAGTTAAGACAAGTCCAGACAAATTCTAAAACCTTCCATTCCTCAGTCAATAAAAAGCCTGTGGATTTTTGCTAGTAATGGCAAAAATTATTTGTACTGGGCTACGCATGTGATTAAGGCATGTAGATGCCTAGATACAGTGCAGAAGACAGGGGTAGGTAAACAACTGTACTTTGTTACAAGAGGCCAACCTACTGACAGTTACTGTGAGTACACAAACCCTGAATGTAATGGAATTAAAAGCGATGCACATAAATCTGGTATCAAAACTATGTTTTGAAAATCTGTTACCACATCAGAGTGCCAAAGCATAGGTATAGTCACATTTTTCTTGCATCTGACACGTGGCTGATTTCTAGAATTATAGAACTATGTCTGATACTTCAGAATTATATAAATATTTGAAATCATGTTTCTAAGTATTAAATAGGTAGAATAAGATAACTTCTCCTGAAGTCAGATGGTTTTGCCAGTGGAAACTAATGTCCCTTTTAATTATTTAGAGCCTTTGAAGAATTATCAGCTGAAAGTACAAAATGGAATTAAAAAAAAATCCACTTGGATTTTTGAAAAGCCTAGGAGAAGATATTCAGGAAATTAAACTGCTGCCTTGAGTGATGGATGCAGCTTTCCCATGGGACTATAATGATAGATTATGTGCAGAAAAGGTTAGTGCTTAGCACAGCCGGTGTTAACACTATTGGAAAGACACAATAATTAGTATTTATTTACAAATTAGTCTAAAAGAGAGTAAATAAAGCCTGCAGAAGACAAACATTTGCATTGATTTGATTTAGAAAATTTAGGTGGCTTTAACAAAGATAACCAAAAAGACAATAGGGATTCAGGCTCAAATTATCACAAAATTTGATGGTATAACATATGATCCTTGATACTACAAACTTTATTTTAGTTTCCTACACAGATTTAAGAGAAAAAATTGCCCAGAACAGTATCCTATATAACTGATCTTTACACCTCTCAGTGTAACATGTAGTCACTTAGAGAAAATATACTTGTTGAGATGGACTTCTGGTCTGATCTGAGGAATACATTCAAGTGTAAACTTTGCAAAATAAGAAATAAATATTCAGAAAAAACATACAGCTTGCTACTCAACTTTTTTTGTTCTTAGGAAAAATGAATGTTAAGTTGCCAAACAAGCATGGGGGAATTAGGGTTACACTGTCTCTTGGACAAATTTTTAATAATAAACAAAAAGAGACCAAGTATGTAGTCACAGGGCAATTATTTAAAGAGTAGACTAGAGTAGCCACATGAATCAGACATCTGTGATAAAAAGCTGGCAAGTTCGGCAGTAAAAATACTGAATTTAAATAAATTAGTTACAAATAGGCTTCTATAAACTGAATTTATTACTGGTTGCCAAATCCCTTAAGTTATGCCAAGACCAACTCTTAAGTTCAGTCTTGACATAATACTTGACATTTTCAAATCTTAACTGCTTGAGCAGTTGTCTACATTTAGCCCATATCCAGGGCTAAACTACAACAGTTGCTCTATCACACAAAAATCACTCCCCAGATGAGAAAGAGGATTGGGAAAACGATAGGATACCCATGGGTTCTAATGAAATGGATTTAATGAAACAGCAAAATTAACACTAATGCAAATATAAAGTATACAAAGGTATACTCAGCCCAGCAAATGTATGGTGGTCACAATGAACAAGAAAGCAGTCCTCAGAAGGAGAGTGGTAAGTGAGCCTCTGCAGGGATGTGGAGAAGCAGGAGCAGAAGGAAAAGGAGGAGCAGTAGCAGGAAGAGGCCCTGTCTGTACCAAACTTCCCTCTTTATACTGAATCTGAGGTTTATAAGATGGGATACACCTGTAAGACAACTCAGGTCAGCTGCCTTGGCTGACTTGAAACTGCTAACAGCCTGCAGACCATGTCTGGTCTATGATTCTGTCCTAGTGAAAGCAGGACAGCAGTACTACAAAATATGAGGCTAAAAATGTATAAAGTGTGGTGGTTTATCATCTCAGGTTTTCTGTTTCACATTGCATCTCAAAAGTGAACTTGATATTGCTGTGGTCAGGAATAGAGTAACATGTTGAACTAATGCAGAGATTTTGATTCAGCTGTTCTTAAGTAGTTGACATGAACAAACAGATGACATTTTGTCTTGAGATCATCAACACATGAAACAGCCTCTCAGTTACATCAAATTTCATCCAACATTTTAAAACACGCCACCTACTTACCACTCATCTCAAACGGTCTGCAAATAGCAAGATATAAAGTAATCCCTATACAGTAGCCACCTTGCAGTCTAGGGCTTATGACTGAGGGAGTGGACGGGTGGGAAGGTTATGCTGAAATAAATGCAGAGTTTATGGGAGTTTGGCTCTTTAAACTTCAGTTCTGTAACACATGACATGAACATGAAAATGTTACAAAAACTTGCTCTTGAAGAGAAGTCCAGCTCCATACCAGATTGCATTATAAAGAGTGTAGACAACAGATCATGGGAATTAACAATTATCATTTACCTTACACTTGTGAGACTGCATCTGCAGTATTACAATCCAGTTGTGAGTTCCCTGAGATAAGAAAGATGTTGACATGGCACAACAAGTTCAGAAGATAAGCCACTAAGATAGACAGGGAGTCGGAGCACGTGGCTCATGAGAAGAAGCTGAAAGAGGTGTGTTTGTCCAGCATTAAGAAGAGAAGGCTTATTGTTATGCACAGCTACCTAATGCAAGGATGTAAAGAGGGTAGAGGCACAGTCCCTCCGCAAAGGGGCACAGTGAAAGGACAAGAGGCAATGAACACTTTCTTACTTCAGTGAGAACCTTGTATTCTCAGACACTAACATAAAAGGGCCAAAAAAGATGACCTCTAAAATTCTGAACTGTCTTTTAATATTTTAAAAAATATATTATGAAGTAGCTTACTATATTTACTATTTTACATTCTTCTAGAATTCTTATTTTCACACTGAAAGATGCATACCCCACACTTTATCCCAAACAAGTACCTATGTGGAGATGAAGGACTTTGAGAAATTACAAGTGTTTAACAATTTTTGAAGAGCACCAATTTTCAAGTGTACCAATAACAAAAACAAGGACATAGGTTCCAGCAGTGAAGAAGCTGCAAAAGCTTTGCTTGGAAGCAATAAGCCTGTCCTAGGAAGAAAGAATTTCCTTGCTAAAAGCTGCACAAATTGAGGTCTGGAGAATCAGATGCCAAATAATATCAGTCTTCAGTCTAATGCTGATAACCAATTTGTATAGTTAGGGACTCAGGGAGGATGAAATCCCTTTGCTTTAAAAGAACCATCTTACAGAATGAACATTTTATCAAGCTGTGCTTGATAATAATAATAAAAAAAATACTAAAAAACTGCATACAAAGACTAAATAGCAACAATAAGCTCATGAATATCTTGCTTTCTTTTATGGATCCAAAGAAACTTACAAATTAAACAGTATTATTTCCCTCTTTGAAATAGAAAACAACTGAAGCCCCAGCACTAAATGACTTAACAAGACAACAACTTATCTTGGACTTAGACCTGGATTCTCTGAATACCATTCCATTGCCCAAGTCACCAACCAACACTGTTTCCAATTTCCTGCCAGTGTGTTCTGAGCACGCCAGTATAGCCACAAATATTTTATATGTAAAACTATAATGTTGTTGGTCTTTTTTTATTTCTTGGGGGAAAAAAAACCCCAACAGGTATGGTTAGTTTGTGTTCTAAAGTGTATGCAAATTGGCAAATTGCATGATTACAAATCACGTCTCTACTAAGTCCTCTAACATTTATATAATCCTTCAGAGTCTCAAGATTCTTCTATTTATATAAGCAGTAACTGCATTTCACGGTTTGTCCTGTCAGCCTCCTTGAGGCCTGCTACTTATCTTGGCAAGAGTTACTATATCCCCAAAGGAATCAATGATTACTGTTTCAAATGGAGCTGCCACTATACGGGAGAAAGTCTTCAAAACAATGGGTTGTTTTTGCTGTAGATGAACTTGTCTCCCTTTATAATTAAATTGAAACTAGAACATTCAGCAAAACTGTAAATGCAGTATGTCTCATTTCTCAACGGGAGAGCGTCTGCAGTAAGTGTACTCCATATTGAATTTGTTTCTTTATTCAGTAAATAAATGCAGTATAGAATCATAGAATTGTTATGGCTGGAAGAGACCTCCAAGACCATCAAATCCAACAGTTAACCCAGCACTGCCGGGTTAACACTAGACCATGTCCCTAAGTGCCACATCTACATATCTTAAATGTGTCCAGGGATGGTGACTCCACCACTTTCCTGGGCAGCCTGTTCCAGTGTTTGACAACCTTTTCTGTGAAGAATTTTTTTGTAATATCCAATCTAAACCTCCCTGGCACAACTTGAGGCCACTTCCTTACCTCCCATCACTTGCTACATGGCAGAACAGACCAACTCCCACCTCACTACAACCTCCTTTCATTTAGTTGTAGAGAGCTATGACGTCTCCCCTCAGTCTCCTTTTCTCCAGGCTTAACAACTTCAGTTCCTGCAGCCGCCCCTTATAAGACTTATTTTCTAGACCCTTCATCAGCTTCNATGCTATCATATATATGTCATAGATGACATGTGAGTAGGGTTCATATTCAATATCATCTGTATAAAGAAAATCATTGTACTAGCATTCAGTTTTGATATCTTTTTATGAAAAATGTAATAATTTGTTAATATTTGATATAAAATGACCATCTTCCTACAATAGATAGTATCATTATTAGAAAAAAAAAAATAATGAAGAAACGTACAGTAGATCAAAAAACATCCCCTGTATACACCCTAGAAGGATTAAATTCACCTTGCTGCAAAAGATAAGAAAAAAAGCTAATGTACCATATAATCCTCACGTAAGTCCAAAAGGCTGTGCTATTTCAGTAGCTTTTCAGTCAGGAAGGCAAAAGCAAGGATACCACTTATGGAACAAATAATTTATATATTTGAATTGATTTAGCACACATGCTTAGATTAAGGGAAAGCACATAGCATTTATCCTGACAACTGTTTTGCAATGCATAACAGACCCAGATGAGACATAAAAGATCCCTTAAAAGGTCAATTTCTTCCAGTGACTGTATTTCTTAAGTCCAAATAAACAGCTACATATGTACCTTGCACAGGTACTATTGTGCATGCTTATGATCATGAATGTTTGCTTAAAACCACTTGTGACTAAGCTTTTGTCATCAATAGTGGGGTTGACCCTGAAATCCAAACTTACAAAAATCCAACTAGTGTCACTTTGTGATCCAGTTGCTGAACCAGAACCCAAGCTAGACAGACCATTGGTTTTGTGAACTATACAAGAGAGAGGTGTTAAGAAAGCCTTCCCACAGTTATATGGTGGGACAACAAGGCAAGACAACAGAGACATACTCCTTTAATTCTTAGAACAAGATTCCTTAAAAGGGAGAAATAGTATGGAATGAGTTACAATTCCCTGCATGCCAGACAATCAAAATGATCAGTTGGCTCCAGAGAGGGCATAGCTGTCCAGGGCTCAAAGATTATTCACTCTAGTTGCTTCCCACTGGCTCTTTACAGTTTCTGAAGAACAGACCTTTCCCCAGGAACCCAGAAAAATCACTGCATCCAGCATTTATGATTAGTGAACCACCTGCTCTCCTCTAATCAACCTTCATTAATACTTTTTTGCAGTAAACCACCTTCTCCATAGTCTGCATAAGTAAACTCACAGGATGTTTTTGTAACCA
The DNA here is from genome assembly GCA_013401335.1 of Brachypteracias leptosomus. Classification (NCBI taxonomy): domain Eukaryota; kingdom Metazoa; phylum Chordata; class Aves; order Coraciiformes; family Brachypteraciidae; genus Brachypteracias; species Brachypteracias leptosomus. Next base: position 24,038 of record VYZX01030841.1, read on the forward strand.
CTCCCACAGTTTTCTAGGATATTTGTGACCAAATTACTGTGATTGGTTTAGCAATGTACCTGCTGCCTGTCACTCTCCTCACTTTATCCCAAAGAACTGTGTTCATCTAAATAACAGCTTCCCCCTTCCCTCCCCATACTGGGTTGTGGAGGTTTTTTGTTGAATTAAAGAAATAAAAAGCAGGGGGGGTTTTGTTATATTCTGCTGTTCCTGGAACAATGAATCTCCTCTCCACAGCAAAACCTGAAGTAACGCATACCTATTCATATTGGTCAATGAAAATAGAGGAAAAGACCCATTGCATGAATTTCACTTTTCACCAGATTTCAAAAGCAAATACTTGGATGAGAAAAATCTGTTTCTATACCCTGATAGTGATGCCAGCTAGGAGAAATTCCTGAACACGCTGGACTTGCTGAGAGTCTTTCCTTTGATTTTATCAGTCTTGGTGAAGGCCCACAGCTGCTTGCAAAGGCACAGGCTCTTTCTGCGGTGCTGTGCTGCTAGCTCTTTTCTTCCTCAGGCCAATACCAAACTCAGCAACATCCCCTCAGCATACCTTCATCTTCTATTCTTCATCCATTTGCCATCCTCTACATCAAATCAGCCAAGAGGGAACGCACCACTGAGAGAGCTCAGCAAGCTGCCCCCAACAGGAACTCTCTCCAAACTGATCAACTTCCTGTTTCCTCTCACAAACAGGTCGGTTCCTGGTTGATACAACTCTAGCCTTGCCCACCACCCCAACCATGATCACCTGGGGACAGCCAGGGCCTCACACAGGTGGGCCAGGTTCTGCTTCTGTGGCCTTGGGGAACCACTTGGGGAACAAAACACACTGCTGGGTTGTGACTCATCCATAGGTCAACTCCAACTCAGGGCCTGCAGCCCAGGCGCCAGCACTTCAGGTGGGTATCTGTGACACACTTCAACAATTAACTGTAGCTTAAACTATTGGTCAGAATATCCTGTAGTTTTTCCTCTGATGCCTAGAATTTGCAGGGTGATTGCATGGAATACTACTGTTTAACAATGTAACCGGCAGATAGAACAAATTACAATTAAATGAGAATCAGTCCTTAGAGTTCATTCACAATACCACAGTTCTGTGTCAGTTTCTGTACAATTTTGCCAGGTGGTTATGTTTTACTCTGTTGTCACACATTGATCTTTTTCAGTTACTGGCTGAAAGAAATCCAAATAAATTGTGGGGCTTAGGTGTTTGCTGAGGTGGGGTTTTTTTGTAGTTTTGGGCTTTTTGTGGTTTGGTTTGGTTTTGTTTTCTGTTTTTTATGAGGAAAGATAGAAAAAATGTGGTGAACTGTTAGATAGGATCTTTATTTCAGACTGTACACTGATTGAATAAATGTCCCAAGAAAATTGGGAACTTGGTGTTGATAGAGGTGCCATCTTTCAAATGAAGAAGATAGATGGGAACCAAACCATTTGATACTAAATTTTCATAAATATATATGTAACAGAGGTGATGAGAACCATAAGGCAGGTGCGCACACAAAAAACCATTCACAATTGCAGTTAGTTTATGCAAGCCATTATTATGATTGCAGATGTAAATGGTAAGTCAGATGTTTAACTGTTCATTTGCTCAAGTAACTACTGTTTTCCTAAGCAGTGACATTGTATATATGTAAATGGAGAAGCAATCTGATTTGTTAGTGTTATACTCACTTTACACAGGGATAATAACTACCAAAGATGAAAGGAAATAGAAAATCGTGGCTGCAAAGTTGAATAGCATTAATTATTGGTAGCACTGCAGCTCATCATATTGCAAAATCTCTTCCTGATTAGGTTCACGTTCAATAGGAGACAAGACTAGAGAAATAAAAAAAAAGACTGCAGCAAGAAATGTTTTAAAGCTTCTGCAAAGATGATAAATGTCCATTACCATGGTCTGGAATCTCTCAGACACAGACACCTCTTCTGGGATATAAACTGCTTCCATTACATTGATTATTTTTCTATCAGGAACATATGTATCGATATACACTCTATTTCAGTAAGAGATTGCTAGTGAGACAGGAATATCTTGCAGTCAAAGACAACATAAACATAGATGGCTCTTACATTTAAGATATATCTTTCAGTCAAAATACTATGCATATTTAGCTACACAAAAATCCATGCTATACTCAAATGCAAGCCCCAATGTCTGGATTACAAATTACTGTAAAGATTTCAGTAAAATTTCCATCTCTGTGTTTTTCAAGTGTTTCCTTAATCTCTCCATGTGACCATCCTCTGAAAGCTCCTCCATACTGTCACTTCAGGTGCTGTTCTGGGCTTCTCTCAAAATGCCAATCCTAATCTGAACCCAAACCTTAACATGAATCCTGAACCTAAACCTAGAGCTAGGGTTGGATCTTGGTCTTAGCCCAAGACCCTGTGCATGGCAAGACAAAAAGGTTCTCAGGAGTGAGTTCTGAAGTCCAATGCTCACTTTGTCAGTCCCTTCCCAGTCCCATTCAAGTTACAGCTATAGACTTTTCCATTGTCCCAAAAATAAATACAAAAATGACCCTAACTTCAACTCAGGAGTTGCTATAGAGACAGAACCTAGACTGTCAGCTGGAATGAAACAGGGATTGGTGACATGGACTCAAAATGAGCCAAGGCAGTGTCCTAAGTATAGTATTCATATGTAGGGCTAAGTTTGGGAAAGAGAAACACAATAAAACTGCAGTTGGAGGAGGGAAGGAATAGAAGAAGCAGTGAATTGCAAAAGCAACTGAGTTCCCTGAGAACTCCTTTCTGTGTGTGGCTGGGAACCTTGGTCTCAGTCTCAGTGAGGTTCAAGGGTTAGAATTAGGGTTAGGGTCAGGACAGAGTCAAAGCATAGAGCTGCAGTTGATATGGAACTGGAAAGAGCCTCTGAGATGAAAGTGCAGGCTCCAAGACACCTGTCTTCTGACAACTTGTTCGTATCAGACATTGGGCTGACCTTTTGGGAAGGCTTTGCTGTTGTGCCCACTGGTTCTGTGCTCTTGATCCCTCTTGGTGATGTGTTGAATAGACTTTGGGGAAAGCAGAATAGAGTTATAATTTTTAATTGCACAATCCCAATAACAGTTTCCAGTTTAGTTTAGGAAGGCATTTCAACATGAAAAGCATGTAAAGAGGATGAACAGGAATTATTTAGCATAATAACATAGGAGATATATAAAGTGGTGGGCTTGGGGGATATGAAAAGAGAGAAGAAATAGTAAAAAGAAAATTGAGGCTGATTCTTAAGGAAAACTCTCTCATGTTAAGATCAATTAATCAACTACACAGGTGAAAACGCTCCTACTTATGCCATTGAGTAAAGGGTGGGATGTTAAAAATTAAGTATTTGACAGGGAATATTGGATGTGGCTTAATAAGTCTTTCCATCAATCATGTATCTTTAAGAAAATGCAATGTTTTCACACACCATTTAGCATTTTGAAAACAATATATTTGGATATTTAGGCTAAAAACATGGATGCCATTTTGTAGGGAATAAAATTCTTTGTATGTTTTCCACTGCTTTTACTGGTGCTGTAGACTGCTTCCCCTGTTGTTGCATTAAGAACAGTAAAGTAATTTGGCAGGAAATAAACCCCCTTGATTTCCAGCTTATCCTCAGATATTAGAGGGGCTGGGGGTGGTTAGATCTAAATCCTGAACAATGCCCAATTTGTCACTATGAGTCTGGTAACACAGGGTCACTCAATAGTGTGCTGTGTTCCCATCCAGCCGCTGACTTTGGATTTTTACGGTGTCCAGTGAGAAACAGTGCTGCTGATTATGTGAATAGTGCAATTTATTCAAAGCAACAGAGTACAGGTTCTTTGTGGTTTGCTGTCTGCAATACACTGTCTGCAAAATGTGTATACACAAATGTATAAAATATATGTATATAAAATACAAATACTTCATGCCTAATTTATCACTATTTCAAGTACATTTATCGTAATAATTATGAGTGCCTTTCTTTGCGTTCACATGGCTTTAAGTAATTGCTGCTGTTTATGATATCATCATTCAACATCATTCAATTCTACATGCCAAAACCTGACAAAGTTTAGTGGTTGCCTGTACCATGTTCACCTGCTGCTTATCTGGACTCATCTGGAAAGGATTCAGTGCTATTTCTGCAAAAGTGGCCTCATGTGGCTTGTGTGGAATAAATGAATTGTGTGTGTGTGTGTGTAATGAAGCCAAAAGATCATGATTCCTTTAAAGACACCTAAATGGCAGTTTTGCCATTTTGCCTCCTAACCTTCTCTAACCTCTGAAGTTCACTGCTTAGAAGACTGCTTGGAGTGTCAGGTCAGGCACCCTGAGTTTGAGGCAGGCTCACAACACACATCTCTGGAAGGTGATTACTCAAAAGATTCCCTTTATTCTTTTTGAACTCCCAGTATTCACAGTAACAGTTGACCACAGGTTAGGAGTACCTCCTTTGAATTCCAACCTGTTTAAATGTTGCATAGGCACTTTGATGCTTAGCTGAGCCAAGACTCCATGAACCTGTGGACATCATCAGAAGCTTCAATGCCTGCAGTGAGTTATGTACAGGGGATAGGGAACAAAGGAAGGAGTTTTGGACAGTGTTCTGAACCCATCATGTAAATTCTGCTTAAACTGTACATCAGAACTTGTGCCTCTTATCCCTGCCAATAAATGGGGACAGCCATTATTCTTTCAAATATTATTTATCTTGGAATTTTAGTTTTAGCTAGAAGGCTTTTTCCTTCATTGCAGTGACTTATTGAATGGTATCCCATTGGAGGATAGAGCAAGGGTCTTCTAAAAGCTATTGCACTAGGAATAGTAACAGTAATTTATACCATCAACTATTTCTTAAGGCACATCATCTTCACACACAGGATTGCATTTGGGTGCTATTGAATCTGAAAAGACTCAGTTTCAAAACTCTAGACATTTGGTTTGGGGAATCACACAGTTAAAAAAAAAAAAGAAGAAATCAGATTCATATTCATTGTAAACCCCACACATTCAGTTACTAATTAATACAGGGATTGCATTTCCTGTGTTCAACCAGTCTGATTTTTCTTCTCTTCCATCACCATGGAAGAATTATATCACTGAAAGTACACAAGAGAAATTGTTATTTCTTCTGTTGCTTTGAAGCAATGAATGGAAAAGGGAGCTGAAAATTGAAGCAGCTGCTGTTTGGCAGCTGCATAAGTCTGCAGAGAATCTTTCTGCCAATTACTTTTTTATCCTGCCTATGTGACATAAGTTCCCAAAGTGTCCTATTGCAAACTGCATCATCTATCAGGGAGTCACTCACATGATAAGGGCTAACATACATCATAGAACTATTGACATGAATTTTCATCTCATTTGGAAAACAAATGTGCTTTGTCTTTTGTTTTCTCCTCAGTTGCAGTCTATGAAAATGCTGTATGGACACTGGGTTGGAGAAGACTCTTGGTGTTGTGAGGGGAGAATGAATTTTCTATTTTGCCCAAAAGGTTCCATATTTGGGCCAGAAGTAGCAGCAGTTGTTCAGTTACAGGGCAGAAAAAATATTCTCTGACATGATTAATCCCAATAAAGATTATTTATTTATAATGCAGAATTAGAGGTTATGCTTGTAGTTGAAGTCCAAGGGTTGTGAAAGCCCACTTTTTGTTTGTAACTCAGGTAGGTCAGCTTCACATTAATTCAGCCATGTACTGACAGCACTGTAGCTATGTAAGGTAGATTTCCACCACCAAATATTTCTCAGGGCTCCAAATAGGATCATGATAGCTATGCTGTGACCATAGATTTTTGTTGCAACCAGAGCTGGTTATTACACTTCTGACACATCCATACCAGCTGCAATCATGTTCTCCACTACAGCAAAACCTTTAAACATATTTTAAATGTTATCAATGTATTCAAATTATGTATGTTCATTTACATGAGGAAAAATTAAGCAATGCCATTAATTAACTTATCTAGTATCATGTAAGGACCATAGTAAAGAAAGTTTTAAAGGTCTGGTTTTATAAACTGAATTATTTCATCCCAATAAGATGGCATGAGGTAGAGTCAGGACAGCAGCTTCTACAAAACTGATGAAGAATAAGAGTAATCATGAATGTAGTGGTCCAGCAGCTATGCTGTTTCTTTTGATATTACGTAAGGTGCATCATATAACTGAACTAATTCTTGTTCAGAAAATCCTTTTAGAGCTTTCAGTTTTTGATGTTTTCTCTTGATGCAGCTTTTTGCTCTGAGTGCTGGCAGCAAAGAGAAATTTACTCAAATCCTGATGGCCATGTGGAGCTGGTGCTTCAGTGAGCAGAATTTGAGTAAATTCTTCTTTGCTGCCAGCACTCGAAGCAGAACATACAGGATTTCCAGGGAGAATGCCACATTTGGGAATGCAAGAAAATACAGATGGCTAAAGGCAACTTAAAATCTGGGTTATGAAGAGGAAGAAGCTGAGCAGGAAGAGGAAAGAAGAAAATTGGAGCCCAGAGGAAGAGAGAGAAAAGGCAGAAACAGCCAGGACACAGGAAAGGAGAAGTGTAGTGAACTTCAGCCAGTGCAAATAGGGACAGCTCTGTGTATTACAATATGGTTATGTTTCTATCAACTATAGCTGAGCATCCAACTTGTAAACACAAAAGGGAAGGGATAATTATTTTTAAAAACAAAGAATCCAAATGTTGAATTTGACATCTTGGGTCATCACTGCATCTCATTTCCTTTCTAACATTTTTTGTAAATGTAGTAGTTGCTTTTTCTCATGTTGACAATCCCTGAAGAAGTCACAGCAGAAGAGAGGCCTCTCTTTTTAAGTGAATTCTTGAAGTCTCCTTGGAGTATCCATGTAGGAAAGGTATGCTTAATGACTAACCACCTACATAGTAGATCTGCTAGAACATTTTAAGAAAATGGAAAGCTGAGAAATCTGTTTGAACAAAGTTGTCAGCTCTAAGTTTCTGTGATCCAAGATCTGTGAAGAGAGAACAAGACAAAAACTGACCTGTCCTACTCAAAAAAGAAAAGAAAAAGTTATTGAATGCTATTTCTTCAAAAACTTGAACTGTTTTGAGTTGATTCTAACATGGAATGAAAACAAATTTTGAAAACTAATTTTCTCCACTCATACGGTGAGAGGAGAGACTCTTTCCTATTCCTTTGGTACAGGGAGGCTTTCAGTTATAAAATTAATTGATTGCTTGCCAGCATGCATCTAAACCAAATATTTGTGCAATCCAACATAAATTCACCACTGCGCCTTATTGTGTGTTACTGAGCTCTGTGGTCCAATTTTAATGGAATACTTGATGAAGCTGATGTGCATATTTTCATCCCACACATACAAATTTATCATGAGAATGATTGCCTTCAGGAAACAGAATACCACATGTGGCATTACAAATTTAGATATATCTTCCTGAAAATATAGTAGGAACAAAATGAAAGAGATAATGACCAGCAAAAAATCTGCCCAAAATTCAAGCCTCTGAGAAATGTCCTGCCTTTGTCAAAATTAGAATGAAAAGTGAAGGGGGAAAAAAAAGAAAATAATAAAATT
>VYZX01030842.1:2548-30852 GCA_013401335.1 Brachypteracias leptosomus
ACTATGTGTAGAACAAGGAGGGGAATTCCACAGGTGCAAGAGTAGAGATACCAATGTCACTTTTTAAAGGACCAAATTTTTACAATATTTTTTTTTATACGGATACAAAGCTCAATGTACTGACACTCTTTAAGTTTGAAACATTGAAATTCTGAAGAAAGTAAGGCATAGTGCAATTTACCAGATTCAAGGTTAGGCTGAAGATTTTCTTCTACTACAGCTTATTTAGAAGTCAGAGTATGATAGATGGAATGACAGCCATGAAAATTCATATGTCTCAGGATTTTCAAAGACAAGTTGCACAAACATAGAAATGAAGATTCAGGTTGTGAAATGAAAATACACTTGTCTTCTACTCAGATACTGTGATTCACACATTCTTGGGTTTGGGTTTTAAGGATTTGGTTGAACAGATTTGGTTTTATTTTATGAATATTTCCTAAATTCTTTCAAGTAAGGAACAGAAGAAATGACATGCTAGTTATGTAAGCAATCACTAATGGGTAAATGGCTCAAATCAGAGATTAAAAGACTGTAAGAATCATAGTACAGTATTTACAAAAGAGTACATTTAATAAAATCCTGACTGGGTCACATGTTTGTTTTAAGAAGAATGGTTTAAACCTTTCTATTAACTTGCTCATTAAAGAGCATTCCATGAGTTGTGCTAATAAATATTATCTGTAAGAAGATAAATTATTTTATTGGTACTTTAGTGCATCAAATCCCATTATCATTGTCTTCACTGGGAAGAAAAAGAGGAATGAGATGAACAGTTTACAATAATATTGGTATTTATTAAAATAAAATAAAATATAATACTTCTGGAAGCTGTAAAACCTTTTAGAATAAAAATTGTGATTCACAGATTGCAGAGAATTTTATCATAAATTGTTTATGAACCAAACAAATGATGGCATGAAATGCTTGTTTAGCAATAGGTTTGATAAAAACTCTATCCAGAAATAAAATATGCCAGCAGGCTTAATATTATGTAAGCAGACAGCTTGTGCACTATGCTGATGATCAATTTTGTTTACTTACTGTATTTTTAATATATGCTCTTCAATAAAAAGGTTAAAAAAATCATCTACATTCTGTTGTATAAAACCTAATGTCACAATTCTGCTCTGTTTCAAAGCCTGCTTCTCTGGGAATGAGTAACATAAACAGTAGCATAGATGGAAATTGGACCTTATACAGGAGGTTTACATTCCAGAAGCTGAAATTGCTATCAAAAATTAATAAATCTACTGGTTTTAGATAAAATGGAGTTATAAACACATATGTAGAGAGGATAGTATGTGACATAAAGTCTTGAGCATGTTAAGGCATGAAAGCCTGTTATTCCATTGGTTTTGTTGATCTGATGGAGTCTAAAGTGAAAGGCAGAATTTTACTGCAGACAAATCATTACAAAAATGTAATTCATACTTTTACCTCAAGAGCCCAATGTAGGATATACCTGAGAATACACTGAAAATGTAGAATTGGAATCCTAACTATGAACAATCACCAAGGTACACAGGAAAAAAAAGAACCCATTATTGAACTGTGTGTAAGCCTGGAAAGAACACATTTATTGCTGTTTCTCAAAAATAATGTTGGATTTTTTTTTCAATTTATTTCTGTACACCTATGTTCTGTATTAATATTCATGGATTACTTTGTTGTTGTTCTTTCCTTTTTCTCTTGAGCTATAGAACAGACAAAGAACAAGCAGTGCAAGGTAACTTGTCTTGTGCAAACCAAGAATATACTCAAAACACTGTTTCAATTTTTCTCTGCTGGTCCAATTAGCTATGTATGTAAATGAGGTACTCAATATAAAGTATAATTCTCTTTGGAAAGAGTTGTGCAATGACATCTGCTAAAAGGATGAGATCTGGCATTCCTCTGTAGGAAATACTTCAGAAAGATCTATTTCTCTTAAATTAAGAAATTTCTGTATGGTTCTTCTGTATTGAACACAGTATACTGAGAAAAAAAAAATAATTAAAAGAGATTTCCTTGACATTTTGCAAACTCTAACACATTCCTCCAGGCACAAAGTTTATTTTTATGTCTCCCCAGCAAACTACTGTGCAAAAGTCTCCAGCTGTTTTTGAAAGAAAAGCAGTATTGTTTGTTTATTTCAGAAGAGCTGAAAAATATGCAGGTCCTTTGAATGATATACTGTAAAAATAACAGAAAACTTAGAATTTTCTACAGAAAGAAGCTCTCTCTGTGTTTACAATTTCAAAGTAGATTATTTCCAGGACTCATTCTTCCATCTCTTACATCCCTTTCATTTCAGAGGCCATTATGTCCTTATAGATGGCATTTCACATTCCCTTGGGGGAAAAAAAATACATATTTTTAAAGACACATTTTTGTGAATACATAACCTTAATCTATTGTAATATATTTTCTAATAATTCTAAAAAATTTTCTAATAAAAAATTTCTTCTTTCTTGAAATATCTCACCATGCATTTGTTCATAGGAGCGTAGGAAATACCATACTGGTTCTAACAAGGATACATCTAATTTAGTGTCCTCTTAACAGAAGTGTCTTGACTAGGATTTAAAATATGTTAAGTGTAGCTCCAAATTAAGAAAGCATGCAAGTTTTGGAACTTTCTATATGCTAAGGAAGCGAGTTTTCTAGAGTTCAATACAGCGCAACTGACGTATGTTGCTAAAGTTTTCTTTAGCACTGAGTTCTGGAACATACAAGAATATACCTCCAAAGCACACTTTTAAATCTAAGATAAGCCTTATGACGATAGAAGAAATCCAAAGCAGACAGGGGTTTTCCAAACATCTAAAAAGTAATCATTTTGTGCCGTAAGAAAAGAATTAAACTCCTCTCTTGCATAACTGGGAATGTTCTCTTTTATTCCTATAGCTGTCTAATCCTTTTTACCAAGATCTTGATCTCAGTGAATTAATTCTTTGCTTTGGTGTGACATGCTTGGTGTATTTAGCCCTAAGACAATCTAGGGGTGACATAGGAAATCATTGCAGGCTTTCCCCAGAGTATATTCCTTCTAGTCTTGAAGGAATCAATCCTGCAATGAGAAATTGAGAAGACAAACAAGAAAAAGTGCTGGAGGCTGACTGAAAGACTGCCTTTACCTTAATAGCAGACAAGAAACTCCTGCAAAAGAAAACTGGATTTCTGTATATCCTGTGACCCCTTAAGAACCCCTCCAGGGTGAAGTAGGCCTGCTTTTCAAATGAGAAAACAATGATCTCTGGAAAGGCTAGGTTTGTTTTACAGGTCCAAAATGTTTTCTGGAGGTATTTAGGATAGAATTTACCTTACAACAGAGAGTCGGGAAAAATGCTATACACCAGTTAGGTTCCATTTCAGTCTTGCTGTAAGCACTGAAATACATTAATTCTTGAGCTGTTTTTTTTTCTATTCTGGAATAATAGTTATATACTCAGAAAACTCAATGAACAGAAAGGCTCACCCTGAGGCAATGTGATGCTTGGTCCTATTTGTTATCCCATGAGCTATTAAACCTTCCTACCCACACTTACATTTGTCCCATTCATGTCCACTGGTCCTTCTCTCATTCATGGATCATCTTTGTCTGTTACTAAAAGTATCAAATTAATTTAGGAGTTAAATTAGCCTACTTTGCCTACCATGTCTTAATTATTTCATGTTCAGGAGGACAAAAGTTTCCTTTCTTGTATTAACATATTTATTTATGAGAATATACAAATTCCTTACTATTAGATCATTGTGTTTCAAATGGAAAACACACAGTGCATACTTATATATTTATATATATAATATACATAATGTACTACAGTCTATAACACATGTAACGAAATTCATTGTAATATATTTGCGAAGCAAAGAAAAAGGTGTAACAATAATGCCTCTGTATAATGGATTGTGAAAAATAAAGAGAAGTGCTGCATGAAACTTTACCATAAATTACATAATTTTATGATACTATGATTCTAATCTAACATCCTTCTCTTTTGCTCACATTTACCACCATCTCTTCAAGCTTGTATACTCAGGCAATAAACTTCAGAAACTGTGGTCTTTGTCTTCTAACCCTCCCTTCCCAAGTGCTTAAGCCCCCCTTTAGCACACTACAGATAATTATTTTTATTTCTGATTAATTTATTTGTATCTACTGATGATGCTCATCCTAGCAGCTTTGAAAATTATACTGCATCTAAACAGATGTTGCAGTTAGTTCTGGTATTCAGCCTAGATTTTCTACTTTTTTCCTTCAATTAATTACTTCTAATTCTATGTCTTGGAGTTTTAATAAATAAGTCTTCTCCTTGATGTGAAATAGTATTTTAATACCCTTCAAATATTTGGAGATAAACTGCTAACTGTGGCTAGGTATCTTTTAGTTAAGTATTTTTTACTGCTTTTAATCTTCTGTCCTAAACAATTCACTTCAGCATCTTCATTGTGGCTGCTCTTCTCTGAAGTCTGTGATATAAAAATCAAAGACTTGTATCTGTATATCCAGTTCATGAAGAACAATAAATTTAGTTCGGAAGCTGCAACTTCAGTCTTTGCTTCCATAGGAGCCTTTTGTTTGGAGTTCCTGTTGTGTTTAAGGTTTGGGGAAAGGGAGGGACAGGTGGAGCGGCTATTCCACTCCCCTTCCTGACACACTCTATAAAAGGACACAGGAAGTTCCGCTCGCCCCCTCCTTGCTGGAATTTGCTGCTGGCTCCGGACGGCTCTGTGGCTGCTACAACTCCACGTGGCTCGGGAGAAATCCAGTGGCATCCGAGGATCGGTGTTGTATATATTTGTATATATACCTTCCCTTGTTACCTCTGTATATTTCCCTTCCTCTGATATCCCTTTTGTTACTCCCTGTTAAAAGTTGTGATCTTAATTTTCCAACTTTGTGTGAGGCCTTTCTTCCTCCCCTGGGAGGGAAGAGGGGAGGGGGAAGAGGGGTGAAACTAATTCTGCTCCATGGGGGTTGCCCTGGGCCCTAAACGGAGATAGTTCCAAATCGCTATCAGACATCTCTTCCTCTGCAATCACCTCCAAGATCATTTGTCATTACTGTTTTCAGGATTTTCCTTGCCCATTTTTTTTCATTTTTTTCCCCCAAGACAGAGAATTAGTTTACAGTATTTTGCATTCTATTATCATATGTCCTGCCAAGGTTTCTAATTTATATAAGCCTTTTTTATTTCCTCTCAGTCCCCACTACTATTTGCATTTCCTCCTAATTTATTGTTGAACTGCAAGTTTCATTAAGTAGATTATTTCCTTTGTTAAATAACTACTGAATATGTAAGTCATAGGATCATAGAATCATTTAGGTTGGAAAGGACCTCTTGGACCATCAAGTCCAAATATGAATTCATGCAGATGTCAGTGCCTCATTGCTATTTATTTATAGTGTTTTGTGTAGCCCACAGTTCACTTTTACAAACTGTGAAAATCTAAATGAATCTGAATTAAGTTTTGAAGGGGCACAATAGAAGTCTGAATAAAATCCATATATATGCACATACTCTCTCATGTAATACTTCCCTTTCATTCACTCATTTTACAATTCCAAAAGAAAGCTCAGTAGCATTTATAGAATCAAAAGAAATTTAATAATACAGGAAGTCATGATAATTATGAACATTTTGTTTTTTCCACAGAGTGATACACTTTCAGCTTTTTGATCACTTTACTAGTCTAGAAACTAGCTTCTTAAAACACTAAAGTTAACTAATTTCTTGTTTAATTTAAAAAATGATTATACAATCCTGTGTTATTTACTTAGCTTAATACTCTGAAGTGTGTATTCCCTGTGTTGTTGGATTCCTGCATACTCAGATTTCCCACAGATGACCTTATTTCTCGTTTGTCAAGTTCATCTTAATTTTTAATTGTTCTAGAATAGCCCTTAATTTCTTATTCCTAAAAAGAAGTTTTTTAACTCAGCTATTTTAAATAAGATTAATATCATCCCCTTCAGCCTTTCCGATATTTGTTTTTTCCCTATGATGTTGTAAGAAAATCCTTATTATCTTAACCCCTTTGGCTAGCACTAATCTATTTCTCTTTTTATACTGTCTTATCTCTCCGCTACAAGCTTTAACTTTGAATATTCTTGTCTGGCTGCCTCTTCTCTTTCCCCTTTCCAGAACATTATTCAATAGTGATTCTTTATCTTGTCTTTCAGTGCCAGAAGCTTCCAACAGCATAGTACAGCTGTGACATATCACAAGCAAAAGGGAAGGCATGCAAACATGATCTCACTTTGTGTAGGTGAGTGATGCAAAATACTGTAAGAAACTATTAATTATATATTTTTTTAATACAACCTCTTGGTAACACTGAACCTGACTTGCTAAATACCAAACTGTCAAACATCTATAGATTAAGGCTGATTATAGACAATTTTCTTTTTAAAACCTTCTCTAGAATTCTTTATTAGCTACTCTTCAGATTACCTATTTTGGCCATTCTGCACACTGTCATTGTGTTTTAGATCATTTTACTCCTAATTAGAATACTGTGACCTTAAACATGTTAAAGAATAACTAAAAAACCGCGGACCATTACAGTGACTGACAGGAATAACAACTCACTGACAATATACATACTAGCTCTGACGTACAAACTATTAGGGATCAAGAAACTCACTATGAACCAAAGAGAAAAATGAAATAAAATATGAAACTCAATTAGTTTTACCCTGAGCAAGGGATTGGACTATACAACCTTCAGAAGTCCCTTCAAACCTAAATTTATCTATGACTCTATTTCACATAATTTCAAAAGTATTTTGGAATCTAGTCACAAAAATTGGTCTGAAAGTAAAATGTTAGCCTTAAGGCACCACCCTTAAAATCTCTTGAATTTATTATTCAATCTGGTTGCATGAACACAATGAACTACTCTGAAGTATGAAACAGCCCCAAAATCTTTATATTAATTTTTACGTTAAAAAAAAAATCTCTATTTCAATCATAGGTTAAGTTGGAAAACTTAAACTCTGGTCTTTTGGTCTTCTGGGACTGCTCAACACCTGAATCCTGCACACCACATCACACCAGGGGAATGCTAAAATATAACCAAACTGTGAGTATGGCCTCCTAAATTAAGTGATCTCCCAGCAAATTCCATCAGTTCTAGAAGCTAACTTGCATCAAAGAATCATCCAGCTAACCGTTCTCACCCAGCTGATGTTGTAAATGATTCAAGCTTCCAACCTCACTTACCAATGTTTTCCAGAGGTTTCCCAGTTCTAACTTTACAACTATTTTCTATCTTCAGAGCAGAATCTAAAAAAATATATAAAGTTTGTATCTTTACAAATAATTTTTTCTAAATGGAGACATGTATAAGGACTGCTACAAAGAACACTAGAATTTTGCTAGTTTATTACTGTTGAAATGCTTGAGGGTATCATCAGAAACCAGGATCCTGTTGTTCTCACAAACTTCCCAGACCTACTAGTGCCTGTAGATAACAGTATATTGACAATTTCTGAAAAAAAAATAGGAAATAATCTAATATACATATAAAGGAATAAGAAAGACACCATTTATAAAAATTCAGTTAAAAAAAATTAATTTAGTATATACTGTTTAAAGTCATTAGTAAATCTGTTAAAACATTATAATTGCGTATTTCTCAGTGTGATTGCATTGATTTGCTCCAGATTACCATGGATTTGTACGTGAATGGAACACAAAACTGTTCGTTCTATAAAACTGAGTGCATGTGTTTGTGTGTATCATGTGACTAACGAGTGACATACACAAAAATGAAACTTCCTGGAAAATAGAAATTGTGCTCAAAGCCTGCAGGGGACACCTGTGTGGTCTAAGACATTACGTATGGTATCTGGCTAGAGTTCAAAATTCATGCTACTAAGTGTTCACCTGGGAGAACTAGGACAAATTCAGCTGTGGCAAATGTGCCGGAGACAGGGTGACTAAAAAAAGGGAAGGGCTAATTTAGAGCATTTTCTTGAATACAAAAATAAACAAACAAACAAAATAATGCTGTGAGTGATCGTTAAAGCTATTCTGTTATACAAATGAAGATTAACTGAATAAAGACAGCTCAGAGAGCAAGAGTACTCCCAGCACCATTGCCACTCAAAAGCACATAGATCTAACATTGCCCTGAAAAGGTCATCAGTCCATCTGTTTCTTTGGCAGAGGTGACAACCAGCCTACATGGATTACTCTCTCCTAACAGTATTTAACATTCCATAATCCCCAAACCAAACAGAGACAATCGCATAAAAATCCAGAGGACAATCTAAAGCACTTCTATGCTATTGCAGACACAACGGGCTAGAAGAAACACAGTCACTATTCTGTGGTAAAAAGCACTGATTTCAATGGTTTCTGATAAGCTAGATCCTCCAAATGAAAGTGTAAATGATTTATTATATCATTAGACTCAATTGTCTCTATCTAGACAGTTATTTCCATTTCTCTGAGCTTATAGTGTGGTTTATTATAAATAATTTAAACAAGAAAATTGTACAACATACATTGAACTATTTGTTTTAATCATTTCATTTGTTACACATTTGTACTCATAAATGAGTGTTTCAAAGTTGTTTATAATTCATGTGATTTCAAAGACTTTGTATGTAGTTTAGATTAAGATGTTTTCACATTTGAGCAGGCTTCAGTGCATTTACACATGGCAGATCTATTAAAAGTGTAGTAATCATTTCTGACAGTGAAAGCACTGCAATGAGAAAAATAAAATCTTGATTAAATAACACCTGTACCTTTGCCTTTCTTACAGTAATGAGTAACTAACTTGTAAGTATGCTTTTATATAAACAGAAAAAAGAACGTTTGCTATAAACATCTAGAAATTTCACTGAGAATTTGAGTTTTAAGAGTGCATGTGGCTCGTTCTAGTAGTTCTTGTCTTAAATGGACAAGAACCCAAAACCAGAAAAAATTTAAAACTCCCTGTCTCCCCTTCTCCCCTTCAATCCTACTGACATCAGTGGAAATTAAATACTAATGTAAGCAAAACTTAACATGAAACATCATTAAAATCTTCAAGGTTACTGCAAATGGATTAACTCGCAATATTTGGCCATGCTCTAGATATCTGCTTTGGTGTCTAAAGGGGGACTGAGAAGAATTGGAAGCTTCGTTTCAGGCAAGTGGTGTTGATGGCCTAGAATTGGTTCCTGAGGTGCCTATGTGGGGACATCCCTGTTCCTGATGGGCCTAAGTAAAGGCTTTCAGGACTGTGCATTGTACTTTGTTCCCTCTTCAAGTCTGGTCAGAGACCTAGGTGACCATGTTAGTCTGCTGTGCACCAGAAAAAGGTGTCTAACCTGCTGATGACCAGAGCTCTAGGCGACCTTGGGCAATGTTATATATTTGGAAGAGTACTGAGCTGAGTCCAAAGAATTTTTGCTCACTTTTATTCTAAAATACTAGCTATGGAAAAAGATGGAATATGCCCTTCACATATAAATATGATACTTAAAGGAAGTATCTCTTAAGGAGGAGGAGATACAAGTTCACGGCCATCCTTAGCCTGAGGAAAGCCCATATTTTCTCTTTCCTGGGATGCTGCCCTCACTAGTAGGTAAAGGGCTAGCATTATGTGTCAGTACATTCCTGTATTCTTGTGAAGCTACAGCACTACAAGAAATAAGAAAGCAAGATTTATGGGGTCAGCAGAAGCAACTCAGAGGAAACTCCACTCTGTACTGGTAGTTAAAGTGCTTCCTGACTGAGGGAAGACAAGGCTCTGGGCAATGCACACTTTTAATTTATATCTTAGCTTAACCCACTGCAATTTGGTTGCCTGCCTACAGTCTACCATCACAGCACTAATGAGACTTGCAGAAATGAATGGGGCATAGACTAGAAGGCATATGCTGCCTTTTATGACCATGACCTTTTTTGTGCATAAAACTAATGGAGAAAAATCAGTGGATGCTGATGGCAGAGCAATGGGAGAAAAGAAACAGATTTGAAGAGAACTCATAACACAGAGGAATCACATGCAAAATAAAACATAAAGCTGGGAGTACTGGACTCTTCACAGACCTTCAACTTCAACTGATTGTGTGACTGAAGTGATGAGGAAACAAAACCAGGGAATTAAATACAGGGATTCTATTTCTTTGTCCAAGCCTATGCATTTCTTGGACTAGCTGAAATAAAGATTGTTTTTTCTTTTGTTTTGATTTTTTTTTTTCATTTGTAATTCCTACAAAGCTTCTGTGTTTGTTTACTTCACCTATTTTATGCCCCAGAAGGGATAAACTGTAAGCTTAGAGTACTAATAAGACTGGAGCTCTGTGAAAGTGCAAGCTTCTGGGAAATCTGAGGGTTTAGCTGAAAGAGTAATGTAAAGAGCTAACAACCTAGAGACAAGATGAAGTGCGGGGAGACCAAGGGAAAAGAAAGCAAAAAAACATACTTAGAGCCAGTACAATGTCAAGGGAAGCTTAAGTATGTATAAACCTTGTGTTATGAGCTGCAAACCAAGAAGCCTGCTTAGTATTTGGCTGTGAGCTTCATCAGGGCAATGTGACAATTTCTAACAGAGAGCTACAAGTTACAAATATCAAATATGCTGAAATGGACTTTGTGGCCCAAGGGTCTGTCTTTATGAGAGGAACAGTGTGTTATCATCCTTCAAGTTAGCATGCACATAATGTATTCTCTGATCAACACAGCACTTTGTGTCTCCACCAGCACATCACTTACTACCACGAGCAATGTGTCTGTCAAAGAAACAAAGGGGAACACCGGGGGTCTCTTTGCCTGCATGCCAAAGGGATCCCTGTCCTGAAATGGCAGGATTCCTGACTATATCACAGTACCAGACACTATCTTAGTGTCATATCGCAATAGTGTCTTTCAATAGAAGAGATCTGGCATCTACAGTATTTTTTGCCTCAAGAAATCTCCAGTGTACCCTATGCCTAGTCTCCATTGTTTCATTTACTTATGCATATTGAATTAATCCATATAAAAGACACAAATGCTTTCTAAATTACCATCTTTTCAACTGATTTGGAATCTAATTTAGCCCATGTAAAGGTCCGTATAGACTTCTCTTCAGAACACTGCAGTGATTCTCCTTTAGTTGCCAAAAAAGATCATGTTTAATTAACAGTATTCACCTTTAAAATGTACAAAGGCTGTAAGTGGTCATGAAACATAAGCTCAAAACTCGTAATAATAATGGAGCTGTGAAGAAAGACTGAATGGACAAGACTTCTAAGTCCTTGTTTGGTATCAGACATGTAACAAAGATCTGTGTTAATAGGACTATGCAATTCACAACATTTTGTGCTGCTAGCAAAATAATTTGGATTTTTTTAATTGAGAACTCTCTTAGCCAAAAAAATAGCAATCAAATCCTTGAAAAGTTCCACATCAATTTTAATGCAAAACAATTCTCTAAGATCTTCCATACCCAACTGCTTGAAGTGAAATACTGTGGTCAAAGTATACATGTGATAGAAAACAGGCCTTAGAAATCTAAAAAAATCTTTTGACACTGTGCCACAGCATTATTGTAAGGTATTCTGCTAGGATTTTTATAAATGTCAGTTACTAGCCTCTGAAATGGAGTTACTCCTGGACGGTGTTTCAGTAGACCACCAAAACATCCTATGGGCTTGCTTTTGCAATTCTCATCTCATTCTGTATAAGTAAATTATAAATTCTGTTGTTAAGAGGAGTATTTTGATAACCTTTACTATGTATACTCACTTCCTTTGCAGACACATATTCTCCCATAGGTCATAATACAATAAATCTTATCTTCCAATACTTCATAATTTAATGCCGCCTTCTTAGGAAGAAAATTCCCTGACAGTGTCTGTCATCTTAAATGACTGTCAATTCACGCTAAAACACATATCATATATTTAAAATGTATCCTTTGGTGAAAGGAATAATTTATAGACAAATACAAATCCGAATTCACACAAAACCAAGAATTACGTAGCATCTATTCCTACAGTAGTTGTGTCAGTCATAGCCAAACATCAGCCAACTGCTCCTAAAGTGATTCCTGTTTTTATCCAGATGTGTCTAGTGCAATATCACTTGTCAAATATAAATCAATAAGACGATACTACTTTTTCTTTCCTCTAACAAAAAAAAAAAAAAAGATGCAGGCTTTAGAATGCTGAAGTTTTTATAATAAATTCAATGGCAGCTCCTGGACATGTTCAACAGGAAGGAAAAAGAAAAAGCACAATGACGATAACCAATGTCATTCTTGCTGATTAATTCTAAATGGTTTTTAGTGTAGCCCTGTTATCCCAATAAACACCACCACTGCCATGAAAAAGCCTTGGGACACATCAAGTACTGTCTGAACTTCTTCTTCTTGAGCTTTGTTTAGCATTCTTAATGACCAGCAAGCTATTGCCTGATTTGTTTAACTTTTGCTTATTTTTGTACAACCATATTCTTTTTCAAGATGGTAGCAGCAGTTACTCCGTACAGAATTACTTACTACCCCAGCATAACAAAGCAATACAGAAGAGCACAATCATGGCAATGACAGAATGGTTTGAGAGCAGAAGTGTCCAAGCAGGACACACTGGATGCAGTGCAGGAGGGTACTGGTCCGGCAGGGGCAGTGAGGGGTAGAGGATGGCACTGGGGATCCCAGAGCTAAGAAAGAAGATGCTGAGGATCAGTTAAAGAGGTGCAGACCTGGATACTGGATAAAACTACGTTCTAGGATAACAAGAACAAAGAATATTTATCCAACTTACAGAAGACAGTCTATATATAGTAAATGTGCTATTATTTTATTAGTAGTATTTATTAATTTATTTTTACAATTAATTTGTTTAGTCATATTTAGAGAAATTATTTTAAATAATAAATTAATGTTTACCTGTTCTAATATTGATTATATATATTTAAGGTACCCATGTTTTCAATGGAGGGTATTTATTGGAAAACCTGCTTTTAATTAAATCTCATTTACATGCATAATCCTGTTGATTCAATAAGATTAATTATATACAAGTGAACACAAAAGCAGGAATTTAGTCATGTCTGAAAAATATTTAGATGCCACATCCTGGCACACTTGGGTTCCCCTTCATGTCTTATTTACAATACAAATTATTTTATTGTAAAGTCACTGTATGCA
Organism: Brachypteracias leptosomus; assembly: GCA_013401335.1. Classification (NCBI taxonomy): domain Eukaryota; kingdom Metazoa; phylum Chordata; class Aves; order Coraciiformes; family Brachypteraciidae; genus Brachypteracias; species Brachypteracias leptosomus. Next base: position 15,671 of record VYZX01030842.1, read on the forward strand.
TTATGTTATCAAACTAAATTCTGTTTTTTGCAACACTTCATATTTCACATGGACAAAAATCCATTATCCAATATCTTAAAAGCACAGAATAGAAGATAAACGTAGAAGTCATTCATTTCCTTCATATATTTCACCTGCATAACAGCCAATAAAATCACACATCCACTTCAAGAACCAGAAAATACCTGAAGACAACATGGATTTGATTTTCATCAGAACTGTGGGGGAAAAAAAATCTCCAGGTTTAGCAGCAATGGCATCATCTATATATTTTAAGTACCTGTATAATACTGATTATGAGCAAACTGTAAACTTTGATGTATTTATTCTCATAGTATCACCAGAAGGCAAAGACACTACTATTAGTACCACAGGGAAAGAAGTGACGCACAGTAGCTCTATTTACAACAGAAATCAAATAAATCTGCATGCCTCATCATCACTTCCAAGGCCTGCATTCAAAATGGGGACATCCAAAATGTTCATCCCAGGGAAGCCCACACCTGCTGGTGTCTATGCACACAAGGGTCTGGACATTGCCTTAGCTGTGAGAAGTAGAAAACTTCTGAGAGTCACTTGCACCTAATTGCCAGTAGGGCCAAACCCAAAAGGTGGTCTTAGATCACACATTCTTCAGCAATCTTTACACAAACCACAGCCAGAGATGGCATTCTCCTTTTATAATGGCATCTTCCTTTTATAATCTTTTGTGTAAATGCTGCCAATACAGACCTGAACACCCTGTAAACAACTGGAGCAATCTGGACTCAGTGGCTCTGCTTCTCAGAAGGTTGTCTGGTTAAGGAGTAAGAATTTTCTTGATTTTTTCAAAACTTGAAGCCACCCCAATTTTTGTGGATAAATTAAAAATTCGGTGGACTAAGAAAACAAATATGCAGTAATTTGAACGTTCATTTACAAGACAGGAAAACATCAGTTCCAGGCCTGGCTCCAACTATTTTTAAGTGTAATTCATTCTCCTACGACTAAATCAAACTTTTCTTCTAATCATAATTCTACTTCATGAGGTGAAAATCGTATCTATTGCACTTATGAACCCAAATAACAGCATAATCAGCCAAAGTCCTATGGCCCTATACATAACTCCCACAACTTTGTCAGGTGTTGGGATTGGCAATATCCCAACCTTGGCACCCTCCTCCCTTCCAAGGAGAATGAACCTTCATGATACTCTCTATGTTGTTAGTGACTTCCTAGACATTTGGTGCAGATGGGACCAGCTGGACTAGGCCCTGTACTCACATTACACCTGCAGTGCTGAACATTTTTCCTCCTCTCCTTTGTCAGTACGAAGCACATCTATCAACCTTCAAGCCTACCGGTACAGAGCATCTGTATGTGTGCCAATCACTGCAGATATCAGCCAATGCCACAGAACAAACAAAACACTTCCAAGGATAAAAACATAACTTGTTATAGTTCAAGCTGAAGTGCCCAGCTTTGCAGACAATTGAAATCTTCTATGCACGCAGTACAGAAGGGACCACAAACAATATATTCATAGGATAGAGAAGCAAACACTGTGTAAGGAAAAGCAAACCATTTCAGATTCAAAGAAATATTCTACATGAAATCTTCAGATTTAAGATTTTCCAAAACCCTTTTTGGAAAAAGTGTTTTTGCACAAAGCACGTACAATATTATTCCTCATAACCAATAAATAGCATGAATTAAATTCCCTGATTTTCTAATCTGTATTTTAAGCCCTTTCTAGCTGCACTACAGAAATGAGCTCCAAGGGCTTCGCAGACTCATCCCCAAGCTTTCTGTGCACACTTTCATGGCAATCTGCACCACTCTTTAATGGTCAGCAGGAAGCCCTCGATAAATACGCATCTTGGACTCTATTTTGAAGGACCCACCAGTAATATCTTGATACTATAAGCAAACCTGGTTCTAGCTGCCTAGAAACACAATAAGGCTGCTAAAATATGCAAAAGAGTGGGCAAAGGTAACATGTACTGACCGCTTTTTGATAGACTTTTTTTTGGCCTAAGAAAATCTAAACCTGGCTGAACTAGCACCACTGTTCCTCTCCAGCTCTTTTTTGTGCCACTTTTTGATGCTGATGGAGACAGCTGGGTCATCATAGCACACTCACTCAACATTAAGATCATCCAACTAAAAAAACCCAAGGTGAATACTTTCCTGCTTGTCTGGTGTACTGACACAACTCAAAGGGAACGGAGTGAAGCCAGAGCTGTCTCAGCAGCAATGGGGTCTCAGATTCTCACAAGGAACTTGTGATAACATACCTCAGTTGATGACACTGGTTAACAAATTCCCACAGCATGAAGTATTTTCAATGCTCATTAGAAGTAGTAAGGTTGGAAGTCCTGTTAATTATTTTCTGAGCTAAGAGCTGGAGAATTGCTCTTTTGATCTTTCATCTTCTCATCATTCATCAGAGAAGATGTCCAATAGCACACAACTATCAGCTATGGCTGAAAGTTATAAACCTTGATGTAAACACTGTCTCTTCATAACTGACGAATTAGCTAGCAGTACATGAAGAAGAACATGAAGCAAAGTCAGCTCCCAAAGTGTTTTATATCTCCCGAAGAATAAAAGAGACCAAATTGGTAAAAATTGCCCACAAAGGAGATGACAAATTGTTCTCCCCACTGTCACCAATTTTCTATGAATCTACAAAAAAATGGATGGCAAAATTTAGGGTTTTTTGTCTGGTTTTGTCATTTCAAGGAGAAAAGTAAAATTTGAACTAAATAGCAGAAAATAGCTTGCTTCCAAATTTCAGTTGTACATTTTCAGCATCATCAATGAAATACTAATTTGAGTATGTCATATGCCTTGTTTCTCCTTCAGGTAATGAAGAACAAAACCAAGAATCTGAAGTAAAGCACATAGAGATAGGCTAGCCAGCTGAAAGAGAAAGAAACACAACAAGCAGTTACTTTTTTTTAAATGCATCTGCTTTATTCTATCAAATGTCAAGGATGGTTTCAAAAGTAAAACTACAGAGAAAAAAAATCTTAATACAAATTATGAAATAATTTGCTAGTAGAAAAAACACATGCTATCACTGTTTCACGTCTCTTTTGTGGGCTCTAATCTAACCTCCATTTAGACCAAATTATATTGACAGCATGAGGAATTTGACTTCAGTAAGGACAATAATTTGGCCTTCATAGAGTAAAGTAACAACACTGATCTCATACACTCTTATTATAGATTGCTTTTATTAATTCTGATGGAGGCTAGTCCATCAGAAAAATGTGGCAGTAATTTGACAAAACCTTTATTTATAACTTCTCTGAGAGATTAACAAAACTGAGAATGACTTTGAAAAATTTGACTGTCTCCCTTTTGAGATTTAACTAGCAACAAAAATGGCTCAAACTCTGAAATATTAATAAATCAGTGATGCATAATTTGTAAATTTGTACTTTATATCATGTACAACTTTCTCTATCCTAAAGAGCATTTTATATTTCTTGTTAACAGTGAATGCAAATAATACTCAATGGAATTCTGCAGTGACCTTTGTTTTATTACAGTTACTGCATATTTATAAATGAACAGCTAAACTTTAATTTGAGAACTACAACAACTTTGAGTTGGAATCCTTTGATAAAACACAACTGAATAAACTTCATAAAATTAATTCCCTAAGAAGAGAAAAAGAAAGTCTCCTCTGAAAATTCCTCTGTGTATACCAACACACAAAGCAGATTTTTCCATGCTTTTGCAAATAGGAAACTAAACAAAACAGCAATATGGACAGATTTGAACAGAAGAGGATAAATTACTTTAAAAAGAGCACAGGAGAACATATTAAAATTTAGTAGATCATATAATCATTGTATTATATGAACGTATAAAATATAAATAAGTAGGTATAAAACACTGCATAATAATAAAATATGCAGTACCTGCATTATGTCATAGTATAACTCCATGTTATGTCACTGAAACCTAATAACTGAAATCCCACTATGTAAACAGAATCACCATTAACTTCTGTTAATGGCTGTTTTACATGTGAACACTTCCGCATTTGTCAAAAGCACAAGGAAATCAGAGGACAAGGTCTAAAATACAGTAAATATATTGCATACTCTGCCTACTCAGAGTGTAATAGAAGTCTCTGAAAATAAAAAGCACATCTTACTGGTATGAGAAAGGCAAACAAAGACAGCATGAGTAGTCTGAAATATTTGATGGTACAACATTCAGTGCTATCAAGTACTCATTCACTGGAGCCAGCAGCAAGAGAGTTGGAATTCTGTTCCTAATTTGTATATGCTTTAACTTCAGTCTGAACACTTAATTTTTTTTATATACCTTACCAATTCTTTATCACTGGTTCCTACTTATGTTCTGTGCTCTTTAGAGCGGAGGTCTCTAGTAGCATTTATCCCCAGCTGAGAGCAGGTCTCCACGATGTCTGATGTGCAATAATGCACATAAACAGAGGTTTCATTCCAGCAAAAATGGGAGTCTGGGGAACCAAAATCCTGGTTTTGATTACAGCACAGCTTCCAACATAGTATTTCACTGAAGCCATTAATGTTTTAAGCAAGCAATGAACTCATGAAGAACTGGTATTCAGATCCTATACAGTACATTTGTGATCTCACTGAAGGCAGGGCAAACACTTGACTGCAGTAGGCTGACCTTTCCCACAGAGTAAGTAATATGCCATCTTGTTAGTGTGAGAAGTGCTGAACAAAACACTGACAGAACCAGTGATACCAAAGAAATTACCACTCAGACATACATATATATAAAGGACATATAATTACTAATAAAGCATTTAAATAACTTGAAGCAAAGCCATTTATACAGGCTTCTCCTACTGTAAAGGAAATTGTCAGAGTATTTTCCTTTTCGAAGGTATCAGAAAATTCACTTATGGATTGGTCCAGATCCCACCAAATTCAGTACACATGTGAAATGCTGATTAGTCTTACACACAAACTTCTAAACTTTACGTCAAACAAGAAGTTTCAAAGTTTACTGAAGTAAATCAGGTGGAAATGATCAATACAGCACAAACTGAAGTACAATAATTAGTGATAATAGCATATCTTCCTCGAAAAGAAAGGTAGGTCTTATTGATTAAAAGAGATTCTGGTCATTAATGCTTTTCCTACAGTGCATCACTTCAAAAAAAATCTGAAATCAAACTTGCATGGCTCTAATAAAGTAACTTATTATGAGTGGTCCAGAGTGACCCAAATGTATACCAAGAATATAAATGTTTCAGGTGATCGTTTACTTTTAAGCAAAGTAAGTAAAAAATGGCATTACATAAAGCACACTGGAATTCATAGGAGATTTTGGAACATGTCCTTCAACTGTGAATCTGACCCATACAGAAGATACACAATGTCTCTAACAGATTTTATGAAAGTTTCTATGATTATTTTGGCCATGAATGTTTTAGGAGGAAGAATATTCATGAAGACAAAAAAAAAAAAATAATCAATTATTTTTCCTTACAGTCTAGAATTTCACCAAGATCAAACTGCTCATGACAATGTGATAACAAACTGGTCATAACCTGCATAGTAACAAGTTATTTTAGTGTATCAGTTTTAAGTTTTTTAACAATATTTTATGATTCATAATGAAAAATACCTTTCATATAAAATTAAAAAGCCTATTATTTCATTAGTGCTCATCTTCCATTGTCCCCTTGAACTCATGGATAAAAGAATCATTGCAAGCCGAAGGATATAAGACTATTAAGAGTCTTCCAAATATGCTACTGTATTCTTTCAATATCCTGGACAACAATTTTCTTTATTTCTGCTTTTCTAAAATTTGCTTTAGACTCAAATAGTTGTTGCACACTCAATATTAAATATCCCTGTAGAAGTGTATGGTTGTTAGATTCCATTTTGTCATTTTTTATCTTCCTAGTCAAATCCTGCACTGATTTAACAGTTTAAACCCTCTGAAGGAGCCATGCTATGGCATGTTATTGCTGTCTATGACTTTCTGACTATGGATGTCCAGCCTACTCAGCCAGCTAGTGACCTCTGGGTATGTGATGAATACTATAAATGCATATTAAATGTGTGCAACAGGAGGTGGGCATTCATGGAACAACATAAATAAATGCAGACATGCCATGAAAGCTCCACAAAACTATCTGCATCTTACATTTTAGTATTATTCAACAACGTTTCATAAATTATTTTTTTAAATAGACACCCATTATAGTAAATCCGGTGTTAAGATAACCTTGTTGGTTTCAGATCTGAAATTGGGAAAAAATAAAATAAACCAACTGCTGATTACCGAAATGCTGGTACATAGTGAGCTGTTAGAATTTGTGACAAAATAGACCAATGCTACATTTCCATCTTATTAAAAAATCCCTACTAAAATTATTTTAGACTGACTGAACAAGATATACAAGATCAAGCCTTGAAGTCCAAATGCCAAGATTCAATTAATGTGAATATCCCCTCTCTTCTTTTCTTCTCCTGGATGAAAGAGGAGAAAAGAATTATTTTCATTGTTTTATGAGGGCCCTGGTCAGATATGGCAGTAAAACACAGGGGAAAACTCTCTTAGTTTCTGTCTAAGTAACCATTATATAAATTCACAATAATATTACGGCTTTATAATGGTCACAATAAGAAAAGACATTTTTGCATTCTTATTGTCATCATTCATAAAATTGTGTGGATTGACCAGATGCAAAGGCTTTACAGGTTCACTAAGGTTGGAACTGAGCCCTGTCTTATTGACAGAAACTTCAGGAGATATTTCAGTCACAGCACTGAAGATCAAGAGGACAAATTCTCCTGCGCCCTTAAATTCAGGACCCTGACAGAGTGTTCATTGAGATCTATTTGCTAGTGCTTTGATCCAAGCTAGGCACCTCAGATGTAAGACTATGGAAAAGGATCAACATACAATGAAACTGGGTCTTAGTGGAAATGTGGCAATTTTCAATATTGCTTTAATCAGTGACACCAAAGATGATCTGCCTATGGAAGAAATGCTGATTAAACCACATATTTCCAAACCATTTTATTAAAAAATAAGTTACAGCTTCCTTTTTTGACCTAGTTCCTTTCATTGTTCAACACTTCAGCACTTTTAGAAACACAATCGTCCACTGTATACTTGTCATGTCTTTTGTAAAATGCAATACTTTTTAAAAAAGGAAAGATACTGACTTTCATCCATTTTCCTAAGCCATTTATCATATTCAAAACTGCAAAAATCTTCAGAGGTTCAAAAAAGAAACAGTAGGCTTTAATCTAAACGCTCTCTATTTACATTACGTTTCTGAAATGTGACTGGAAATAGTTTTGGGAAAAGATTTTGCACTTAATATAGTCAAGCTTGATGAAAGCAAATCTGAAAGATGGGAGGGTATGCATAATACTGTAGGAAGCTGCCAGGTCTTTGCAATTCCTTTCTGAAAGCCATTGCTAGGCAATGTCAGTACCAAATCTCAAAGTAATACAAAAATTCATAAAACACAATCTTACCAAGTCCAGAGCACTCTCACAGTGCTAGGCAAACTCCATTCCCCTTAAAACTCAACTTACAGTAAGAAAATTATACTTTCAGTTGCCACTATGAACTCTCACAAGAAACTATCCTCTTAGTTACTGGTCAACCTTATTTTTGCTACTTCTACCAATCTAACTTGAACCAGATTGCCTGTGAACACAAAATTTGCATTTCTTGCCTAAATGTTTGCTGACACAAGTGATGAATTGCATTATGTTTGTGGCAAGAATATTCTACATTTTGATCCTTCAATAAAGCCTCCAACTAAATCACAAATCAGCTTTATACATACATACAGATATATGCTTGATAAATGTGGCTATATCTACAGAAAACAAAGACTCAACACACTTCTCTTCCAGATATTTAGCCTTCTGAGGAAAGGGGGAAAAATGCTTTAAATACTGAGTGGAAGACAAAGAGCATACTGCTACTGAGAAATACCGTGAGGCTTAATTTCCTAACAGATTACAACTTCTAGTAACGATCTGATGAACAATTTCCAAGTGCATTAAAGTAACTAAATAAAACATTGAAATAGTTGTATTACTGTTAAAATTCTCAGCAACACCAAAAAACCTCCAAACCACTAAGTGCAGTGAAAAACAAGTGAAGGAAACCTTCCACCTACCAAACAAAATTTCCCCCGCCTCTAACAATGCTGTTTCTCAAGCTCATATCCAGAAGGAAAAAAAAAAAAAGTGGGTAGGGGCAATTGTTAAAATACGTCTGAAATAGGAAGCTACATGTCTGAAACACNAGCTGCTTCTGTCCTTTCCATTACGCACATTTCAGAAATATGTGTTTTAACTGGGAGACACACATCCCTCTGGAATTCAGCGTATTTTTGGGAGCGATATGAGGGGCCCCCGACAGCCTGTGCATCCCTATGTGCCCGCGCTTCTTCTCCCCCAGTCCCACCAACGAGGCGGTACCTCGGGATGGAAACCAAGACCAGGGAAAGGAAGGGAGACGCTCCTTTCTCCCGCCGTGGGCGTAACTCCGACAGCGCGGGGGCCACAGGGAGAAGCGCGGGCCGTCCGCCCCCTCCGCGGCTGCACCTCCTACGCGCCTTCGGGGCTGCGGCGTCTGTGTTTCCTAACGGGCTCCGTGGCTTCCCCGTGTCCCCTGTGACCCACACTACGAAAGTGGAAGGGTTTTCATGAGGAAAATCTCCCACCTAACTTTCAAGCCCCGCTTAGGGGTGGTGTGAGCCGTACGCCCCCGTGCAGCGCCCGCGGCTAGGGCTGAGGCGGCCGTGCCGCCCGCGGCTCCCGCCCGGCCCCGACTCTGCCTGCTGCGCCGCGGGCTCCACGGCCGGGGCTGCCTCCGCCTCCCAGGGCGCTAATTAGTTCTAAACGATGTTAAATACCATCCCTGCCGCGGCACAGGCTTCTCTGGGAGCTTTTTACAGGAGACGAGCTTCCCCGTCATTCAAGATCACTCAGTTTCCCGGGCTCCGAGCTGCTGGGAGCGGGGAGAAGCGCTGACCTGCAGGGCACCACCAGTGTCCCCCATCCCTCCCCTCCCCCCGGGCCCTGCCTGCGGCCGCTGGCACCGCGGCAGCTGGAGCAAGTTCAGCTTTTCTTCTCCCACAGCACTGAGGCTTGGCTGCCCTTAAAGAAAATCCTCTCCTAACAACGTGTCAATGTTACATTCCTTCACAAAGCAACTTCTATTAGGGGGGCTGGGAGCTTGGCACTGCCTCGACACAGACTGGGAGCTTTGTGGCTATGCAGAAAACAAGGAGAGAGGGAACATATCCTGCATTAAAATGCAATACCCTGGGCTCGATTATTTATCCCTTGCCGCATGGGCACATCCCCCTCTTCCCCCATTCCCACATGGCTGCTTTGAAGGACCCCCTTGCCCCTAGGTTGCAGCCAGAGCCCCCTATCTAGGTTCAGCCTATGCTTTCCCTGCCTCTCATCCCCCCTAATATCCTTCCAAAAATTACCCTTTGCATTCCACAAAATGTCAGGAGGACAAAACAGGAGTTATGAAGCAGAGGGGCTAGGCAGAGGGCTGCCATGCTAACTGCTGCACCCCCTGTCTTCCCACACTTCCACAACCCCCTTTTTCCAGCAAGGATATGAAGCAGCTGCTGGGACTGACACATCAACCTCCCTCCCTTAACTAATAGTGCTATGAGATTCAGAGCCTTGTCTCCTGGAGCTGAGGAGTGGAGCAGCAGCTCGTGGCCCCTTCACAGAGCTCCCAGCAGGTCAAAACAGCATATCCTGACTCTGTGATGCCTCATATCTCTAGGCATCTCAGGCAGAGAGTTCACCCTGAAGAACCACATTTACTTTTAGTCCATTTTTAGGTTGCTGAGGTCTGGCCCAGTCAGGACCAGGTGTCTTGACCACTGTAAATCTTGTCTTTTAGTCAGATTGCCCGCATGCCTTTGGAAACGTTTTCCTTGCAAAGTCAAGGGATCATATCAAAAGGGCCAAGATTTTGTAGATGGGTGGTTGTACTAAAGAGGTGGCAAGGGGGAGGGCAATTCCTGGCTCTCCACCTGTGGGCATTACTGTAAGTGGGGGCTGGAAACAGATGGATCCTACTTATAAGGAATTTCAACAGTGCTCAGCAGAACTATATGCTGAAGGTTAAGCCAATTTAGAAATGAAAATGCTGCCCTCCCTGCCCTGAGGGAGTGTGAATCTTCTCCAGCCCTTTCGCCTCTTTTAGAGGCAAGCAGGAGTGGAAAGTAAGTCAAATGAATGTAAGCATCGAGGAGAGCCGGCAGCAGGACCTACATACCAGTGTGGGATTCAACCCCCGCTCCAAGAAGTACCTACCTTCTTTTGGTGGCCGTTTGGCTTCTCTGGTGAGGTTGCAGACTTGGGTGGTTTGCAGCTCCTGGGTCAGGCAGCCCTCCGTCTGCTCGTTGAGGGGCAGCACCACGTTGTTGAGCAACACCAGGGACTGGTCGTCTATTCCCCATTCTCCCAAATGCTGAGGGCAGGTGCATTTTGTATACATGATCCCACAGGACTCGGTTCTCCCGTTCTCGGATTTCAAGCAGCTCTCCAACCAAGTGCATAACACATGGCACCCAAACTGGCTTGGGCTCACCTTATTCAACACCAAAAATTCAAAGAAGGATTTTTGGTCGTCTTCTTTTTTGTGTAATCCTGGGAAATTGATAGGATAGACGCGGCGTATCTGAATAAAATTCTTATCATACTGCAGAAATACAAAAGCATTCTTGGAATCGCAGAGCTGCATTATAGAATGGTTATTTTTTAAAAGATCCTTTATTTTTTCATGGGAAAAATGATCAAACTGATAAGCCAAGAGGGAAAAGTTGGAGCAGCTGAAGTCCTTTTTGGAAAATTTCAGGTAAATACTATATTTGGTCGGATCTGGATTTTCCAGCGTCCAAGTGCAGTTTGTGAAGTTTTTAGGAAACATTTCACTCACAGAATATGATCCATAAATGACCCCCTTCACCAGCGTGGAACACCAGAAGTCTTGGGCAGCATTAAATCCAAACATAACCAGTAGATAGGTGGAAAATATATAAATCAGCAAATTACGAACAGCCTTCATCCTATGTCATTTGGCCTGCAGGAGATGAAATGAAATAAAAATGCAAGTAGAATTCTTCACGCATTGAAAACCGAACTCCTTCCAATATTCGAGCCAGCTGTTTTCAAGCTTGCAGTTAGAGCCCCTTTCAGAAAGAAGGGCAGGTAATTTTTATTTTATAACGCAAGGGACGGGTTTGCTGCTGTGTGCACAGCGCCATCACGTGGCCAGCGCAACAGCCGAGCCTCCTACAGTCAAATTAAAAAAACAACATCTATTAGATTATTAATAGGAATGTCCTCTCCTGTCTAGGATGTAGTCATCATGGCGTGGACTAGGACCACTCAACTTAGGTAAAAACCTAGGCGCCTTACCCGACAGGCCAAGAAAAGGGTAATTTATTTATTTGTTTCTTCAAAAAGTAAATAAGTAGTCTGCTATAGTCATGTATGTGCATGTGCAACGTACACATGCAGAATTTCCCAGGAATAGAACAAGAAATCCAGTCTGTTGTAATATATTATTTTTCTATTAAGTCTGAGAAGTAACATGAAGAATTATAGTCATAATTTTAAAATGCACAAATGATTATTTGTTACAGATGGAACATTATCTCCCATACACCTACATGCTTTCGCCCTGGCCACCTGAAAACCCAGGCAGGAAATACTGAGATTAATGCATTAATAAAATTTTGAGACTATTGGAGAAAGAAACAAAGACAGACTGATGAAACTAGTGCTAGTCTGACACTACCACTAAATGCCAGCTTTTAAAGATAATTATTTCAATCTGCTACAACCTCTTAGGACATATAAAATGGATCACTGTATTACTATCTACAACCACTATCTCTATATAGCTGCCAGTGCTACAGCAGGATCTCTGCACCTATTGGATTGCACTTGCCCCGTTATTATGAATATCTTGTACTGTCTGAGTAGCTCCTGTGTTTTGCAGATGTGTACTTGAATGATGAAAGACATATTACATTTTCTCTGCCTGTATCTCTAAATAAAGCTGTTTTACTGCACCTGTCAACTGTTACAGGCTCCACATGTTCTGTTCTCTTAACAGTGGCCTAGGTTAATAAAGCGGACCTTAGTTATATTTGCTTCCATAATGTTAACCCAAAAAATTAAAATTGAATGTTTTCAGCATTAACCTTTTAGAAGTTCCTTATCTCTTACAAATGAGTAGCTTTTTGCCTTCTGCTGTCAAACGCAAGCAGACAGAAGTGATGCCAAGCTAATTTCAAAACTCTCTAGATTGCAGTCTCTTCCACTGTTGCTCTGTAAGCAGAGGCAGACATACACGCACAGGCATCGTTATTGAGTTTTGATGTGTGTCTTTGCCTTTTCATCTCCAAACCAAACAGCAAGGCATCTTCTGTCTCCCATTGTGTAACACACAGCAAATCACTGGGTTAAGCTCCCTTGAAGAGATTTTCCTATCTCTTAGATTATAATTCAAACTCTGAATCTTGAAGTGGGCAAAGCAGCACCAACTCTAACGCTCTTTATAGCAGAGGTTTAAAAAAAAAAAAGAAAGCAGAGCTGCTGCTGAGTCTATCCACACGGTCAGATTTTCTCCTTTCTGAGCATCCATCTCAATGAATAACAGTTCTCCTTCTCCAAAAAGGGTCGGTACAGCATTTAAGGTTTTAAAAAAGAGAAACTTATCGGGAATTCTGGAAACAATTTCCCCTTTTCTGAAGCACTTTGCAGGCAATGCAGTTCTGCGCAGTGTTATTCAGGATGGTGTAGGCGTTGAAAGCCAATGTGACAATAAGTGTCTAAATTAGGAATTCCACCCATGAAAAAGGATTAATTTTATAATCTGGAAAGAAAAAAGAAGACTTATTTGCTTTTCTGTTTGAAAAGGAAAAAAGCCTCGGACTTTTCCCATCCTATGTAATATTTGCACTTGAAAAATAAAGACATCTGCAGACCTAGACTGTTTTCTATGAAGAAATGCAATCAAATAGCCCTCATTTTAGTTGTGCATTTGTTCATGCAAGGCTACTGAAACACAACATTGTCTTAATCTCTCTCTCCCTGAATGTATTGCACAGACATATGAATTGAGTGTGCCGGCAGCATTTTGGTTAGTTTGCAGTATTGCTAAATACAAGAATGAATCTGCTCACTGAAAGGATTAGACACTCAGATTAAAAAGATCTTTCTTTTCCATGGACGAGGGAGTTAAAGAACGGCCACAGAGGCTTAAGGTTGCCCATTTGGGAAGGGGGAGAATCCTCTTCTGCTGAAAACCAAACGGACGTTTACTTTGGATATTCCCCAAACTGATTTTCTAGGTGACACTGTAGTTTAGCCGAACATAGACGGCGCCATCACTCCACTTATATTTTTCCCCCAACAGAAGACCCACTGACTTCTCTTATTTTAACTTCCTATTAACCTAACATCTCCCCCCCCCCCCCCTCCAAATTACCCCAATCGTGCACAAACCTCAGGTTTTCTCGGTCTCGCTGGAAATTACTCTCAGGGAAGCAAACCTGTCGCAAAACGGACTTCTCTAACTTTTCAACTGCAGCGCTGAAGTAAATGCGGAGATCATTTTGTCTGTGCTGTCTCTCTCTCTATCCTTCAGCAACAGCCTGTCCCCCTCCTCCGCCGCCTCCTCCCCGGAATCCCAAGCTAAAAGCTTTCCAGTCGTAATCCCTGGAAATGGGAAATGGAAATGCCCCGGGCACCCTTACCTTCCACTCCGAAAGCTGTCAGGCTATTTCTCTAAAACACTAGCACCACAGGCACACGTCCCAACAACAGTGATGGAGAGATTCCCCTTCTGTCGGAAGCACCGTTTCCCATTTTCCCCGGCTCAGGTTCAAAACCAAGATTTAAAAAAGCAGCAGCAGATAAAAAACGCAGCGAGAAAACCCCCGCACGCCACACACACACCCCACCGAGGAAAAAAAGCAGCTTTGGCTCCGGATCCACCAAATCCAACCACATGAAGGGAAAGAAAAGAAAAAAAAAAAAAAAAACCACCTCAAACCAGCGAGACTGCAGGGGGGGGAAAAATGGAAGTGGCTGAGCAAGCGAAGGTTTTTTGTTGTTGTTGGCTTTTTTTGGGTTTTTGGTTTTTTTTTTTACTTGAAACAAAGTCTCAGCACAGCGGCGATGGCAGGCAGGCGACGGTCTGAGAGAAGGACTAAGGCGCTAGTGCAGATTTGTTGGTGGGTTTTGTTGTTGTTGTGCCCGCGGTGCGTTTCGCACGTCACGACTGCTCGGCACCGAGCACGTCCCAGAAACGCTGTTTCCTTCTCTTCGCCCGGGAGGTTTTTTCTGGCCTCGGTTCCCAGCGCTGGGGCCGACTGCGCCCCGGCGTAAGGGGAACCGGCGAGTGGGGAGCGAGGGAAACGGGGGCGGTGGGGCGGGGGAGCGGGAAACCCGCACTTGATCTGCTTCCTCTCGTTCATTCTTCTAAAGCGCAGCCCCTCCCCCGTCGCAGCCCCAAGAGGTGTCAGTTCGGCACCGCGATGCAGATTAACTGATACAGGGCTCCGAGGATAAACCCTTTCAAACTGCCGCCCTCCTCTGACTGGAAACAATAGCAATTTTCTCAGCGAGGCTGCAATTAGCGCCGTGTTTGTTCCCTGCCAGAGATAAGGCTGTGCCCAGATCGCGGCTGCTTTCATTCCCCCGGCTGCCGCCGTCCGGCCGCTCTGCACGGCGGCTCCCACCGGGCCCAGCACCGGAAGGGATGGGGAGCCGGTGGGTGCGGCGGGGCTGCCCAGAGCGGCGTGCCCGGCGCCCGGTCCCCGGGGGCGTGGGAGATGTGCTGCTCCCGCCCGGGGGGCTCTCTCTGGGTAGCCGCTCCCGCCGCCGGGCTGCGAGTGGAGTCAGCGAGGCGGCGGCGGCTGAAGTAGCACCGTTAGCGGCGGGCTGGGCCCGAAAGACGGGGGGGGTTCGCTGCAAGACCGTTGCCACATGGAAGGCAGAATCCACCCGTCCCCCTCACCCCACCCCACCCGCCCACCACCGCCTTTTTTTTTTAATTTTGGTACAGCTAGGTTGGATATTGGATATGCACCTTCTCCCTCCCCTCTGGCAGTGTCTCTCCTGCTCTCCAGAGCGGGTTGTGCTGTCCTCTGG
>VYZX01030842.1:43173-53757 GCA_013401335.1 Brachypteracias leptosomus
CCTGGAATACTGCATCCAGCTCTGGAGCCTCTACAAGAGGTGTAGAATCTTCTCACATTTACAGTAAGCCACACTTTGGGTAATGCCATCCTCCATTATCTTGTTAAGCCAACCTTCCCTCCTTCCTTCCTTCCTTCCTTCCTTCCTGTATACTTGAATCTGTTATTTCCCTGTTGTTAATCAGTGAATCCTAGACCTTTTATTCAAGTGATCTAACTAAAAAGTACTGGTGAATGAAATTACTCTTCTCTATGAACACTGCTGACTGTTATCATAGTAAATTTAAGTAGTGTCACTGAAGTCAGCAGATCTATGCTGAATTAATCAGTATGGAATCTGGCCCTAAGAGTCATAAATGATAAAGTCATTTATGTACTTGCAACAGATCCTGAATGGATGGCTCAGTATAGGTTCCTTCAGAGTGTCCTAACTGCACATTTCATTTATTTTAGAGGATGCCGCACAGAGAGACTCAGCTTCAAAATTTACTTGATCTTGGTCTCTGTGACATGACAGCTAATTAGGATAAAATGTAATATTAGATTCCACATTAAATTTTGCGTTTCCAGTGTATAGATATTAGAGTGATTATGTGATCTCCCATCAGTTTAGCATAATCTCAGATATTTCAGTTCTACTGTACCAGAACTTGGCTTCTTTCAGTAGCAACTGCATCTTATTTATTGATTTAACTGCATACATATGATTTCCTAATATAGGTGTGTCTGCAAGGAGAGTGTAAGATGTTTGAATCTGCCTGAAAATCTTTTAGCTCTTACAAGTTCTTATTTAGCCACTCATGAATACATGGGTGGTTGTCCTCATTGAAGTAAACATTCATATATATATAAATACATATAGTACCTGTACACGATGTAGGCAAGGAGGAGCATTAACTGAATGCTTGCTTTCTGTCAGGAAGCAATCAGGTTATAAATATCTATCTCATGAGAACATAAGATCAGAGACTATAAACTAATATCAAAAGTAGGAGGCTCATATATGTATTTAACTCATCCATTTAAAAAAAAGTATTTATAATGTTATTCTTCATAAACTTTATTTTTGTTTATTAGTACTAGATTTTTGTCTGTGCTTTATTTTTTTGTGTATCATATAAGACTTTTAAAAGTAAGTAGGTCACCATGCAAAAAGGAAGTAATCAAAAAAATCAGTATTCTGTTTTCAGTAAAATGCTTAGATATGATCATATTTCTATTTTATATCCATTTTAAACATGAGAGAAAGAAACTGAGAAATATTTCATGAACGACACTACTGAAGTATGATATTCAAATACACTGACAAGAAGCTGTTCTAATCTAATCTCTTCCTTTCTTTTATATGCCTCCTCTGGCTTCTTCTCTCTGAATATATTTAATACAATCATTTCATCCCATTTACAGAGCCTTGCCTAATCTTTTTTCTTATATAGTTCTTGCTCTCATTTTTCTCTCTCAACCATGTATTTCCATTGCTCAGTGTTTCTTCTCATACTTCTCTTGCTCCTGTGTTACCGACTTCTCATAAGCATCTATACTATCAGAATATTTTCCATATTCTAATTTTACACTCTGTTAATTTCTCTTTGAATTCTATCCCGACAGTACTGTTTCAGCTATATGGAAATGCAGATAAGAAGTGAAGGATATTGCTTATTTAAACAGCAACTTTCTTAACTTACCTGAAAACATCAGACAGTGAAGAACAAGGTTCCTTCCTTGACTGTTTCTACAAGATGGAGGTGTTTGTTATTCCCCTTCTTCACTCCATTCCTCAGAGAACCAGCCCCTCAATGGGACGTGTTGGAATTAATCCATCCAGTTTTGAACAGATTGCTAAAATACAGACAGATGGAAGATGTCTTAAATGTAGATGTCTATATCTGGGTTGCTTTATCACCTGTTATGGTCAACAAATAGAAACAGTTGCCTCTATAATATTTTTCATTTTGTCTTGCTGTGTATCTCTGAAGTAAGTTAGATGATTCACATGCTGAAAGTTGCTCTTTTTCCTGTCTAGATGTATATGTCTGAAGTTATGTGAGTTATTTCTGCTGTCTCCTATGGTGGATAGTGGGCTGGTAGTGATAATTCTCTGTTTGACTCTCCAGTTTCTTTGTGTGTCCCCTTCCCTAAGTCTGTGTCTTTCTCTAATTTAAATGGAAGTCAGACCTTTTGTAAGATTTCCCTCTTGGAGATCTACCATTTATGTAAAGACATACTTAAAGTGTGCCTTTGAACTTCTCCAGGAGAATTTCTGATCTGATGCAGGATCCACTTGTGTCGGTCTGGAGAGAGGAAAAGTCATCTCAAGTCCTAGTAAGCAATCAGAAAAACGTTCACATCTGTTTCCGTATCTTGTCCTTTTAGCAGCATGTTTTCCGTCAACCTGCTTCCACCTTCTCTTTCCACGCTGTACTTCTTGTGTGATCCCACACCAAGATGGGGTAGAAAATCACTGCAGCTGAAAACCATCACCCAGTCCCTGTAAATAGCAGGTGTCATCCGCAGGCTTGGCAATGCAAACCTAGCCTGTGCTCCTTCATGCCTGAATACAATTTGCTATTGCAGCCCCGTCCATGGATTACCAAAAATTGTAAGTATGGATGACTGATAATTTATCACCTGCTTGGGAAGAGAAGTTGCTATAATTTAAGGTAAGCCTTTACAAACATTCCTGAATTCAAGAGGTTTGTGGCATACCTCAAGTCAGGAAACCACATACCAGTTCATATGAAGCCTTCTGATATCTACCCTCCCAACTGTTGCTGTAGAAGGACTTGTATGGGTCAATGTCTTTTTTTCCCTGCCAGTCCAGACAAAACCTTGACGATATTCTGGGTTCACTCATCTCTACTTGCCTTCATTAATGAAGTGCTCTTCTGCTTTTCTCTCCTTTCCTGACTTGCTGTTTTCCAACATGTCTTGACAAGTTTCTTTTAAGCTATGAGTCCTTTGGGGCCAGGGACATATCTTGTTAAAATTTAAGTGCTGTAGAAGTGATTTTTACTATGTTAGAATAAAATTTGAAAATATTCATGAGATATAATAAAAATCTTCACTCCCATACATGGCCACAGTTGGAAAGGTCCAGTTGAGAGCAGAACAGACTGGTACTTGTGGAATAAGCTGCAGTGGCTGAAAAGGTCTGGCCAGCTAACTACACATTTTATAATTAATAATAATCTTCATACTTTAAATGTAACTGGTAGAAAGGAGAAACATCACCATAAACTAATTTCTCAGTAGTTTAACATTGGTTTGTGATGCAGTGATGAATACTGGTCTAAATGGTTTATTGATTAATTAACTCTTTATGATTCTGAATCTGCACATTTTTCTTCAATCTGATCTTAATTATGCAAAACTCTTTTGAGCAATTATCTTCAATAGAGTAACTGCTATTAGGCACTTAGAAGTAAGGATGTGGGTGGTGTGTCTTGTGAGGTACCAAGTGGCATTAATTATGAGGCTGAACTTTTCTACTAAAGTTCTGCTACCTCTCTGTTTTCAATATAGAAGCCATATCTCTTATGAAAATATATTTTTTTTAAAACGTTCATATAGATTTTTCTTCCTGTTGTATTTTTGGGCACAGGATGTTAATTAAAAACTTTAAAATTCTACTTGGTCCGGATAAAGGGGAACAGAGGGTAGTTTTGTATGTAAGAAATCTCAACTTTTTAATAGGATCAAAATGAAAATAATTTGACAACTAATTTATGAACCACATGCATTTATTTACAATAAAATTGCTAAGGTATTTTATCTTGTACTGTATTTCAAATCCCATGAGAAATGTACACAGTACTGTCTCCTAAAATGACACCACAAAGGAATGTCTTAATGTCCATCTTTTGCTTCCTGTGTACATGCACACACACTTTATTCACACGACCTCAAAGAAGACTTTCTTCCTCATCATTTTTTCTCTGCAGGTCTGTGCTGTGTCTCTGGGTGTTTGTAGATTGAGCAGCTGCCTAGTCTTGACTTAGAGGAGATAATAAAGGGAACCACAGGACATATTGGTGTGTCCTAGTCAGGAGCTGAGCTGCCCTGTTCAAGAGTTCAGGTAACATGAATCTGCAGTCTGTAGATATAAGCATATCTTCAGTTTCAGTCATGACCATCAACAGGCCTTTGGAAGGCACTGGGAAGGGGCAGGCAAAAGTCACCAGCTGAGGCTTCTTCCTGTGTTGCCAAATTGCTTCAAAGATGCTGGTACAAAATTAAATAGTACTCACTATGCAGTGATACAGGGTATGCCAGTCAGATATATCCCAGAACAGGATTTGGGAGGCATGCTGTGAGGGCTTGTGGGAGAGGTATGATGTCTGAAGACTCTTTGTTTGTTATGCTTTGTGGATGTGCCTGGGATATGCTGGCATGAGCACGAAGGCCTGAAGAGAATGAAGACATCTTATGGGACTGATTTTTAGAAGTGTCTTAAAGCATGCTGTAGACATAGTCACCAACAACCCGGGTGATGTCCTATTCTGTATAAAAAACTCTAATCAGGGATTATACATGGAGAGGGGTAGCACACAATGGGCTAAATTGCTTGAGTAATGGATGTATACACACTCTCTCTGAGAAAACTAACATTCAGTTTGAATAAAGAGTTCTTTTCCCTTATTTTTTTCAGTATTTGGCAAACCTCTACCACTGCTGACAAAAGTGTCACTTTGTGCTCTGTTGTGTTTTTGTGTTATGAACATCTGTTTCATAGGGGATGAATGAGAGATAGGGAGTGGAAGCAATTCCCTAAAGTTTGTTTTCATGAGTGAGGGAACCTCCAGACACTGTGAATGAGGCAAACTCACATTATTTTACTTCCCTTCCCCAATTTTTTATTGTAACTGCTTACATTTTCTTCTTTTTTCCATTTCTCTCTTCAGTCATATGATATCACATTGAATAATCATACCTTTTTCAACTATAGATATTAAATGTTTCAAAAGATGTCACAGTAACTACCTTTATTCTATAGACACAAAGATGTTAAATTACTTTGCCATGGTAGCTAAGGAGAGAACAATAATAAAAATAAGAACAGAATCTTTTCCTTCCTCTATCCTTCAACTACAACCTGTGGTGCTCTTAGTATAGAACTATGACAGTAGATGTAAAAAATCTGGGATGTGTTCACAAAAGACATTTAAGAAATTAAAATCTTCCATCACAGAAAGGAAATGAATGCCTTGACCTCTTTATGCATTTATGCCCAAGGTTAATTTTATTCATAGGAGTAATTTCTCAGAAATCAATGGGATTACTCATTTGATGCATAAAGTTAAAGAAAGATTTAAATGCCTTCGGGATGCAAGCTTATTGTGGAGAACATTAACATTATCACTGTTGTTTTCTGTTTTCTTTCTGAGCCCATACTCTTGACATTTGATTGTAATTTTGTTTGTTGTTTGCCACCCTTCATAAAGAACTGTTACAAAATAAGGGGAAAACTAGTCCTTGTCTTCTGTACTAGATGAATATAATTTGGTCTGAAATAGGTGAAAAGAGAGTGAGATGAAAAATAACATACACTATGAAAATCTAGAAATATGGCAAAGTTACAGCTTAACAGTTAAAGCAAACAAGACATCGAGGCCTTTGCTGGCTTCCATAAAAAGAATAAAGACTTAGTTTAAGTGCATAAAATACTCAGCCTTTTTACAGAGCTCCCGTTCATGTCTTTTTGCTAATTTGTCTGTTTTACTACTTTAATATACTTTACAAGCCATTTTTCAAGGTAAGAATTGGTATAAATAAATTTACATTTGAAAAGATGAAATGTAAGTGGTTTAAAATGGGTAATTTTAAGGGAACACCATCTTGTACGTAGTTATTTAAAAAGCCCATGAAAATATTACATGACAACATTTATATGCAAATAAATTAACATAAAAAACTAAATTAACAAGTCAATTCAAACTGCTGATTATGATTAATTTTGTAAATACTTCTCCCATAGTTTTGAATCTCTGTTATGACCTCTGTTGAGATGTAAAAGGGATTTTTGTAGGACACACACTATAACAGTATTTGAGGAGATTAGTAGTACTTGAGGGGATAAGAACTGATAGAAATCACTCAGAATTTTGTCTATCAGGTTGCCTTATTAATAAATATCTATAATAATGAAAGATTTGCAAATTGCATTTTTGAAGAGGTTGACAGAGATTTTTATAAGCTCATTTTTTATGAGAGACTTAGAAGCACACTGAAAGTTATGACAGATATGAAGTTACCATGTATTAATGTATTAATCTAAAATACTGTTGCAAATTTATTGAACATAGCATTTTTTGGTAGCATTTTATATTATTTTTGCATTATTTGATCAAGTTGCCTTGGTCGCTTAATTCAGTTTGCTGTATATTTATGGAGAGTTATGGACAGTCCCTGTAGTATTATACTGATTAACTTAACAGGAAGCTATGTGCAAAATAAGCAAAATAAATAAATAAACAAAGTGCACAATTCATCCCTGTCAGCAATCCCAAGGCACAAGGTGAAGGACAGTATTGCAATTTGTAAGTGTCAACGATTCTGGTTTTGACAAGGTGCAAACTTTGGTTTGACAGAGATAGTCTTCAAAGAGATATAACAGGTAGTAAATATCTTTATTTGTTTTGATTTCTAGGAAAGCAAAAGTCAGTTATTACAAACTGCTTAAGGAGACGAACTGACAGGAAAATAAAGGGAGAACGCTTCAGGAGCCAAAAGATGGAGGCCTTCATCCATTCTGAGAACAATGCGTTCTGGTAGAGAGGCTAAAGGTGTGTGCAATGAGACGGGACTGCTGAGACAATGTTAGGTAAGCTATTAAAATTCCTTCCTGCATGCCAGCCTAACCCACTGTTGCAGCACAAACATTCTTCAGCGGTTCAGCTTTTAGAAATGTCCTGCATGACTAAGTACCAGCGTGACACTGTATATGTAAAACCCTGATAAATAGCTGTTAATGGCTCCAAGGCAAATTTAATAAATGAGTAAATATTGGATGTGTTCAGAAAACATGACAATGGCAACGAGATAATAAGCAGTGGTAGCAATTAAGTGAACAAAGAGGGTGGGAATCACCCTGGCTGACTCCAGGCAAAATAGGCTGTCTGGTGTCACTTAAGTCACCCACATTCATTCTTTCATAGAATTGCATTGAGTTGGAAGGGACCTTCCAAGGTCATCTAGTCCAATCCCCCTGCAGTCAGCAAAGATGTCTCTTACTCGATCAGGTTGCTTAGAACCCCATCAAGCCAGACCTTGAATGTCTCCAGGGATGGGGTCTCCACCACCTCTCTGGGCAACTGTTCCAGTGTTCCACTACCCTCTTAGTAAAGAGCTTCTTCCTAATGTCTAATCTAAATCTACCTTTCTCTAGTTTAAAACCATTGCCCTTGTCCTATCACTATCATTGCCCTTGTAAACAGTCCCTCCCCTGCTTTCTTGTAGGCCCCCTTCAGGTGTTGGAAGGCCACTATAAGGGCTCCTTGGAGCCTTACAGGCTCCTTCTCAGCCTTCAGACTGAACAACCTGAATTCTCTCAGCCTGTTTTTGTAGGAGATGTGCTCCAGCCTTCTGATCATTTTTGTGGCCCTCCTCTGGACCCACTCCATCAAGTCCATGTCCTTCTTGTGCTGAGGGTTCCAGAGCTGGATGCAGTACACCAGGTGAGATCTCACTAGAACAGAGGAGCAGAATCACCTCTCTTGATCTGCTGGCCATGCTTCTTTTGATGCAGCCCAGGATCCAATTGGCCTTCTGAGCTGCAAGTGCTCGTTGTTGGCTCCTGTCCAGCTTGTCGTCAACTAGTACCCCAAGTCCTTTCTCATATGGCTGCTCTCTATCACATCATCNTTGACTGTTACGACTTTTCAAATATCATGGAGAGTGGCCTGGCAACTACATCAGCCAACTCCTTCGGGACATCCCTCAGGGATGCATCTCCTCAGGTCCCATAGACTTATGTATGTTCAGATTCCTCAGGTGGTCATGAACCTTGTCTTCACTTACAGGGGGAGGGACTTTGTCCCCCTGGTCCTCATCTTGTGCTCCTTGTGATTTTACCCTATCTCCCTTTCGGTACTAGTCCCAGCACAGGATGTGTCTTTTCCCTGGGCTCCTTTCTTTGTCCATTGACCATAGTGGCAGTTAACTAGCTTGCATCAGATGCCAACATTTTAGATGGTTGAGATGAGGTAAAGTAAGCCATGGCCTAAAATTTGTCAGTTCTCCTTCCACAGGTTTCTCTGCTGGTTTTGTATCTATCCATATATAATGTTTCAATATAACCTATAGACTTAAGCCCACATGCGTGCATGTGCGTTCATGCATATATAAATGCATTTATCTGTCAGATTTTTTAAGGATGTGATTTGGTCTTTAAAAAGTAGCTGTTATGCATGATATATGTTGTCTGGATATATGAGAACTTGAAAAGTAAGGCAATGACCTCAGTCCTTTTCCAAACAATTTCACAATTCTGTCAGCAAATGGTTTAACATTTCCCCAAATAGCAGTCTTCTCTCTGTTGGATCGATGGTTAACTGCCACTCACTGCCAAAATAAAAATCTGTAGCCTATCCCCAAAGTGTTGCAAGTATTGAGATCAACAGAAATAGTTTGCTGGATCTCTAATTAGCTGAGGCTGTGTTAAACACTGTCTTTTCTCCACAGCATAGCTCACAGGTAAAAATATACAGCTCTAAATTAAATATACAGGTAAAATACATAGGTAAAAAATATTTACAGCTCGCAGGTAAAAAGAAAATTATTTCCCTTCCTGTTATTTCAACCGTGATAGAGTGAAGACAGGGCCATGGTTACCTAACCACTTTTGAGGAGCTAAGCTCTATTCTTAGAGTGTCCTGATGGCTGTGTTATCATTATGATTACACAAAGGTTTAAGAGCAGGAGGAGTGAGGCCTCCTACTTACCACCTAGCGGACATTGTTTACCCAATTAAGATGAGCAATGCGTTAACTAGGACTGCATTGCCCATCCTCTGTAGTTCAGTCTTATAAATCAAGAAAGGAATAGTGTTACGGTGATATAGTTGCCTTCTCTGTACAAGAAATGTGCTTTGATTTTTATAGCAATTTTGGCTTGGTGTAATTGAATTGTGCATTAGGAGGGCTTCAGATTAAAAAAAAAAAGGCAGGTGTGGCTCCAGACTCAGCAAGAATTGGCTACCAGTGCAGTCAGAAGGAGCTGAGAGAGCCAAGACACCTGCTTTCACATAGGTAAAATCCTGTCTAAGAGGGAGGCATGGGGTCTGTAAGTACTGAAGTCATTGGTAGCTGGAGGCATGAATTTCTCACTCCTACAGAAATGGCAAACACGCTTCTGTAAGAGGTAGAGCTTCTGAGTCCCAGATCCTGTCAAGTTCTAAGCTCTGCAAGAACTTCCACAAGCAACATGTTTCTCACTTCTGTAGGTTTAATTATACTTTCCTTCTGGTTACAGCAGAATGAAAAATCCTGAACTGAATATTGTTCCAGGTGAAGAGACAAAAGACTATGATAGAACACCTGTAACATTAATATCAAGGATAAGACATTTCTATATTTCAGGTTTCATTGATTTGACACTGAATTCACAGAATATTCTACTTTTTGAAATGTGTGATTTCTGGAAAAATAAAGTTCAGTTAATCTTTTCCACTCTATCACCTTCTCATCCCCATCTCTGCACTGGATGGTGTTCCTCTTTGTGTCTGTGGTGTTGGAGCTCTAACTTCAGCTGAGGCTCTGCAAGTCCCTCCTCTCACAAACTCACTTCTAAGGAGGTCGTCCTTGGTCTCCTCCAGTTTCTTGGATATGATCTCAGTGCTTGAGCAGCTTGTCTGATGCTGTCCAGTGTTTGCTGCCCAAAGCCAGTCAATAGTTTGACTTTTACATAGAAGTGAAGAAGTGGTATCTCCCCAAAATTGTAGCATCTTTTTCTTTCTGTATGGTATCTTAGATTTACCGAAAGATTAGGGGATTTTCTGTGTTATGTTGCCATTAACTAGCTTTTGACAGTGAGGTTTTAATATTGCATGAATTGTGTTTTCAGTAGGCTGGAGGGCTCCTTAATGAAGCTATGTCTCATATTTAAGATACTAGGACCAACAGGTTTAAGTCCTTGAGGCAATTTCAGACTCTTATGCTTTTAAAATTGGATACATTGAATACTATTCAATTTATTATGTGTGAGTTTTTAGCATAAGCCTTTAAAAAACATCTTTCTTTATGTAAATCTGGTACATGGGCTGTTAACTCTGATAAAATAAGCAAGTGATCTGTATGCTTTACACAGTTTTGGCTAGAGTCTCATTTATTGCATGACATGCTTTCGATCCACTAAGACCTGCTGGCTGCCCAAGGGAGGTAACATTGTATTCATTGACATGTTTGAAAGAGCCTTGTTTTTTCAACAACTTCAATGATTCAGATCAATATTTAGCAAGGTTTCCTTATTTACAGCACCTGAGGGTGAATCTTATATACTTTTTTGTTGTGGTTTGGGTTCTAAATGTTCATTATTCCCAGATCACAAAGAAAAAAACCTAAGGGTCAGTTATTTTCAGTGAAATTCTAGT
>VYZX01030842.1:54605-70479 GCA_013401335.1 Brachypteracias leptosomus
CCCAACTCACTTTCTAGGAGGTCGTCCTTGGTCTCCTCCAGTTTCTTGGATATGATCTCAGTGCTTGAGCAGCTTGTCTGATGCTGTCCAGTGTTTGCTGCCCAAAGCCAGTCAATAGTTTGACTTTTACATAGAAGTGAAGAAGTGGTATCTCCCCAAAATTGTAGCATCTTTTTCTTTCTGTATGGTATCTTAGATTTACCGAAAGATTAGGGGATTTTCTGTGTTATGTTGCCATTAACTAGCTTTTGACAGTGAGGTTTTAATATTGCATGAATTGTGTTTTCAGTAGGCTGGAGGGCTCCTTAATGAAGCTATGTCTCATATTTAAGATACTAGGACCAACAGGTTTAAGTCCTTGAGGCAATTTCAGACTCTTATGCTTTTAAAATTGGATACATTGAATACTATTCAATTTATTATGTGTGAGTTTTTAGCATAAGCCTTTAAAAAACATCTTTCTTTATGTAAATCTGGTACATGGGCTGTTAACTCTGATAAAATAAGCAAGTGATCTGTATGCTTTACACAGTTTTGGCTAGAGTCTCATTTATTGCATGACATGCTTTCGATCCACTAAGACCTGCTGGCTGCCCAAGGGAGGTAACATTGTATTCATTGACATGTTTGAAAGAGCCTTGTTTTTTCAACAACTTCAATGATTCAGATCAATATTTAGCAAGGTTTCCTTATTTACAGCACCTGAGGGTGAATCTTATATACTTTTTTGTTGTGGTTTGGGTTCTAAATGTTCATTATTCCCAGATCACAAAGAAAAAAACCTAAGGGTCAGTTATTTTCAGTGAAATTCTAGTCTTTGTGAAGTTTATTGCCTTTTTGTAGTTTTGGTATTTTAGATGTGTTATACATTTATTCTTTCTTTTATTCCTCTGACTTGAAGACTGCCATTTTTATTTGCTGAAATATGTTGCTGGAACTTACTATACATTGTTTTTTAAATGGAAATGGTACAATCCTAGGTATTCACATGGGAGATGTATATTTCCTACATCTTTCCCAGTTATCTTTGGCCAGAGATGCCTGTTTAGCCTATTTTAAACTAGAAAATAATTTCCTAAAAAATTCAATTGAAATACCATGACCTCTTCAAAATTTGTCACAATACCTGCCAGTTAAATACCATGTAGTTCTAAATCTGTGGTTGCTTAGAAGTGGGATTTTTAACAGGTTCTCTTAAAAAAATGTTTAAAGAAGGGGAGCCCAGTCACAGCTATAGCTGGATCCTGATGCTTAGATCTGAAGCAAGCCCAACACATTAGAAATGTCAATACAACTTCAACTCTCATGACTTTCACACTATAGAACACAGTAGTTGATTCAAACACCTGAAAATCTTACCACCCTTCAGAGACCCTGTTGAGGAGCATTTTCTTCCAAATTTGCAGCAAGAAGATTGGCAAATATTCTCCTAGACTGTAATGTTTTTGTACAACAAAGAGTCTTTTTTGTAAACCAGTAATATTTAATTTTTCTGTTTAGAATTATGAACATATGTATCATACATATACCTGAGCATGTGCAACCACTATTGAAACATAATGTGAAATCTTTTCTAAATTAGGAATATAGTATTTAGTTTCTCAATGTTATATCTTATATTTTGGGAGGAACAAAGAAATTTCATTATTCCAGAGGAGAAAGTGGTGTAAAGAATTTATTGGTATATTACTGTGGAAACTATATTTTTTATTTTAGTTGGGAGTTTAGCAAAGTCAAATTATTTTGTATTTCCCTGTGGATTTTTGTTTTTAAATTTTGCCACTTATCAGCTGAAAAGTTTTATTCTGAAAAAAAAATTCCACTTCATTCCTATTTCAGTATTTTGCAAATACTATTGAAACAAATGGAAGTGTTTGAAAATTAAAATTAAGAAATTATTACAATATTATCACAAAAATGGATTTTTCCAGTTTTCATACACCTTATGATTAAAAGTGATGTTTCTGTGCACTGTTTTGCTTTGAACTGACTGATATTGCATATGACAGAAAAATACTCTGAAAGTTCCTTGTCAGCTTTACTGATGGGTCTGATTCTAATGTCAATTATTCTTATTTACACTGTTTTAGCTCTGCCAGTTTCAGTGATGATTATCTTGATTTACAAAAGTAGGAGTCAAATGAGGTCTATTTTTTAGCCAATGAGGACAAATCTGATGTGCTGTAAACTGTAAAAAGGTAAAGAAAGATGTTAACTCTACTAGATGAATATGCAGTCTCATGGTATGAATATGCAGTTAATCAGAATGTGCTTAACATCATACTGGTATTCTTGACTTATTTGTTCTGTAAGTAGAGTTTGAAAGTAACAATATAGTAGAAACAGAGTTAACAGATCTACAAAAAGTAATGGTATTTTAAATTTTGAAAATATCAGTCAAAGTGTTTGTAATGGGTCACACAAGTTACAAGTACCAATAATGTAAATAAATATATGGACAGACAGTTAAAAAAAAAAAATCCATCTAAATTGTTCACTGGATAACTCTTAATAATATTTGAAGAAAATGATCTAAAGAAAATATTGACCCGCATGGGGTTGATAAGAGAATATTATTAATATTTAATGAATAACTTAAATGAAATTCCTTTAGAAATATTTATTATTATGAAATTCTTGAAGATTAATATGGCAAATATCTGTATTTTATCTGTTACAGATGAACAAATTACATTCATGGTTCAGTGTAATCCATTCATTGGTTCATGGATCCCAAAGTCCTTTAGGCAGTGTGACAAATCCACATAATTTCCCTGAGTGCTAGGTTGTGCATTTGTATATCTGATTAAGTTGAAAGATGTGTTAAAAAACATAAAAATCCTCATGTAGCCAGACAGCTCCCTATGGCTACATATCTCAGAAATCTCTGTAGCATTTTGTTATTCAAAGCAAAGTTGGCAATGATTTACTCTCAATAAATTGGTTCCAGATCTGACTGTTTCAGATGATATCACAAGGACAAGATCTTATGTGAAATTTCCTTACCCTTTGTCAGAGTGTATTCCTTTGTCAGAGATTTACCATTACAAATGCAGATGATATGGAGATAAAGAGACTCCCTTGCTCTCCAGAGCATGACAGAATGTGATGGATCAACAGTTCATACACAAACTATGTTTTGATCAAACCAAATCATCCTTTTTTTCCAACTTTTTTGAAAAAGCGGGTTTTGGATTCATGGCAAACTCATGTCATAACACATTGATAAATACTCTATTTGGTATGGGTCACAAGGTCTCTGTAGAGAGGTACAATAATATATGATTTGTGACCAAAGAAAAGTGAAAATTAAGTCTTGTAACAGTCAGGCCTTAACTATGAAGAACTAGTTCTATGTGTGGTCTAAAGTCCTTTGCTGTTTAGCAGCTTTACTGAGTAATAGTTCGTTGCAAAACTGACTAATTTGGTCCAGCATTTTGTTAAAGGCAGATGTGAAGAAAAACAGCTTGTCTATCTGCAAGTTGTAAATTCATATTAAAAAGTGGCTCAAAGGACTAACAGCAGAAATTATAAATGAATATGAGAATGTGAAGTTAAGAAAATGAAAGTTCAGACTGAAAGAAGAGAAATAGTTTTCTCACAGTGATATCAATTAGACTTGAAACAACAAAAAAAAATTGAAACATTGAAACAAAAAAGGAAATAATTTATAAGGTACAACCCAGCACTGGCAAAAGGATAGTTTAAATAATGTAATAGTTCTTTGATATTCTGAACTTCACTAGCTCTGTGATTATGAATGAATGTAATTTTAGGAGAAAGGGGGAAAATGCTTTATTTGGATGTCAGTGGTACTTCTGTGTGTGCATATGTATGTCTGAGAGAAAAATGCTGCTGTGAAGTTGCCCGTATCTCTATACATTCTATTATTTGAAGGAAAAATTACTTCCTTTCAGTGGAAATGCATTAAAGAGCTCCATAGGCACAAGTTGCTTGACTCCAGATCGAGTTGCAGTTGCAGGATGACGTCAACAGCATCTTAAACCTCTGGTACAAGCATACTCTGCGATCTGAAATCAATGAAGTACTGGAAATAACAAAAATTTCTGCTGTCCCAATCCCTTTGTATAAAGTAAACATCAGATGGCTGATACAGGTAATGTCTTTATTATTTCTGTCAGCTTTGTGCTACTTGAGGAAAATCTGGTTTTCCTGGTGCAAAGGGAGTTTAGCTGACTGCAACATCTCCACCTTTGACCTTTATTATTTGCTTATTTTTTTACTTCAAAGTTTGAGAATATGCAAGATCCAACTATATTCAGGGATCTCAATATTTATGGACTCTATTTCCTTAATCTAAGTGAATATAGGTGAACTTTACACCATTTTCCTGGTTACTGGCAATGATATGCTGAAGCTTTTTCTCTTTTCTCTGACAATAGGTTTATAAGACTTATTGCTACAGTATAATATTTTTGCTCCTTTTTTACACTTGAAAAGTATTAATTTGCATGTATTTGTCTTTTTGTTCATATCACAGCTTTACAGTTAGACATTTATTTATTAAAGTACTGCTTTATGGTGATCCTCCCAAGTACATCAATTCTATTAGACAGATCGGTGTATAAGACCCCTTCATCTGAAACAAAACTGATCCTACTGCTTCTTTATATGTATACACAGGCTATCCATAGCTGTATGAAGATATCAGATGGGGTTGCAATCCAAATGTAAAACATTCTTTGTTCTGTATTTGTGTTCATGTAAAATAAAAGAATAGTGCATGTTACCATTTTAGTTTTCCCTTCAAGATATTTTTTGAAAACCATAAATTAGATTTTTCCTGGTAAAAATGGCATTTAAATGCAGGTGTTTATTGTTTTTCTTGCTTTAAATAAATAAACAAGTAAATAACAGGGAAAGCCAAGTTCTAAATCTAAACAACATTAAAATAGTAGTGAAGCATTTGTTCCCTGAAAGAAAAAGATAATAGATTTATGCCATTGTTGTTCTTACGTACTGAACATTTTTTATAGACTTAGAAGGAAATAAAACCAAATACTGGAACTTTGGAATAGTGAAAAAGAAACAGATGAAAAGTAGCATGCAAATAGGGTCAGTTGCTGAAACTTCTGGTACATGAAATCAGGTTATTCTGTTGTATAACTCATTTATATTAATTCTTTTGGACACTCAGTAAGAACTACTGTTTTTCATTTTACATAATGAAATGATTGCTTCCATATATAAAAACTGCAGGATCTCTTTAGAAAATATAGGGGGTTGGCAAGGTTTTGGAAGTGGAAGGGCTACGGGGATGCTTTCTGTGAGAAGATGCTAGAAGCTTCCCGTGTCCAACAGAGCCAATGCCAGCCAGCTCCAATATGGATCCACAATTGGCCAAGATTGAGCTAATCCCCGGCAGTGGTGGTGCCTCTGTGATAACATTTTTAAGAAGGGGGAAGAAACTTGCTGTGTTCTAGCAGCTGGAAAAGAGGAGTGAGAAAATGTGAGGAAAACCACGCTGCAGACACCAAGATCAAAGAAGAAGCAGGAGGTGCTCCAGGCACCAGAGCAGAGATTCCCCTGTATCCTGTGTTGAAGACCATGGCAAGGCAGGTTGTCCCACTGGAGCCCATAGAGATTCATAGCAGAGAAGATATCCACCCTGCAGGTCCGTGGAGGACCCTATGCTGGAGCAGGTGGATGCACCTGGAGGAGGCTATGACTTCATGGAGAGCCCACACTGGAGCAAGCTCCTGGCAGGATCTGTGGCCCCATGGAGAGAGGAGCCCATTCTGGAGCAGGTTTGCTGGCAGGACTTGTGACCCAATAGGGGATCCATGCTGGAGCAGTCTGTTCTTGAGGGACTACACCCTGTTGAATGGACCCACACTGGATCAGTTTGTGAAGAACAACAGCCCATGGAAACAACTTACCTTGGAGAAGTTCATGGAGAACTGTCTCCTGTGGGAAGGATCCCATGCTGGAGCAGGGTAAGAGTGTGAGGAGTCCTCCCCCTGAGAAGAAAGAAGCATCAGAGACAATGTGTGATGAACTGACTGCAATTCCCTACTCCCTGTCCCACTACACCGCCTGGGGGGAGGAGGTAGAGAAATTGAGAGTGAAGTTGAGACCAGAAAGAAGGGAGGGGTGGGGGAAAGAAGTTTTATTTCTTATTACCCTACTTTGATTTGTTTGGTAATAAATTTCCCAGAGTTGAGTCTGTTTTGCCCATGGTGGTAATTGGTGAGTGATCTCCCTGTCCTTCTCTCAACTCACAAACCTTTTGCTAAATTTTCTTTCCCCAGTCCAGTTGAAGAGGAGGAGAAATGGAGTGACTTGGTTGGCACCTGGCATCCAGCCAAGGTCAACCCACCACAGGCACTTTTTAATGGGATCTTGTGCTGTGGCCTTGCATTCAGCAGGAAAGTAGTTTAAGTAAACATCACTGCATTGCCGTTAGTACCAAGTGATTCCAGCTTCTTAGCTCTTGGCATCCTGAAACCTTGTAGGAAATAATGTTAAATTCTGATGACAACAATGTAACAAAATTTATCATGAGACCTTGTAGGAGGGGAACAAGGTTTTATTTTAAAACAAAAAAAAATGCTTCCTTCCCTCTTATACACACATTCTCATAACAAGCAGAGCATGAGTTTTTCCAAGTAGTTTGTCCAATATTCAAGGATTAAAGGGCATGTAAACAGGTGGGCTGGCCAGGATTCCTTGTGATGACAGGGAGGACAAGGAGCACTGCCTATTGAGTCATGATCATGTCTTTGGCTTCTTCCTGGATAGAGAGTTGTGATAGTTTTGGATGTCCTTTTTAAATCTCTTAGGAGCTGACTTCAGTTATTTAGTTTTTTTCTCTCAGTTCCATCCAACCTCTATCTTTTGGATTGATACACTCTCCTTTGTCTCTGTACCTTTGCGTCTTAGGGTGCCGATCCTATTCAGGGTGTGGGCTGTCCTTAATTTTCTTGTCCTGAGTACACTGCATGCACCAGTGCAGGGATCTTCATGATCTCCTCATCTAGGTGCCATAAACACTGTTTTTCTTACGTTCCTCTCCTGCTGTCTCCAGATCCAGACAATCCCATTGATTCTCCAAATCTCATTTCTACTGTAATTCTTTGCAACCTGGGAGAACATTTTGAGAGCCACTTTGAAGCTGCACTGTACTTCTCAGCTGAGGTATTAAGGCTTTACTGGGGGCAACAGAGTCAACCACTCTTAAACAGTAAAGGCCAAAGTCTTGATCCTTTCCTTAGAGGGCGTAGCAGAAGCAGCAGGTGACCACTTAAGCAGTTTTAGTGTATTATTGCTCAAAGTAGGAGAACTATTCATAGACAAATATCTGGTATGTCTGCTGATTTTTAAAAAGAAACAGGATTTGCAGGATCAATTTCATCAAAAGGATAAATGATGTTCCAGGATAAATGGGAATAAAAGGGTCCCTTTTCTCTGGCCCATTGGTGGTTTTTTGCTTATACATACCATGAAAATCAGGTTGTTTTTTGAAAGGACCTCACATTTGGTAATCTTGTGTTAAATATATTCATGTATCTTAGCATTCAGGAGATTTTACTAAGTAGATCAAAAATACACGATGTATTCTAAAAAGAGCTAAAATTGAAAAATAATTTCTATAATGAGTCAGATCTACCTATAATATGATCTCTTGCAACATAAATCTTTGACCAAAGATGTATGTACCATTAATAATGTTCTACAGGATAATATTACATCAGTAGTAATAACTTACAAATAGTGCCTTCATTGGCAGATTAAAACAAACGAAAAGCCTAGGTATTCATTGTCTACACAGTACTAGGTAATTTTTTTCTTTTTTTTTTCACTCAAGACCAAATCACATTTTATGACCTTAAGGTGTGAGTATGGTCACAGTAGTTCCATTCCCCACATCTGTAACACCCCAGTTGCAGTGAAAGAGAGCAAATATGAAGAATGCAATTTAATGATAATTTAATACTATTTTCAACAGGCTGCAAATACAAACGTAGAAATGTGTTTTCTTCAAATTCTTAAATTCAAGCATCCTTGAGCTGCAGTTTGTAGAATCCATCTTGTGAGGGTTTTATGTCAATGCAGTGCATTTTTCATAATTTTTTTATTGAATAGGCAACTGACAAACTTCTGTTACTGCAAAGTCTACTGGAGTTTTTCTTGGGTTACTATGTGCTAATCTAAGATTTACAAAAGGTGATAGGGTAATTTCGTAGGTAGAGAAGGGTCAGAAAGGATTAATAGTGAAATCCTACAAATAAGTATTTTTCAAGTTCAATATAAATTTGATTTAAAGAAAAATTTTTAGTTTAAATAGTAAAAATAAAAATAGTAATATCAAAGTAGTAATAGTAAATAACACTATTATTCTATTTTTTTTAATCTATCTCAGGCTCTCTAACTCCTTAAAACATGTTTTTCAAAAATTTTTCTTTCTCTTTTTAAGATGATTTATCCTAAATATATTTCCTGGAATTGATACCTTAAATGCCAGATCCTTGAAAGCAAATTTCTCATTGACTTGCTGAAAGATCAGTCTTTATGTTTTCTCCATGTTGTCTCCATATTTTTAAAAACAAGCTGTTAAAGTTTCTCGGCATTATTATTCTGAATTCTAATTCTTTCCACCCGGATGGAGTTGGAATAATTGCAACTGGAGTGAAAATTCTATGGAGTTATTGTAATAAATAAGTTCACTGCAATGATTAATAACATCAATGAAAAGGAAACAAACTTAAGACATACTTAGATTGCATACATCCACAAAACAGTAAAATATGAAGAAAGTCGAAGAAACTAAGGGTTAAATTATAATGGTGATGATGAACAGCATCAAACTTGCCCTAAAGTTGTTGGAAAATATGTTGAAAAAGATGTCTTGCAATTTCTCACTTACCAAATTGTTTTCTAAAATGTGCATAAATTAAAATATTTCACAGAACTATCTTTTTATTGCTCTTCATCACTCTATAAAGAATTTAAAGGAATTATAGTTAACAATTTTAAAACATTGTGCCTTTAGAATAAAAACTTGCAGCTGTATATAAAAAGACAGATATTTGTATATTATGTTTCCTTTTGGAAATCTTTTCATATATAGAATATACATAGGCAAAATATTTACAGCCTCTCAGCCCACTGCTAGCTAACTCATTTTCACAATTATCCATATCCCTTATGCTAATGGATAACCAGATAAACAATCAGGAACATTAAAGAATTTATGCACATATTGCAGCTCCTCTTGTTTTTCCAAGTAAATGTCATACATGGAATCTTAAAATTCTATTTTAAATTGACAACTAATAATACAAAACAAAAATTCTGCACTGGACAAGAACTAGAGGTTTAATTTTTAGAAAAGAGCTTTATTGTGTGACACGGAAAACATAGAGATGTAACTAATGGAATAGCAGAATTATGCAGTGTCTGTTTCAAGTAAGGCGTGTTCTCACACTGCCACTGATAAGGATTAACTGTTTATTACACCTCCACCAGGGTCTTTACCAAAGACAAAAAAAAAAAAAAAATTATTCCCACAGATTATTTTTGTATTGGCTGAAAACTGAACCAGAATTCCACATAAGAAAGAAGAAAGGAGACTGGGTTTGAAACTTTTGAACTCCTGAACATTTTTGAATGGGCATACCTTGTAGTAATTAAGCTGCAGTGCAGGAATAAAATATTATGTAGTTCTGTACTACATGGTTGTGTATTTATATAAGTATGTATATCCCCACATATATAGTAGTATGTAATAGAGCGCAATCTTATAGGATGGCAATAGGTCAAAGGTATCTTAATATGTCAAATATTAAGACATTTTACTTTCCATATATTTCTTTGTATTTACTGATTTGGGCAAGGAAGTCCTATTGCTTTCACTAAATCTGAAAGATATGCAAATGCTGAGGTGATAATTCCTGTGGAAATTCTTGGTTTTGATAGCACTTGTATGCCTTATCAGTGTTGCCCGCAGAGAACAAGAAAAATCCTTATTTTCTGTTTGCATCAAATATAAAAACAAATAAACAAATCAATCCACCTCCCCTGTTCTGTTCTCTTCCATGCTTTCATTATCTAGCCTTTGATGTACTGAAGTAAGTTTCCATATTATTTTATTACTTCAGGGGTAACTCTTACTGTTCATTTCCACCTTACAGAAACACTTGCCAACCTAGAGCTGATCAGTCTAGTAGTTTAAGTGTTAATAAGGTTATACAGCTCATCTCCTTGCCCCTTACAGATCAGCTTCACAACTTCACAGAAATTCCCTGCACAACAGGCCTTTGAAGGAGTATTAGAGGCAGAATCCACTTGTTAATACTTCCCCTCAAGCAGTTGCTGACACTCTTGCAGTCTCTGAGTTTCAGTACCATTTGCAGTGCAGGTTAGAATGAGGATTATTTTGACCTAAAGACCATGAAGAATGTTTTTGTGCTAAGCCTGGACACGCATGGACCTGACCTCATCTGATAGTGTCTTTTTTATTGCTTTTTTCATTACATAAACATCATTCTATCATACCATTCTAACAAAGTAATGTGATATGTTCTTTTATGTGAAGAATCTTGTTACTCTCTCACTATTGTTATGTTTCCAAGAAACTAAATACAGGATTTACCAGTGACCATATGATATTCTCACATAAAAACAAAAGAAGCCCAAAACTCTGTGTGAGGAATCTGACAGGACATACTCATATTAGGATTTTAGTTAAGATCAGAGAAACACTTTTGAGGCGGATTTCTCAGTTAGGTGTCTTACTACACTTGTTGATGTCACAGAGGCACATGTTGGCACCACAGAGCAATCACCCTGTGTGCAAGTGAAACTCCTTTTGAATGAAACTAAGCTGACTGTGCAAGCTGGAGCATAGGAGGTTTTGGGTAAACATAAGGAAAAACTTTTTCATGGTGAGAGTGACAGAGCACTGGAACAAGCTGCCCAGAGAGGTTGTGGAATCTCCTTCTCTGGAGACGTTCAAAACCAGCCTAGACACATTCCTGCGTGACCTGATCTAGGTGATTCTGCTCTAGCAGGGGGGTTGGACTAGATGATCTTTCGAGGTCCCTTCCAACCCCTAACATTCTGTGATTCTGTGATTTTGTGACTGTGGGCTCCTGGCCTGCCTATCTCAGGCACCCTGGCTCTTTAGAAGTGTCTGATTCGTGGGACCAAACTAGTTTTAGTGTAACAATCTCTGAAACATATAGCATCAGAATCAGGTCCTCAGCACCAAATGTTTAGCTCTACCAACCTACTCCTGCTATGCAGCATTACTTGCTAATTGTAAAAGCAATGAACTGTTCTCCAGCAGTGGCTATTTTACCACCAGAAAAACATTCAAGCCTGATAAAACGGCCAGCAGTGTTGCTGTGCAAGAGGAGGAAGTAAATTGGTTGTAACTGTAGCCTTAGCCTGGTTATCTGCATTGCCTAAACCTTGAGTCTATGTTTCTCAGTCTTTACTATGGGAATTTAGGGATGGTAATCACTGGTTAAAGAGTAGCAGCATATTTGAATGTGCTATTACTAAAAGAGGAATTCATTTCTCACTATAATAATGTAGATTAGATCCAGATAATTCATTTGTAAATACTGCTCTTGAAATGCTGTGCAAAACATTTCAGAAGCACAGAAGAATAAGAAAATGAGTATTTCCAGCTTCCTGAGAGGCTGTTACTAAATATAGTAAGTAAAATGCATGTCTTTGTTACAGCCCTCTAGTTATGTACTCTATGAGATGACTCTGTCATACAAAGTAGAAAATCAAAACATCTATTGGGTTGTTAAGATAATGCTCTTCTCAGGTATTCTCTCTACAAAGTGCTGTCTAGGTATTTATATAGTCCAGTTTTAAAAGGTTTAGTCTTCCAGATTTCACACCAGGACACTCTTCTGTAATTGAATGCATATCATTCTGAGATTGCTTTACAAGTGATTGGCACTCTTCAGAATGTATTTATAACATAGCTCTGGTGAAACAAACAAGGATACTCAAATTAGATCCTGAGGAAGCTAATTCTCTTTCTCAGCCACTGCAGTACATCTGTCATTCTGCTCGCTATTGCTGCACTGTTGTCATGCTCAGACATATATCCTATAAAAGCGTATCCCCAGCTCTAACCTGTGTTTTATTCTTTGCTTCCTCTTAACTGCCTCCATGTAAAT
Source organism: Brachypteracias leptosomus (assembly GCA_013401335.1). Classification (NCBI taxonomy): domain Eukaryota; kingdom Metazoa; phylum Chordata; class Aves; order Coraciiformes; family Brachypteraciidae; genus Brachypteracias; species Brachypteracias leptosomus. The sequence continues at coordinate 66,770 of VYZX01030842.1, forward strand.
CCCTTATGCCCAACGTGTATTTGCTTCAACACCAGATTCAGCTGCATGAAATATTAATAGAAGTATTACAATCACTGAAGATATGGAGGAAGCATGATTTTGCTCTAAATAAAACTTTTTTTTTTTTTTCTGCCAACCTTGCAATGAAAAGGCAGCCATCATTTGGGTTGCTGAGGCAAGCAACTATTAGAAGATGTTGTCTTGCCACACAGCGGGATTTTGCTTACCTTGCAAGTTCTGCAAGCAGCATGGCTTAGGAAGAAGCATTTGAAATCTTCAGGCATTAAAAGATCTTGAGGAAGTTGGTAGAGGTGGGTGTGATACCAATAAAAGTCAGCTGTAAAAGAACTCTCTAGTACTTGTTTGCAATGTTAGAAAGTAGGCATTCTTTATTGTGGTGCCGGATACACGGGGGATAACTGCTCCTAACATACATCCCCGAACAGCATTAGTTTGCGGCTTATATTGATCTATTATCTACATATGTATTGGATTTCTCGGAATTGTTTACATATCTCCTGGAACTAATTATCATATCTGCATAGTCATTACGCTTGTAGCTTATAGTCTTTGAGGGGGTCTTTGAGAGTCTCTGATGGTCTCTAGTGGTCATTTTCTCTTCATGTACCTGCGCACTTCTCTTCCACTTTGTTGTTCTTTAATCTTTGGCCTTAGGAACTGGTTCTTTCTTGTCTTTATCTTCAAGTCCCTCTTCTTCTGTACACACTGTCTACCATCCATGAATGTATTGGCAATTGTTTACATTCCATCTACCGAGCACATCAGCAAGCTACCGAAATGTCTCTGAGTCATGTTCCATAAGTTACAAGGTGTCAAATAAATGCCATGTACATTATATATCTACATGTTACAATCCTTCAGGATTTTTTAAAATTCACTTAAACATAAACCACTAGATCCCTTGAAGGCACAAAATAGAATTTATTCAGTGAAATGAAATCTCATGCTACCTACTGTTATAGACTAATTGCTCACCATCAATGAACTCTTATCTTTTTCATTTCAAAATTATTAGTATTACTTTGGTTATTAGTGTAATTTGGAGTTATCCTTTTTTCTTTCCAGATTAAAATGCACCATGATATGCTCTGAAATGAATAAGAAGTTTAATTATTTTTCCAAGGAAAAACATTTAATTTAAGCTTATACTCAATACTCCTGTAGAATACATCATTGCTACCATAAAAAGGCGATTTGGTGTGTGAACAAAATAACTGAAAACTCTGCTAGATGAGTATGGTTAAAATACTTGGCTAACAGTAAGTTGATACAGCAAGAATTCATCAGTATCTCACAGTCCATATTTTTGCTCTCCTCTCTCCTGGTATTACACCTTAGTGCCTCCCGAGTCTCCCGTTTAATGATTGTTCTCCTCTTTAATTTTCCTTCTGTTAAACTATTCTCTGCATCTGTCTGATTCCTCAGACACTTCCCTAGACATCTGGCCTCTGAATCTTATTAGCAAATCACTGTTTCCCTTTTGGATAACAGGCAAGGGTCTCACACTCAGTTGTTCTGTCTCCACCCACTCTTCCTTTGACTATCACAATAATATATCTACTTATCTATTAACTTCATTCAAATTCCTTCTGAGCAAACACATTTTAATCTTCATAGTCTTTCAGACGAGATTATCTCATTGCTAAAATATGCTTTTCAAGCAAGTTTATAGAATCACTACAGATATTGCTAATCCTTGTCTTCATATACGCTTTGGGATGGTCTTCCACGTTATTTTGAATGTGACTACTGCACTTTCATAAAACATAGATCTTCTGATTTTGTTGGACAGATATTCAGAATACTTGATTCATTTAAAACTACTGAATTTAAAGCTACTCTACTCTCTGCATATTTTTAAAAGATGACAATACTTTATTCCCTACTTTGAATTTTAATTTTATGCTAATGATTTTAATTATTATTTTTAAATGTAATGGTGACTTTACAGCTCTTTTGCATGTACACTAGCCCACAATGCTTCCTACTATAAAACATCTTCATTCGTTCATTTTGGTCTTGGTTGTTTTACGATGGAGAACAGCCAGTCTGTATGGAAGTCAAACATCATTACACTCAATTCTAATTAGTCTTTTCCATTTTCACAAGAATGTATCTCATTCATTTTCATTGTTTGACTGCATCTAATATTTCTGGTCCTTCATGATAATGTCTTTCCTGTATGAGATTAATTCCATTAGGGCTTTTACTTGATCTTGACCTCTATATTGCTTCCAGATCAGCTTTCTGATGTTTAATTCTCAACCTGTTTGGTTTTGCTTATATGTACATCTAATTTGTCACCTCTGGATCACTGTCAAAACACTGAACTTCCTGTCCCAGTAATTGTAACCCCCTTTTTACAGTTATTTTTCTGCATTTACATTCTATAAAATCTAAGTCAATGAAGCACTTAAGCTCCAAGTAACAAAATATCTCACCACTGTTGTGACCCTGTACAAAATCCTGTTGTTATGCAGTTTTAATTATGCATTTGGACAGTTCACTGAATTTTACCTTCAGTACACCCTGCAGCTATAAATTGTCTCAATGGAGCTGGAAGGGAATCAGAAAAACTTTGTTCTATAGAATCAAATGGTTATGTTTGTTCAGAAATTCATAGGTAGGAAACATCATGAACCAGAAAGTTTCTCTGCCTTATGTCTGAGCCAGCATCTCTATTTTAATATGCATCTCATGATTCTGTTCCATACCATTTGAATCACTGCACTTCAACAGTGATATCAGGGTGAGACTAATGACATGAAGAAAACAGGTTATTTAAATTAAGTCTTGTACATATAAGCTTCAATTTACTTGTTTCTAAGTGTCCTAATTTCTTCAAACTAAATATTTTTTTATAATAATGTAACCTGACTTGAGTGTTTTTGAGAATTGATCTTTCTGTGACCAGATAAGGATTTATTTGTAAGTAAAAAAGATATAAAAAAAATAAAAATCAGGAAATGCTAAGAAAATGAAGGCATGGCTGGATATGTACAAAGTATAGATGAAGGTAAAAATTGTACTGACTAGATCATTAACCATAACCATTTCCTCCATAGGAAACTGGAGGAGTGTACATTATTTGCATTCCAGCTGTTTCTCAGTGAGGATGAAGGAAAATGAAACTTCATCTGGGAAATTTTGTTTCTTTTCTCTCATGATATGTTTAAAGCACTGTAGGAGCCTGATTCCTAATAAAAGGACTAATGTCTCAAACCTTGTGTAGTGATGAGATGTTGTGACTGGAGCAGAGAATGAAAAAGACCTGCCTGGAGGGGGAAGGTACGAAGTGCGGCAAGGACCTTGCTCCCCTCTGGACCAAGGCAAGCTCTGCTCCTTGCAGATAAGGAAGTTAACAATAGGAAGAGATATGTTCTGTGAAGTTAGGATGATGTCCTTTCCTGAGTTTATTTCTTTATTATGTGGCTGTGGTCACCCCACTCATGTCCTGGTTGTATTAAAAGGACAGTGGTGTAATGATCGTTGTGCACATTCCACCAAAGAATTGGACTGGTCCTACATGACATCACTGGACCTGCACCCACCACCTAAAACCTCAAGATCTGACCAGTCCTGCGTGACATTGCTTGATCCAAGGGTGGTGATAGCTCACTCTTTTTCTTCTCTCTTTTCCCTTTTTTTCTTCCACTCTTACAAACTTTTCTTATCTTTAAGGCATTACA
>VYZX01030843.1:12615-99185 GCA_013401335.1 Brachypteracias leptosomus
TACTGATGGTACTACCTTAGATGATGAGATGAAAGCAGTTAAAAAGAATACTTTGTAAAGCAAGGCTATTTATGAAAAGCAAGGAGATAATCTTAAATGTACTACCACATATAAATGAGACAGTCTACCTGTTCGCGTGCGAGGAGCATCCCCAAACAAGTCTTTTGCCACAGCCATAACCTGATCAGATCGTTCCAATATATCTTGCAAATGGTATTGACCAGACAGAATCTGAAAGTATAGTGTATGAGGAAATATTTCACATTGAGCAGATCAATTTTTCCTTTGTTTTTTTTTTTATATTTTTCCTCTAAACAACAAGAGAACAGCTAACACATAATGTTTGCAAAGTTGTAACTGTGCAATTAGATCCCAAGACAGATCAGAAAGCCATACTTCATTCTGAGTGACTGGAATTCACCTTATTTTTCTGAAAAATGATAGTTATTACTTCTGGGGCCCATATCAGCACTGACTCTTCCTCTCTAGAGCCAATCCTCTCACTCCCTTATTCTACTCCCAACCTGACACAAACATGAAGTTGGGTGTCCATGACACACTCATCAAAATGAAGACATATATCTGGCAATTTAAAAAAAAAAAAAAAAAAGAAGAAAATCAGTATGCATCCTCAAATCATTTGATCTCAATGTTTTCTAGTCAAAGAATACTTATCTACATCTGACAGACGCCCAAAAACTGCTTTATTTGATCAGATCCAATTCAGACAGACTTATTTCATTGAGCTTTGACTATTGAAAACCTTGCCTAAAAATTAAGCCACCAATCACCATAAAGGTTTCAAGAGACAAACACAGCTGACTACATCTGGGATCAGAAGATGTTTTGGGAATCTCTACACATTTCTCACAAGGCACATCTTCTGTATTCAAGGTCTCTCTCCCTCAGTATTTGAAGTCCATTGCTGGTACCACAATAGCTGCCTTCTCAACAGGGAGGTCTTGGAGCGCAAAGCAAGAGGCATTCAGCTGCTGTGAGTGAAATGGAGCTGACTGCAGACATGGCTTCGTGGGCAGAACACAGTTCAAAACCCCTCAGTGACTCGTGGTTTCACTCACAAAGCTGGAAATGAAAAACTAATAAAATTATATCCCACAACCTGGGAAGAAGGTTGTTACTCTTAAATACCTGAGAGGAGACCAGGTATGCAAGTGAACTCCATTCATCATGGTTAACCAAATTTAACCAGGGAGACTGCAAGTACTTCAGAAGATACCACAGAAAAGACAGGCTCATGTATGCCCTCCTACTCAAAATTTGAGAACAGAGTGACAATTTTTGCTCCCCCAGGAATCGTAAGAGGGTTTGCAGCAGTTTCAGAGTACTACTTGCTGTTATCTCCACAGAAGTTTTTTTTCTGTGTCCATTGATACGTTCGCAGGTTTATATTCAGCCTCATTCAAAAAATTCTAGGCAGTCGCATTTCATGTTACCCCCCACACACCCCATTTTATTACATTTTGTTATGTCAAGAAGTTTCCCCATGTACCTAGTTTCCATGCCTTTCTAGTCTTTTGAGCCTGAATTACACTGCAGTATATTATACTTCTCCTCATAACCAATTTAGCAAATCAGTGGATATTCATCTTTCAATCACCTCACATGGTGATTGTGATACTTTTCCAAATCGCTATTCATTTTTCACACTTGATACCAACTAAATCTAGCGTTTCCTTTTAGCCATCTGATGTCAAAACAATGCAGCTTTTTAGACAAAGTCATGCCAGATCTGCAGAAGGAACAAAAAAACCAACTCCCAACAACAACAAAACAAAGAAAAAATTTTACCTGTTCCAAAACATCATTCCTTTCCCTAAGGCAATTAAAACCAAGGTGACATGTTTAATTAAACAAAAAATTATTCAGATTAATTTGTTTTGACCTTCCCTACTAGATCTCTTTCAGCATCAGCAGGTTCCTAAGCTACATCCTCCTGCTGAACATGTTATGAAAATATTTAGAGCATTGCACCCAAGGTAGATGAGTTCACATTTGCTTGTGATCAGCAGAAAACAAAGTGATAACAGCTTCTAACCCCTCTAGGCCCACTTACATGCCCTCGACAAACTCACTGAATGCTGTAATTTCTCCCACTTTAGTATCATCTAAGATTTTCATTAATCTTCCCTCTTGTTTCAGATTGTTACTACAGACTATTAAACAGGACTAGTCCTAACCCCTCCCCACTATGATAACCCACTCACCACCTACCCTTCAGTGCAATACACTAACATTTCTAAAATAAGTTGTTATAGGACCAGTCAGTGTGGTACCTACACATTCACAATCCACAGTTACAGAAGTGACCTCGTATTGTTTTTTCATTCAGATTTTTACACAGACAAATCCATTTTATAACTTTTTCTCTCTTTCTCTTCAGCCTACAAGAAAAAACACAGTAGTAGCAGCATCTTCCTAGTTTTTGCCTCTGAGTCTTGCAGCTAAGTAGGATTCAAGGTGCTTAGGAAGCTACACACTCACAGCAGTAAGGAAGGAAAAATGATCACCAAGATAAGAGAGACAAGGAGACAGTCCACAGTGGTTGTGCTGTACTGAGGGAAACAGATTGGAGAGCCTCCCCAGTTACTCTGAACAACAGGGCCCAGCCATTAACAAGATTTAAGCTAGGATTTTTTAATCTGCACACAAGAAGATGCCAATGTTTCAAACAATAACTGTCAGATGGGTTTCATCTTGCCTGGCAACATCTCCTTCTGTTTTCCTGTCTGGAAGCATCTTTTCTCTGATTTAGAAGCAGACACAGGGTGTGTTGAATAGAGTCACCTCTTAAATATGAAGGGGAAAGCCACTCAGGAGGAATTTAAATTTGTGAATTGTCATTAGAAGTGCCAACAAATCCAGAAGACTGTTTCCTAACTACGAGTTTCACACCTGTGAAATAACAAAGTCACATACTAAGTAATCCAGCCAAATCTTAGAGCAGGTAGTCTAATCTACCTTTCTGATACAGAATTTATTTCTGTATGGAAGTCTTATTGAAACTAGCCTGCTATTACGTCAGGAAAAAGTGGATAAAAGTCCACAGCTTTTTTGAATACTCCACTAAAATGCACTTGGAAGAAAAGTAAGAAAACAACTAAGGTCAAAATTAAAGTTTGAGTCTTGATCAGCATGATACACTTCAACACGGAAATTCTACTGTGTTTGCAGAGAAACAAGTGTCAAATAGGAAACTAGAAAGTGATATTTGATTCTAAGTACTTTCACTTGTATCTGTCTGTGCTTGAATGTTCTCAGAGATCAGAAAAAGAGTTCTGAAAATTTACAAAAGACAAAAAAGGGAAGAGATTTGTGATGCTTAATCCACTACACATTTACAGGACTACTAAATTGTGTTTCCTTTATTGTTCATCATCATGCTTTACCAACAAGAACAATTTTCATTTTGTCCAAGTGCTGATGAGGTCTGAAAGCTAATGACTATGTTTTGAGATTGGTATTCATATCGTACAACAAAAAGTTGCCTGCCATGTGAAACAAAAGGATATTTTCCACTGAAATCCCTTTTCAGACAGTGACAGTTACTGTCTCTGTTAGCTAAGCTTAGGTTTGCTGATACAGTTCAATATTCAAACGCAAATGAAAAAATGTCTTTCAGCCAGAGTGCTTCAGAATGCCTGAAGAACAAGCTTTTCAATCCTCAGATGACAAGCTTGTCTGCTAGCAGCCATAGCTCCTCTATCTTTGTTGTGTTGATTTTCCTTCCAGACAAGCCCCGGTAAAGAAGAAATACCTATTTCTTGCCTCACCCTTTCAGCCCCTATGACTCTGCATTTTCTCTTGTTTAAATAAGCAAGAGCAGATAAGGATGACCCTCCCAGATAGAAAAATGTTCACATTTCCATCAATACTAGACAGGTGAAGAAGACTCCAATGAACAAGAGCACAATGAACACACATCTTTTTTACACCACATAGTTCAACTCTGCAGAAAGTTCCTGTTCAAGATGCAAAGAGGCTTGCAGAATTCCAGACAGCACAGCCAGGCAACTAGGATCAAATGCATACCTGTATAGACCAACGAATATGTTATGCAGCCTATTCCAATCATTGCATGCATCCAACGCAGAAGAGGGAGAGGGTACACATATATGAAGTCAAATCATCAAACAAGAGGAGCCAAGTTGACCTGTGTGCAAGCGCGGTTTTCCATTATTGCTGCAAAGCACCTGGAGCAGGCTGAAAGTGCAGATTTAGCTCTCACCTCACGCATCAGAGTCAGTTTCCTTTTCTCCAAGGAATTAGCAGCCAGTTGTTTTTGTTTCTTCCATTTTCTTTTCAGTGCTTTCTCTTGCAGTTCCAGATGTACCAGTGCTTTGGTTTTTGATTTGTGTATTTCATGGCGATGCAGCTACGTAAAGATGAAAGAAATTTCAAAATCACAATCTAAAGCAAAACTTGCAGGGTAATGCTAACAAGCTTTTCTTGATGTATCATTCACATACTGAATATTATTTATGTTAACTTCATGGTAGTACCAATGACGGCCTCACAAACATCCAGAAGTTTAAAATGCCATCACTAGCAGCTAAATTTAAAACAGCTCCAAAGGTGAATGGTGAAAGTCTCACCATTTCCATCTGCCCTACACCACTGATTCAGTAAGAGTTTTCTCAGCTGCAAAGGGAAGAAAAAACCCAAACACTACCACCTATAATATGCATAAAAAGACATAATGCATTTTCCTGTTTTAACACTAATATCAATCACTAGAGATATTCCATCTCTTCTAACAATGAGACATATATATTCAGTTGAAATATAATTTGAATGTATGAGATGCTTGCTAAAGTGTCTGGTGGCTATCAAGCTAAGTATTTGTAGAAACAAGTCTCTCTCTGCTATTGGGCCCATCTGTCCTGGCTAACCTGCCAAAATTTATAAACAACAGCAGCTCATACTGCCTATTCCATCCTGGTAATCACTGTTACCAAGGGAAATGAAACGGACTTCACATATTTTATAATGGACAGGTTGTTCAGTATAAAGAAATGATGTTAAGTTGCTTAAATTAATATTGAGTATCCTCATAATTAGACAGATTCCTGAAATAAAGTATGTCTTTCAGTCCTTTCAGCAGAGATAAGACTTAACTTCAACTACGCCACTGAGGTATCAATGTGTTTATGGTTTTATGCTTTTATACTGGTATGTTTATTGTAATAAAAACTACAGCTCCTGATTCCCAATGGAAACAGAAAGCTGAAAAACACCAACTGCCAGAGCTGGGGATCCATGATACCATAAATGAAGAACTAACACTTAAGAGTCTGTGTTTTTAGAAGCTTAAAAAAAAAGATTAAACATTGGCAGAAAATATTCCCATAAGCATGGTAAACACTTATGTCAGATAACCAGATAATCTTGCTATAGAGAGGAGTTGTGACATCTATTAAACTTACAATATCCTCAGGAGTTGCACGGTGGACTGTCAAATCTTGGACAGTACTCTGCAAACGGAAACGGGAGAACACACGAAAAAAAAAGCCACAAGAACTGAGGATGAACTGGACTTTTTTCAAGTTTCATTAAAAAACCACAAACATCTAAATTACAATATAATTAGTGAAAAAACTATACAATAGTGCATTTTTATGTCACTGTAAAGCAGTCCACCCTCAGTGAGGTAAGCATCAGCAAAACTTATACACCTATGGAGACTGGGCGCGCTCTTCAGCCTCAAGGGCGGGCTGCCAGTTGGGAAGCCCGACCTCAGGCAGCACCACGACAGCAAGAGGGATCATATCCACCCAACTCCCCGCCACGGTGGTGCCTCTGTCCGCCCAAATCCCCCATCTCCAATTACGTGAGCCCCCCACCAAGAACGGTGACTCTTTAGCAGCTCTCCCCAGCCGGCACGGAAACTCCTCAGCCGGTAAACGGCCACAGCACGACTCATCTGTCACCAGGAGAAACAGCACCGCCGCGCTGGGCCCGCCTTCCCGCCCGCAAGCCGGGGGAGGAGCGGGAAGAGCTGCCGAGGCTGGAGCAGGCCCGGGGTCCGGCTCGGCACCCCGGAGGAAGAAGCTCTTACGTCCCAGTCCCGCTTCGCCGCCGCCGGCTTCCAGGGAGCCTTCCTGCAGGCGCCGCGGGATCGCGGCCCCCTCATCAGCGACATCACCAGCCTCACCGCGGGAAGGGGCCGGAAGCGGCCGTTGCCGTGGCGACACCCTAAGGGGGCGGAGCGCAGTAACTGCTCTCCCTGCCCCGTGCGCCCCTACCGGCCGCCGCCCTGCCTCGCCTCACCTCACCTCAGGGCTCCCCTGAACCGCCCCCGCGGTGATTCCCGATCCCCTCCCGCCCCGTTAACCCCGCCTCGTCCTCCTTCGCCCGCGTCTCCCGCCGCCAGCCCCTCCAAGCGGGTAGGTATCGCTAGTGCCCACTGCTCCCTCTCGGGTTTTCTGTGAGGAAGCAGCTCCTGCCAGCGCCCGGGCGACACCGCAGGGGTGCAGGGGGCCTCGCTGAGCCCCCCCCCCCTCCCACACACACGCACGTACGTACCCCGAGGAGGGCCGTGCTTTGGCAGCTGCAGCCTTGTGTGGAGGGGGCTCTTGATACCCCAGAGGGCTTTTCCATGACTTCCACCTCTCACCCTCATTTTTCCACTTGCTCGTTTCATTAATACCCCTCCTCACTGTGAACACCCTCCCAGGCCATTTCTCAATGGCCCTCTGAGGAAGTCTTGGAAATGTCCCTATGTGATAATGTATTTCAGATCCTTTTTCGGGTAATTAAGAGCAGAATGTCACACAAATTATTACAGTAAGGTGACATCATACTAAAGAGTGGCCCTTGACTGTGTTTTAACAAACAGATCTCATTAGCTATGCCACTGAGGAAGGGTGTTCCTCCCTACCCACAAGGAACTTCTAGCATCCACAAAGCAACTGGCTATTCCTAAACGAGTCATTTAGCTTACACACAAATGCAATGTATTTCCTGTAGACTTGCCCTATGACTATGCCTCTGATCCTTCACTTCCCTGTTACATATGTAAAGACAAGATACAAACCACTCTGAAGGGTAAGAGTTAACATTTTGTATTACAGTGTGAGTTTAATATTTTGTTTGTGGGAGGTGGATAATGTATTTCAGGAGGTTCAACAAGGCCAAGTGCAAGGTCCTGCACCTGGGTCGGAGCAACCCCCAGTATCAGTACAGGCTGGGGGATGAAGGGATTGAGAGCTGCCCTGCGGTGAAGGACTTGGGGCTACTGGTGGATGAAAAGTTGGACAGAAGCTGAAAATGTGCACCTGCAGCCTGAAAGACCAACAGTATTCTGGGCTGCATCAAAAAAAGTGTGGCCAGCAGGTCAAGGGAAGTGATTCTGCTCCTCTACTCTGCCCTGGTGAGACCACACCTGGAGTACTGTGTCCAGCTCTGCAGCCTTCAGTGCAAGAGAGACAGGGACATGCTGGAGCAGGTCCAGAGGAGGGCCACAAGCATGATCAGAGGGTTGGACCACCTCTCCTATGGAGAAAGGCTGAGAGAGTTGGGGTTGTTCAGCCTGGAAAACAGAAGGCGCCAGGAATACCTTATTGTGGCCTTTCAGTACTTAAAGGGGGGCTATAAGAAAGATGAGGACAATCTTTTTAGCAGGGCCTGTTGTGATAGGACAAAGAGTAATGGCTTTAAACTAAAAGAAGGGAGATTTATACTGGATATAAGGAAGAATTTTTTTTACAATGAGGGTGGTGAAACACTGGAACAGGTTGCCCAGAGGTGTGGTAGAAGTCTCATCCCTGGAAACATTCAAGGTAGGGTTGGACAGGGCTGTGAGCAACCTGATCTAGTTAAAGATGTCCCTGCTCTCTGCAGGGGGGTTGGACTAGTTGACCTTTAGAGGTCCCTTCCAACCCCAACTATTCTGTGATTCTATGGTTTATCAGCCTTTCATTCAAAACTCCTTCCTTATTTAAAAAAAAAAAATTCCCTTTCAAGATTTTCTGGTGCTTAAGGTCCTCATCAATCTATTTATGGCTTTACCAACATAATTGTAAAAAGATTCATGTGAAGGTGCAGATGGTAATGATTAATGTGCTGAGAGAAGGAAACACATTGCATGTGATGCAAAAAGAAAAATAAGATTGAAATTACGAGGGGAGAAAAAAAATGACAGAGAAATACTGTCAGTAATTGCTTCCGCTGAAGTGCTGCAAATGTGTCTAAGTCTTTTTTCTATACTGGAGGTTGCAGCTGAACTTCAGTTTCCATCTAGGCACTAAACATAGATACCATATGCAACCTGAAACTGAACATCAGGGTTCAGCCTGTGGTAAAACAAATCCTTGATCGTAGGGACACGTGCAAGGCAATGCACTGGATTCAGTACTTCCTGTTTATTTGAAAATTTGTAATCCAAAAGCATAAATTAAGGTCGCATCTGGAATTTTCTCCTAACATGGCTTTAAATTGTCTTGAAGAACAAGGTCTGCTGAAGAAGAAAGTGATAAAGGTGTGATTAGATCAGTACATCATCCACTTTGAAACCTGTTAAACCCTCTCTGGTATTATTAATTGCAATTAAATATGAATGTTAAATACCTAATACAAGCAAATATGATAGAAGGCGAAGACCCTTCTCATTCAACCAGCCTATTCTCAAGCACTTCAGCCACCTTTAAGAAAATGGGGAGCAGATTCTATCAAATGTCTTAAAAGCCTCTCTACCTTTCAGTTCTCGTTGTTCTTCACACTGCATTTACAGCAGAGTCTGAAAATGTGTTATCTCTGCAGAGACCAGCTGAGCATCTACAGCATCTATTAACTCACAGTGGAGTTTACATAAGATGGAGACTACATATTCGAATAGCAGTGATTTAAACCCTTCAGGTTTCCAAACAATTTGGTTTGTTATTTATTTATACTCTATTTCCCCTTCCAAGCTAGTATAGTTTGGGGAATTCCTTTGTAATTAAAATCTTTCCTCTATCCTGGATGTTTTTGCAGCCCTGGTTACCAGGAGAAATGTCATTTCTTTACTGTGTTTTTTTCCCAACAGTGATGAGATTTTCTACTTTCGTGCTATAGCAAAAAAACCCAACCCAAACCAAAAAAGTACCAGACCCACATTCTTGTAAATCTCTGGCTCAGCACAGTGCCTTCTTCCCCTGAGACACTTCCAACCCTGAGCTTTGCTTATACTGGAAAAATGGTCCATGTCAGGAAATATGTGCTCCCCTCACAGCTAGAGGCAAGGGTCCTGAGAGCATCATCCCCCTTCCTGGAGGTCTGGCACCCTGGGCTCACTGCCAACCTCGAGATAGTGCAGCTGAAGGCTGCCCTCCTTCCCTCTAGTGACCTCAGAGGCAGGGCAGCAAGGAGACCTCAGTGAGGGCTGGCCTCCCCTTGCCCATGGGAGCTGCATTTCAGCTGAGGTTCTAGTGCTTGGCCCTGCTTGAGCTACAGCTACGGCTGTGTGACAGCCATGCCTATATTCCATCAATCTGCAGCTGCTGACCAACCTCCTGGCCAGGCCTCAGACCTGCCTCACTGCAATGGACTTGCCTGCTGATCATAGGGCTGTGTCCATCTTCGATTGCTGTCACCAGACCTGATTTGCTAACTGATATTCCTGGCTTGACCTCAGACCTATCCCATCACCATGGAACTGTCTGGCAATCTGGACTCTCTGTTGACCCCAGCTGCCACCTCCAGGCCTGCCCTGCTCACCTTGCTCAGATCCTGTGGGATGGAGCCCTGGACAGTGAGGTCCCTGCTCCACTGGCTGTCCCTTAGAGAGCAGCTGCCCCTCTCTGGCCCCTGATGGAACATACAAGAACACCAGACCACTTTCACTGACCCAGACCCATGGTCTATCTGGATCAGCATCTTGTCGCTTACAGGGACTAGTTCTTTCTCCTGAAATACATCCTGCCATACAAGAACAAGAAGGTGTTCCAGTTGGAAGTGAAAGGAAAAATGGGCTACCCGTCTTTATCAGAGGAGTTGAGTGAAGAGTTATAAATCAGCCAACCTCCATTTGTTATCTGGAAAGATAATGAAACAAGCTGTTTGGCAATCAGCGTGCAAGCAACTAAATAACAATAACGTGATGAGAAACAGGCAGTGTGCATTTGTCCAGAACAAATCATGTCAAAGTAACCTAATTTATTTCTTGGCCAAGATAGCTGACTTAGTAGGTGCTGAAAGGAATAGATGACACATATTTTGACTTCAGGAGGGCTTTTGATGTTGCCTTAAACATCAATCTCATAAAGACAAATGGGTCTCAGATTGTACTAACACGAAAGGGGTGTGTGATTGAAAAGCAGTTCCTAGACTGTAGCAGTGGATATTTTCTAGTCTATAAGAAGGTATATCAAATTAAGATATCTGATCTGTCTGCTAGGATTGATTAATTAGTGACCTGAATGTTGGAATTGACCTTTGACTTCAAACTTCTGCAAATAACACCAAGTTGAGCAGTACCACACTTCGGAGGCAAAGATTCGAACAAAGAAATTGTTGTTAAATTGTAGAAAAAGCTTCAAAACCATGAGATGAAATTCAATAAAGACAGGAAAAAGTATTATACTTTGAAAAGAAAACTTGAATTCTCAAATTCAAAATGAGGAAAAGAACATGTAGCCTTTGGTAAGATACCAAAACATACATCCAGTCGGGACAAGTACTTTAAGAAATCCATAATTCTGTGTTGGAAAGTGTGGACTATATGGAGAACCTCTTCCTTGTTCTGAAGACAACATGACTAGGGAGGGACGATGCACTGACACCACATTGATCTCCTGATCTGAAATATACTCAGCACCAAATGACACAAAAATTACTTGCAGCTGCCAGAGGTACCCTGGTTTGAAGAATACTGGCCTTGTGCCGTCTGTCACATTGCTCTGAACAACGTGGCATGGCCCTGACGTGCTTTTGCTTTGCCATACCTCCTCCTGTTGCCTGAAGCCTTTCCTCTCAGGGAGAAGTTCTGCTTCCCAGTCTCCTCCCTCCAGCACATGCTAGAGGGCTGCTGGTCCTGCCAGAGGGACCTGGGGGTCTTTAGAGGGCAATGAATGAGAAAGGAGCTGTAGGGTTCAGGAGCCCTGGGCTCTACAGGGTGGGGAGGGGAAGCCACGAGTCTCCCAGTGCTACCACTGCTTGAAGTTCCCCAGGACAGCTCACACCGTGTCCTGATAAGAGGTGAGACAGAATTACAAGAGCTCAGAGGTGACATTGCACAGGTCTCCTGGTCTGCACAGCACAATACTCCAGGCTGAAAGGCAAACTCTTTATGTTGGAGTGTCCATCTTCCAGCAGATATCAAATGGGGTTTTTTGCCCTTAACACCACTTCCTGGGACTTTGACAAAAGGCGGAGTGACTTGAACAGTAACCTGCTTCAAGATGAACACAGAAATCACTGACAATTGTTTTGTTTTGTTTTTTTTTCTCTTGGCAGAGACTGCACAAAGAACAAAATGATGGCATAATGCACACTGGCTCATTTTGCTGAGCTTTGCAACTTTTCCTCCGAAGACAACGAGTGACCCTCAGGAAATCTCTCAGTCTAGAAAACAAACCCCACAACTTGGAAAGCTTCTGTGGTCAGAAGCAGTCAGAGGCTGCAGGCTGGCTTTATAGAACTGTGGCTCCTACAAGTCATCCTTGGTCTGGAAAACCTTTCTGGTTGCTTTCTAGTAACACTCCATCTCCTCTGACTTAAAGGTGCATCTCTCCACCATGGGATGTACACATTTCCCAGACATGTTTTCGAAAGAACATGGGAGGGGGAAGCTATGAGAGAGACACCCCTGCCCAGCCCTTCACACCCCAACAGTGTTGCTCTCACCTTGCTGAGAAGGTTAAGAGTATCACAGTGGCATTTGTAGGAGTTTCATGAACAACTCAAGGAATGGAAGATGAAGTAAGTCATGCTCGAATGATCGAAATGACATTTTACTGCAGTCTTTCACTGAACTGAACTAAAAGACGAGGGCATTTATCCCAAGGACACAAGCAGCCAAAAGTAGAGGTCGGGGACGGCCCTATGGAAGATGCATTGTAGGTGCAAGTCGCCGCTCCGGCAAGACGGCAGAGCATGGGGCGAGGATGCCCCTAACTCGGTGGGCTGGGTGTGTTGAAGTCCAGTGGATGCCATCCCCATGTGCCTGCCGATGCCGGCGTGCCCCTAAGCTCACAGCACAGCTCCCCAAGGGGAAAAGCTCCCTGACAACCGACAGCCAAGGCCGGCTCAGATTCTGGAGCCGGGCACAGGGCAGAGACCCTCCTCCACGGGGCCGGCCCGCCGGCCTCCCTTCGCTTCCCTTTCCCTCCCCTCGCCGGCGGCCAGCCAGTGGAGGATAGTTCCCCGGGGAAAGTTGCTCGACGCCCACCGGGCGAGGGGCGGGGGTGTCCGGAGCTGCCTCCCCGCCTCCCGTGCATGTCGCCGAGCTATTTATTTAAATTGCAAATAAGGCGCCTCGGCGCCCGCCTTCCCGGGGCGAGACGGTCTGGGTGTCGCACTGGGCGGCCGGCGGGAGGGAGGTTGCTCTGTGGGGCTGACAGCGGCAGGGACAAGCCCATGGCCGGCGGGGCGCCGGCCCCTGGGGCTCTGCTCTGCGCCTTGCTCTGGGCGGCGGTGGCGGCCGGCCCCGAGGGCAATCCTGCACCCGGCGCCTTCGGCCGCGTCTACCGGGGCGCCGTGAACATCAGCGCGGAGCAGGTCTACGCCTTCGCGTATAGGAGCGAGCCTGGGCAGGTAGGAGCGTCCCCCGGAGCGCCGGCTTCTCCGCCGCGGTGAAGTGCACCGTCCTCCCTCGCTCTCCTGCTCTCCCTCCGCCGGTGTGGACAGGGAAGGGGGGGGGGGGGGGGAGCCGGCGCCGCTGCGGCTCCGCCGCCGTGCAGGAGCGGGACGAGCTCTCCCGCCGTCTTGCCCGCATCCTCCCGCCGCCGCGGGGCTGGGAGCCGCGGTGCACCTGCGGGCTCCCTCGCCCTCCCACCGGCTTCCCCGGCACGGCCAGGGCACCTCGGGGCGAGGGGGTGGCGGCGTCCCAGAGGCCATGGGGTGGGCAGGGGGTTTGGTGCACCCCCGAGATGGGGGTTTGGTATCCAGCGCTTCTAGCAGCAAAATGAGTTTAAAGTTTAGAAGGGAATTATGAGGGTAATAGTACTGCATAAAAACAAGGGGGGCAAGGGGGGGTGCAGTTAATAAGCCTTTTTAAATACCGTTTTTCACACTTGAGCGCTTCTGAAGGATCAGGGTACTCTCTCCTGGGAGCCCAGGAGATGTGACAGGGCCGTCCAGGTGAGGTGTGATGTGAGGAGGCTAAAGGGCAGTGCTGCCCAAGCCATGGCTGTTTGATGGGGGAAGGAAACCTGTCATTTATGTATGCCTAATTATTGTGGATTTTCCTCCTCCTCCCTTTTTAATGCCGTGTTTATCTCAAGTAACTAAGTGGTACCTTGGAAACCCTGCCCCCGTTGTTTGGCTTGAGCATTAATTGCTGAGTAAGATGTTCTGATGTACCAAAAGATGGTGAACTAGGCAAATGAATTTTCCCTCCAGTCCTCAGTTGCACAGAAGAGAAAATAGAAAACATTGCTTTTTCCACATGATATTTCTAATGCTTCAATATGAAGGGAGTTGTTAGAGAGCATGATAAAGGGGGGAGGGGGAGTGGTGAGCGGAGGAGATGGTGTTAATCATCCTTGCTTTGCTTTACTCTGAAATTCCAAGGATTCAGACCTTTAAACACTCATCCTTCTTCTGTGTGTTACTATGTAATAAAATGCACCTGGTATTTATGGGGCAGGAGTTGTGTGTCCGGGCTATGGTGCAACTGAGCTTGGCAATACTTAACTCTTGGGTATCACCACTGAACTCAGGAGGTCAAAAGTATGCTTTGGCCATGAGCCTCCATGTAGAAGCTGGTGGTGATAAAAGTTAGGCTTCTTCAGGTGTTACAGGTATTGGGTATTATGAGGACATGTTGGCTGACTGAATAGGAGCTTGTTAGCAGAGACAGCATGTATATAGACTTTGGTCAAAATGAATCTTGTTCCTTTGATTTAATGTGCTCTTTGAAGCTGTGTGTTTCGATGGATGCCTTCCACAAAGAAGTTTTCTCTCCTGGAAAACTAGGGTGGTATTGGAGTGAGAGGAGGCAAGAGAAGGAGTACATGGCTGCTCAGTGGTGTTCATGGGTATCTAAATGTGTTTTCTGTCTGATGGCTACTTTCAGATACTAGGCCATTGCTACGGCTGTGAAGAGCCACCTAGTCCAGACTACCACTGCATTTAAGTGGAAATTCTAGTGAACTGGTCTCCATGCTCCTGTATACTGAAACATGAAATCTCTGCAGAGACACTGAGCTGGTCAAGAGCATATCTAAGAAGGGAAACTTCAGGTTTGAAGTTTTTTGTTTGTTTTTTTAATACAGGACTCTTCAAGCATTCCCATGAATGTGCTTACAGAGGACCATGCATCCAGCTCCTGCTATGAAAACTAATTTGTAAGAGAAAAAACACTTAAAGGTGTACTGTCATAGGAGACCTTTTAGTGAAGTATGCCCAGGACAGGTACTGAAGATAAGAGAAGATCAAAGAGAAGGGTCCAGGGAGACCTTATTGAGGTTTTTAGATATATAAAGGAGGCTTGTAAGAAAGTTTGAGAGAATTTTTACAATGGTCTGTAGTGACAGGACAAGAGGCAACAGTTTTAAACCAAAAGAGATTTCAGTTGGGCATAAGGAAGATTTTTTTTTTTTATGATGAAGGTGGTAAGACACTGGAACATATTTCCTAGAGAAGTAGTGAATGCCCTATCATTGGTAGTGTTCAAAGTTGGGTCAGATGGGGCTTTGAGCAACCTGACCTAGTGAAGATATACTCCTGCCCATGGCAGGGTTTTTGGACTAGACGATCTTTAAAGGTCCCTTCCAACTCAAACCATTCTATGGTTCCTCACTGAGAAGCTCTACAGATGTTTTTCCTGAGCTGAACCAGCAGAAGCCTGCAAGGTGTCTGGCCTAATTGGGCTGTGGGTGTGTGCAGCCCCCCTTCCCAGCTGCAGTCCTGAACTGATGAGAGACAAACATGGCTGGGTCTTCTCTTGCCAGCCTGGTCAAAGGCAGAGATTGATCTGTTCTGGTGGTCCTGCAGATACAGGATTGATGAGGATTGCTCAAGGTTTAGAAACTTGGTAGTGGAAATCTTGCCTTTAGTCTGGGACCATGCTCTTGTGGACAGGTTTGTCTCCTGCAAGACTTGTGAAGGAACTTAGAGTCATGCAGTCCTCTGTGTAGTTTTTGGATCTTCTAGAGGAATGCAAGTCCTGCAAGCACTCAGTGTGGTCCTTGCCTTTCACTGCAATTTTTAGCCTCAAACTCATAGTGTGTGGAGTGTCAGCCAGTGTTTGCCATTTGCTTGCTGCTTGCGAGCTCTCTGCTCTTCCTGGCCTTTTCAGTCTCCTTCTGTCTCTATGCTTATGGCAGGTCAGCCAGAAGCCTCTGATGCCTTGAGGCAGATACATGGACCATTAACCCTCAGTTATAAGAAATTTAATTGAATAAAAAGAGCATTTTTCATGTGGAAGGGCTACAGTGGGTAAGTTTAATTGCTCTCCTTCTGAAACAAAGCCAGGTCTGGAGTAGTCCATCCCTGAAACAGGGGTTTGTTTTCCAGATGCTGTGAATTCTACTGTTTTCCCCTCTCTGCTGCGCTCTCTCGTGAGGGCAGGCCTATAAAGCAAGTGACAGCTTGGAGCTAAGGACAAGATGCGTGGGCTGGCTTGTGACCCATCAGTCCTTTGTAAATGTTCTGGTTGCTTATGTGCTGTGGCTTCCTGCGGACATTGGAAAATGCAGCTGAATAGAGCAGTGCTTGAATGATGGATGAAAGGAGGGAGCAAGACTATTACTCCTGTTTGGTGCTTTGGAGACTTAACACTGTTCAGAAAGTATTGTGCTTGCCTGATCTCAGAGGATGTTCTTCATCCACATGATATTCCTTACTCCTTGGGATACAGCCATGCATGCACAAGGGAAGGGGAAAAGCAAGTCCTATGAGACTATTCATGGGCAGATGTGTACAAGGTGAGGAAAGTACAACTCAGGGCTTTGGAGCAGAGCTGCTTTGAGACAGGCTAGTGACTTCTGTGCAGCTCTTGGGTGTGTAAAATGAAAATAAGGATACTTACATGCTAATCAAGTCACCTGGCTGAAATTCTTATGCATGTAGACATTGTCATGTCTCTTCTTGGTGTGTGTGGAGGGGGAGAAACTCTCCTATGTGTTGTGCAGAAACACTGCACCTTGTTTTGAGGCAGGGGAGCTGTCAGGATGTACTTCTGTACTTGGTGACTAGGATTTAGGCCTTAATTCCTGAGGTGGAACTGTAAAAATAAAGCTATGCTGAGAAGCACAGTCACCTCTGTTGCAAGGGTCTTCTAGAGTTGGCCTGTGAACAGAGGGACACATCTAACTCCTTCCTCATAGTGACAAGTCTTTATTTGTAATGGGGTAGTCTTACAGCCTTTTCTAATGCTTTTCTTACTGCTCCTCCTAGCTGCACTTTGAAATTTCTCCCTCTACACAGCTGTTTGTCTGATGTTTAACAGTGAGCGTAAAAAATACAGTAATAAAACCAGCTGTTGCACCTGCCACTATGCACCCGTGCTCTAACAGCAAAGGCAGATGTGTGCTATTAGAAGTCTGATGGATGATTAGTTGGGCAAACTGAGTTATCTTGTTTTAGGATTGTTTAAACTGGAGGCAACCAGGATGGGGAAAAAATGAGCACACTCATGAGCATCTCCAGTTCCACATATTCAACGTGTCCCTACTTCAGAGGGAGGAAGAAAGGAGAACTGGTTTGCTGGAGCTGCTCATGCAGCATGTTCCTGCCCAGAAGACTGAACAGGAGTTGTAAAATGTTTCTGCTAGGTCTACCATTGACTGGAGAGGCTTTATGTGACAAGTCAGACAACCTGCTTAGTTCCATGATTCCAATAACACAAAGGCTTCCAGAAAGAAAAAAAAGGGGTGTGTGGGAGTACTGAGGGAATTCAAAATGAATGATTCTTTCCAGTACTGTAAGCTCTGGCAATTGCTAATGGTTAATTTGTTGAAAACAAAAATGCCACTAATACTGGGCATGTGGGTATTTTCTGTCGGGTCCTAAGTGGTGCAGGAAAGTATGATGAGGAAGAAAACTATTGAAGACAGCAAAAGTTCTTCATCCTGATTGGAGCTCAGATTAGCTGAATGCATGTTCTGGGAGATACCTGGACTATATTTAGAAAAGCAAGTATCTCTTAGGAGAACAAGTTTCCAGCTTTCCATTTGTAGCTAAAGCTGCTGCGATCCAGATACAGCTCTTGGACATTCACACGATGCATTCTGGTTATGATGTGCCCCAAAATTGAACAGTGGCATGCACCTATTTGAGCTGAAAAGCTGAGCAGTGGGCTGCACCCATTTTAGGAGAAAGAGTGGGTGATATGCTGCTCCTCCTCCTTCCTTGCCAGGACTAGGAACAGAGCCCCAGTCTCAGTTCCCATATGGCCCAGCCTTTCTGTAAACTGTAATTGGCAGTAGATTAAGCTGTGGCTTCTCTGCTGAGCAGTTGTGCCATGTCAGAATGTGTAGCCCTGGAGTGACTTGTTTCCTATGTGGAGTCTGAGGGGTGATAAGTGGAAAAAATGCCCTCAGTGAATGAGTGAGAGAAGCTGTGTGTTGCCTTGGAGGCTTGCTAACATCATTACCCTTTCTTTTCCCATCTGCCATCATGAAAAAAAGGTGATTGATCTAAAGGAAGAGGGGAATCAACATGATCAAGAACAGAAGTTTTTCAATTAGACGCCGTAAACTTTGTGACCCTCTAATAGAGACCAAGTGCCATTTCCAGCCCAAAGAGTGAGATGCATTTGGTTTCCTCTGTCCTGCAGTGAATGAGTCTCATGTATCTTAGGTGTGGATGGCAGTTGTGTTTGTTTTGCTCTAGGCAAGGAGCCAGAACTGGAATTCACTCATATGTTCTTCTGGGATTGTGTGATGAGTCACTTGCTCAGACCAAAGCCATCTGTCATAGCTGTGGGGAAACTCCTTGATCTGCTACACAGGGAAACCTGGTTTAATAAGTGGCAGTTGTCAAATCTGTGTTGACTGTTCGTTCACATGTGAAACAGTGCAGCAGGTCCCAGTCCAGCAGCACCCATGTCTATTAACTCCAGGAGCAATTTTTTCATTCTTGCTTCTGAGCTGTTTTTGGGCTTCATGTGTAGGACTCTTCAGGCTTTAGCCTCAGTGCATTCCCTTGCTCTCCTGTGTGTGTTCTCCATAACGTTACTCTTGCCTGCAGCCCAAGTTTCAGCCCACAGCTACACCATGCATGCAATAAAACTTCAGTCTCCTGTTTGGAGACAGAAGAACCTGAGCTATAATGTGGGGAACAGGTTAGGTTCTGTCTTTCCTTAATGCTGAGTAGAAGTTCAGCATTTTAGTCACAAAGATGCAGGTAAAAAAAAATTAGGAAGACCGAAAATGTTTGAAGGAGAAGATCTCATAAGGTTGGTAGAGCTGCTGTTATTGCAGGATCTCCAGAGCCTGCACACTGTTGCTTTTTGGTTGCTGGCTCTAGTCTGTTCACCACAGGACACTGGAAGGGCTTCAACACCCCATTTCTGGAATCTAATTCCTTATGAGGTAAAAATGTAGGCACAATGTCAAATCCAGGAAAACCAAAGCAAGTTATAGTATGTGATGCCTGAAGCCAAGCAAGGTTCAAAAGAATCCCTTTGGAATAACTTTTGTATATATAATTTATCGTTAAAAAAGAAAACCAACCCTAGGAGGTGACAACATACACAGTGTAGAGAGCATGGCACTTGGAATGCTCTTGCTGCTTCTCAGTGGGGTCTCTTGGCCACTCCTCACCCTACCTAGAGTCACAAGAAAAGCTCTTGTTTACAGGAGAAAGCAAAAGTAAGCTGAAGAGAAATGGTGTGGGGATCTGCTGAAAACATGAGCTTTGACCACATTGTTTTCTGCAGCAGAAAATACAGTCTTGAAAACTTCAGCTCTGAGAAAAATGGGGTATCCTGAGCGAAAGAATGGTGTAGGAGGTGGCTTTTCTTTAAGATGGGTACGGAATTGTGTTCACCTGAGATCCATTCAAACTTAAATTTTTCTTTGGCTTTCTGGGATTTTGTTATTTGTGTGTTTCCCTACCTAGAGGGGCAAAATCGAATGCATATTGAAGGAGGCTATCTGTTTGCAGGCTTTAGGAAAAAAAGCCTGAGAAGTCTGCTCTGGTTTCTTGCAGGATGGCCCACAGACCTTCAGATGGTGACTTCAGTGCTGGCAAGAATTTTATTTTTATTTCTAATGTGTAAGCTAATGCTGACAAGCCTGATAACTAAAGCATCTCTTGAATGTGGATGTTGTTCTAAACCTTAAATCCAGTCTCTTCTTGTTGAGCCATCCTTTTTAAAATCAAAGCTGATCAGGTTTTGTTGTTTGCCCTGCCACACCCTCCCCACCCCCCAAGGTGTTTAGATTTAAAAAAGAAAAAAAATTCTGAATAAGAGTAACTTACCAAAATGTCTCTCTGCAGTTTTAACTCTTTCCAAGAACAGTGCAGCAATTTATAATAAAAACATTTGCATTGTAAGTGGAAGCTGAAATGTCCCTAAATAACTTGTGCAGAAGTTGTTGGTAGGAAAGTATGCTTTTCCTATACAGACTACATCTGCTATTTTGGGGGGTATTTAGGGAATGAAAGTATGGTCTGTGAAAGCTGTGTTGCAAGAGTGTGCCATCTGCTTGGTTTGAGAATATAGTTTCATACAATTGCATAAGCAAATAGTATTTCCTGCTGTGTATACTTAGAGGACACTGAGGATTTCAGCAACAGCCTTCCTTGCTTTCTTTATGCTGATGTTTTTCTTTGGGTATAGAAATAGCTACTTCAGCGTGGTTTAAAACAAATGAACAATGGTTTAAAAAAAAGAGAGAAGAAAACATGTAAGATGTATAATTCAATTCACATCTGAAGTGTCACTGAGGTTAAGAAGTTGGCAGCCAAGAAAGAACCAGATATTTGTGTTGACAGTAGTCCTTGGAGTTCTTGCCATGAGCTTGAGGTGACAGCAAATTTAGAGAGTTTATAAACCCTTTTGTTTAAAGGGTTGCCCTAGCCCAGAGTTCCAACTGCTGTGGGTTAGGAAGATGCTATTTATTAGACAGTAGCTTGTTCCTTAACTGACTGTTCAAAAAAAGACTTGCTTGTTTATTTTTAGTGTCTTCCTGAAGTCTGAGGGTGATTAGAAACAGCTACCTACTTCATCTAGCATGGCAACTCCTGGCTTTTCTTTCTGACTGTCCTGGAGACTCCCTAGTGACATTGGTTAGAGGACAAATTTCAAAAAAGGAAGAAGATAAATATTAACATGCTTTATATTTGTCTTAGTTCCATTTATGCTGCACAGATACTGTTGCAAACAAGTGAACTCATGGGAATGTCTGTGGCAGACTGTAAGTCCACACAGCATATTTGCACAAACTGGAACTTTTAAATGAAAAGTATTAATTCTGAAACAATTACGCTAATGGCAAATACACTATGGCTGTGCGTCACATACCCAGAGTCTGTTGCTTAGTTTATGCTGCTTTGGATATTTAATACTGTGGCAGGCACAGTCTCCCCATCAGTCAAAACGGGTGTGCCAGAACAGTTTGCAATGAACTGCACCTCAGGGTGATTAATGGGCACCTCAGGGTCTAGACCCTCAGCCTGTTTTGTCTGGGCTTCCCCCTCTCAGCCAACTAAAGTAACCACAGTGCACCCTTGACTTGAGGATAAATAGTCCCACCTAAGAACCAGTGGAGTTGGTTGTTTGCAGAGCAGCGGGGCTGGTAGTCAGATGCTCCCCTTGGACAGGTTGTGCAAGGATACTTCCATGGATTGAGTGGATCTCCATGGATTAAGTGACCCTCATTTCCCCCCCACCTTGAGTGATAAGTTTGGACACTCATGTGGGAGGTTTCCCCCTTAGTAGTGAGTGCTTGTCCATTTTGATTTGTCTTTCTTTAAAGTTTACCTATTATGTGGTAGGTAAATTCCCAATGGACATCTGAACTTGTGTGTTATTAGGAGTGCTGGGTCAATAAACCCTCATTTTGATAGTTGTTGCTGTCTATTTTGTGGGTGCCTCCGTGACAAATACTCCTGGCAGAAACACTGGAAGAAAACTGTGGACCAAGGTTATTTGACAGATTGCTTTTGGCAATTAAGGCTTATTGACATTAGTGCACAAAGTCAGACAGAAAGGCTGAAAGGGAGTGCTCCTCTGGGCTCCACTTGTTTTGTTCTCAGACAGGAGTGGTGCCCATATCTCATGAGAGGGCAGGAAAGAGGTTCTAGAATGCCTGTCACTGTCTCATAACCCTTTTCCTTAAGGGTATCAGCTTCCTCCTGTTATGTGGGCAGTGGGAAGAGCAGCTGAGTTTGGTACTGACGGGTATATGCTTCATTCACTGCCTCAATTGCTCTAGCCCGTCCGGCTGAATCCAGTTTCACTTAATTTCAGTGTTTATATAAAAATGAAGTACCTCTTTCTTGTGCAACAGCAGCAATTCCGTGGCTTTTACAGACTTATGCTGTGCTGAGACCTTCCATTGTAAGTAGCAGCCTGTGTGTTTGCTTGTCGGATGTCCCTGCCCACTGGCTTGGCTTGCTGCCTTGTCAGGCCCATGACCAAATGCTGTCGCAACGTGGACCAATAATCCTCAATGGTCTCCCAAGGAGTGGCTTGTATGTTTGTGCGGTGGAGAGCAAGGCAAAGGCCTGATGCGTTTCAAAGGTTTTGCTTAGCATGAAGTGGGGGAAAGGAACCCACAGTAAAGCTCTGGAAAACCTTTGCATGCAGCAGAAACTGTTGTTGCAACCTCCTGCATGCCCTTAAATTCACATCCCTTCAATCTTAAGCTGATGTGTAATCTCTGTGGGAAATGCAGACTTAATCAGTACAAGGACTCTGTAGTGTCAACAAAAGCCTGGTTTATTTTGCTTAATGTTTGCAGCCACATTGGTCCTGTTCAGCTGTGTGAATTTGGGACTGGCTCCTTCTGCCTGTTCCTAACTATAGAATGGAATTCAGATGCAGTTTTTAAAGTTTCTTTCCTTTTCTTTTCTTTTTTTTTCTTCTCCTATCTCCAGGGTGATGATAGAACTGAAGTACAAATATTTGTCTTTCCTGGTCTAACGTGTTTTTATATAGTGCTGAGAGCTCTCTCTTTATTCAGCTGTCTAACTGCTCTGTCCACCTTGAAATAGATAAAAAAAGCTGAAGGTCAACCATCCAAGGAACAAAACTGTCATGAACTTGACTGGTGAATACAGATGCACATAGAAGAGGCTTGGCAATGGGGAGGAATATGAGGAGCAAAAACTTCTGAGGCAGTCCTGACCCTGTGTCAGCCTCACAGCATAAAAGACAGCAGTACTGTTGAAATGTTCATGCAAGGCCTGGCTGTCAAAGGGAGTATTTGGTACACAAGGTTGTTTCCCAAGATCCAGCCTGGACTGTGCCACCTCAAACCTAACTGCAGGTATGTTCAGGAGGTGAGGATTTCAGCTTGAAAGGTACAGATGAAATCTAGCACCATATTATAGTACTAATAGAAATAGCCCCCTTCTGTTGTACAAGGAAGGGGAAGGGAGAGGTATGATTAGCTTTCTATAGTGCTGGAAGCTGTCTGCTCCCAAGTGAAGTCCCTCAGCAGTGGTGGTGTTGCAGGAGTGATGGCAGCCTGTGTCATCCTCCTATTGCCCAGGCAAAACTTTTATACTCACTTAACATTGATGAGATGAGGAGGGTGAATGCAAAGGAAGCTCATAGGAGGGGGTTGTTTGAGGAGATTGTTCGAGGGTTCACCATCTTATTGCCCAGACAAAACTTCCTCCTCATCTAGTTCTCGTAGTGTTGTAGTAGTGTCTTTTGGTTCTAGACTGGTATTTGGTGTTCTAGAGGGTGTGTTTGTTCTGGAGTGGCATTCTGGAGTTCACCCTCTTGCTGCTCAGGCAAAACTTCCTCCTCATCTGGAGGGTGGTGGTCTGGAGTTCATCCTCTTACTGCCCAGGCAAAACTTTCTCCTCACCTCATCAATGCTAAGTGAGTAGGAGTGGATGCAGAGGAAGCTCATAGTCTTTTGTTCTACTATATGGCATTATTATTATTTTAAATCTGTGCTTTTTTGGCTGAAGTTTCTCTTGTCTCTACATGCAATGTAATTAGGATCTTATTTATTTGTTGGGAGGGGTCTATGTAATGGGAGTAGTGGTTCTGTAGCACGGAAGAGTGGAACTGTTTGTTCTTAAAATGAAATAATCTTTGGAAAGGTGCAGAGGGAGAATGATGTTTGAACTAAATAAATCTTTTTTCCCTTTACCTTCTACTCTTCTAAAAATACTTTGCTGGAGATGATGCCCTTGAGACAAATGCCAAATGCTGACTTTCAAATAGAAAGATGGCACTACGAGCACTGGCCTGGTGGTGAATTCATTAAATCTGTTGCATGAAAATGTTTATATTGTCTATATCAAGACAACAGAATCTGGAAGCAAAGCATGGATTAGAAGCTTAAGGATGGTTAATTGGAAAACAGCCTGAAAAAGCAAAACATCAATTTGTAGGTACTACAGTGTTACCTCTATCCCTTGTGACTTCATAGAATTAGAATCATAGAATTGTCAGGGTTGGAAGGGATCTTAAAGATCATCTAGTTCCAACCCCCCTGCCATGGGCAGGGACACCTCCCACTAGATCAGGTTGCTCAGTGCTCCATCCAGGCTGGCCTTAAAAATTTCCGGGGATGGGGCTTCCACCACCTCTCTGGGTGACCTGTGCCAGTGTCTTACCACCCTCATGGTGAAGAACTTCTTCCTAACATCTAATCTGAATCTACCCACCTCTAGTTTTGATCCATTCCCCCTAGTCCTACCACTACCCGACATCCTAAAAAGTCCCTCCCCAGCTTTCTTGTAGGCCCCCTTAAGATACTGGAAGGCCACAATAAGGTCCCCTTGGAGCCTTCTCTTCTTTAGACTGAATAACCCCAACTCTCTCAGTCTGTCCTCATAGGAGAGGTGCTCCAGCCCTCTGATCATCCTCATGGTCCTTCTTTGGGTGATGCTTCTGCTAGACAGTTCATTCTGCCAGGCAAGAAGTCTTTCTTCAAAACACTAATTAGGGTTCCTTCCACTCTGCAGCACAAAATCAGAGTGATTGACAGCAAATGAGAGAAGCCCTGCTTGCAGATAAATGCTAATTCTCTCTGCTTTCCCATGCTTTTGCGTAATTGCACCTAAATTCTGATGAACTTTGTTACTCTGATATCTCCAATCTCATTTGCAAATGGTGGGTAGGATCTGGAAGGGACTGCTAGTTGGGAACTTCTTGAGCAGGTTTGGTCCACGGGGGAATCCCATCTTTTATTGCCATGTTTTGGAGGAATAGTTATTGAGTCAGGCAGAGGTCCATCAACCAAAGCTTTGTGCTGCTGGAAGCTGCTGCTGTATCCCTGAGACATGTGAGGAGGAGAGGGGAGCTGCATCCTGCAGTTGGGATACGGCCCCTCCACTGGAAGTGTGGAATCTGCCCGTGAGAGTCGTTATGTTACTGTGGTGATGGCAGCAGGGTAGATAACTAGGTAGACTGGAACCTCAATTGCTATGTGTCACACTGGTTTTTTTTTCCTAGACTTTTATAATAAAGAATTTATTGAGGTTAGGTGATAGGAGGAAAAGCAATCAAGAGCATATGTTTGGACATGACCCAGAGCAGAGGTATTCACTGCAAATGAATTGTTTAATATGTTGGGGTGAAATTTAAAGTATATTGAAATCTTCTTAATGAGCTGCTATGTAAATGTTGCTTCTGATGTTTCTCTTGGTCTGAAGCATCCTATTTGAATATGGCTGGGGAAGCACTTTGCCTGTGCAGGGAGAGAGGTCAGCAGAATGAAAGAAGTGTAATGGGATCACACCTGTGAGCCCATACTTAGGCCAGAGGTGGTCCTGCCTTGATGAATCTGGATGCTGCCTCATTATCAGTTCTAAAAGAGCTCAAGGCACCTGAACATGGGCTTTCATGGGAACAGGGCAAAGTCTCTCTAACCATCTGTTAGAGGGAGCAAGTACAGACTGCTGAACATAGGAAGGATGGAGAGAAGTTGTGTATGGTGGTGACATAGCATATATCAATTTTCACATGGGTAAGAAATGGGAGTGCTTACATCTTAAAGAATATTGAGCCTTGAATTTTGCATCCCTCCTCCTGGCAATCCTATTTCTTACTAGTATAACACTAGCAATATTATAAGATAAAGGAAATGGTAGTAGAGCCGAGTGAATGTCATAGGTGGTGTATGGTCAGCTAATTTTTGTGGAGAGAGAGAAACCAAATGAGTGGTCTTAACTGCTGGATCATAGCAGGGGGAAGGTAACTTCTTTCTTCTCTCAGGCTTTTCTCTATCAAAGCATTAATAACCAAAGTTCTTGTTTCCCTTCTCTTGCCCTTCTCTGGGATAAAGAGGATTTTTAAATTTTTAAATTAAAAAAAAAAATTTTTTTCAAACACTGTAACAGATCTCCCAGAGAGGCTGTGAAGTCTCTATCCATGACAATATAAAAAACCTGACTGGGCAAGTGACTCTAGGCGACCCTGCTTGTGTAGTGGTGTTGGACTAGATGATGAGGTTCCTTCCAACCTCAACCATTTTTTTTATTCTGTGATTTACAGCAATGTCCTTTGGAGAGGTGCTGTATGATTGAGCCTTATACAGTGGTGGACACCAAACATATAAGTGGCCTGTACCTTTGCCTTGGTGGTGAAGAGGTGCCACAGGCGTAGTGATTAAACCTTCATTATAGTAGGATGTGGGCTGCAGGATTTGTCTCCTGATACTGGCCTAGATGTAGAGCAGAAATCCTAGTCCTGTATGTTTGCTCTGTGGTAGCTGTTGCTCTTTGATACCCCCAGGGAAATGCTGCAGCCCTTCTCTGACATAAGGCTACAAGAGGCATAGGTAAGACATGTGCTTAGTATTTTCCAAGACTCGTGTTGAACAAGCTTTTGCCATCAGGATGAAAGATTAGGCTAGATGGAGGTATCATCTTGGGGAGGTTGCTTCCACTAGTTTTATAATAACTGGGAGATCAGAATTAATGTAACTGCATGAAAAAAAAAATTGCTTTGAGTTCTGTTTACAAAAATGGAAGCTTTGAGGACTGCTGGGGTTTGAAAAACAGGCTGGGGTCTCTAGGTGAGATATCAGCAGAGCGTCAAAGAGGAGGAGAGTAGAATGCTTGTATGGTGCCCAGAAGAGGGACTACAGATCTGTCATCTAGGGAGCAGAAGCTCCCTAGCTGTTTGACAGCTGCTGGAAAGAGGCAGAGGGTTGTGACTTGAGGGTGGGGAATGCACCTCGAGGACTTGTGAATGAGGCAGCTTCTTGGCTGATCAGTACTGCAGCAGGAGGGAGAGACAGAGCTGTGAGCTGTGGGCTTTAGGTTGCTGTCCTAACTTAATGTTCCTGAGGGTCATGCAGTAGAAACTGTACAGAGGAGGCGATCTCGGGCTTTGAATGTCCCCAGTTAAACTCTGAACAGGTTGCTTGCACCCCTCTGCCTCTTTGCACACTCGACATCTGTAAAATGGAGATGGTTGCTGCTGCGTGCGTATAGCATGGCATTGCAAAATCAAGAGGCCTTTCAGTAGTTGTATATTAACTATGTGGGGGAAGCTAAAACTCACAAAAGTCTTTGGTTACCTGAGCAGGCCCTGCAGGCATCTGGAGTGGTAGTTGCTACAATGACAGAGCTGCCTGAAAATAGATGATTAGTCCTTAACAATGGACTCATCTTGGCATTGCTTATTGTTAGTTAAGTAAACATCTAATAGCCTTGGATTCTTAGGCAGGTCTTCTTTTATTTTTACTTTTTTTTAAAGGAAACTTGTCTGCTCAGACTAGTAAAGCACCTAATCTGGAAGAGTCTTGAGATAGCAAAAAAAGATATGCTCAGTCTATTCACCTGTAGGTGGGAAGAAGAGACACTCTTACATGTATGCAACTTTTACTTCTGTATCAAAAGCCTGGGCAAACTGTAAAAGTAGTACTTGCTTCTTTTTTTAATACTGCTCAGCATTAGCATATACTTAAATAGCCAGTACTTTTCTTAAATTGAGAATTTAAAAGAAGCAGAGATGCAACTTTCTAAGTCTTCCTGTGAATACAAATGAATTGCACTCAGTTCAAGTAAACCTGACTATCTGCAATGTATGCATAACCCATGTCGTGGGCTATGTTCTGTGTTACTGAAGTCAGTGCAGAAGAGAATTTCCCGATGTCTAGCTTGTATTTATGAGTAGTTGGGGCTGCATAACCCTGTAGTGCTATTTGTTGTGAGTCTGGCTTGAGCATTGTGCTGATGCGCTGAGCCCTGGAGGGTTAACAGAGTGGTGTCCAGCTAGAGGCAGTGTGAATCACTTCACCTTTGGAGGTGGACTTTAACTGTTTCATGGTTAGTAGTTTTCTGTTTCCTGGACAGGTAGCTGAAGTGTGTCCTCTCTGCAATCATAGTTGGTTTCCCAATGGATAGAGAATGCCTTCATGTGCTTGCAGGACTCTGGCTTGACCATCATGTCTTCATGCTCCTTAGATTTGTTTTCTTTGGTTGCTGTTCCTTATCATGGTGACAAACACCTACAAACAAGCAGCAGCTTGTTTAGCTCAGTCCCTGTGTTTTCCAGTTATACCAATGTATGCTGGTTCTGCTCTCCCAGCCAAGCAGGGCAGCCATAGGCTAAGGGAGCCAGAGGGTAACCTTCCAGTGTTGTCCGGTGGTGTTGGCCTACTATGTTGATACCCTTCAGATGTTACCTGTGAGTCTTGCTTTGTGATGATGTTTTTCTTAGCTTGGTTTTAGCACCCTGCAGTGAAATTTACTTGGGAACAAAATTGCATGTGTAGTTTTTGTAGTCAGAAAGAAAAACTGGAAGGCATATCCAAAGAGTATTACAAAGGTTTAGAAACCAGAAGGCAGTGCAAAAAGATTCCAGTGTTTAACCTTCTATCCCAAGGAGGTTTTGATTAAATTTATTATGTTTTTTCCTTAAAGAGTTTATTTTTTAGGAATGGGTGACTATAGCCTCTGTATTATAGTGATGGTGGCAGGAAAATTGGTAATGATTATGGCTTTCAAGAATGTGGGTTTTTTTGACTAAACTAAACTCCCATGTGAGCCTTGAATGGCTAAACAAGAATAAATAGAAAATTTTCTTTTAGACTTGCAATTGCAGATGCAAGCCCTTTTTCTGAATCCGGTGTCCTCAGTGCAAGCATAAGCTGCCATCTCAAGTGGCTGCTCTTCCGCTACCTTGCTAATGCTGTTTTTCCAGAAGGTGACACCCATCTTTCTACTTATACTCTTCTTGGAGAGTATAAAGTTGAGATATCTATTAGAAGTATTTCACTGATCTAGTGAGAGTCCATTCTAATCTCTAAAGATGTGGTGTGCTTAAAAGGGGTGTATCTTATCCACATAATGTGCTTTATTCCATTAAAGGCCTCTAACTGAGATACTGTCTCTTCTAAGTTACGTCTTCTCATGCTCTTTTCTTGAGCAATGTGTGCAGGTCTGGAGAGGGAGCCGAAATGGTGCTATTTCCATTTGGTGCAGACAAACTCTTTGCTAGCTTCTCAAAGCAAATAGTAAACTGAGGATATTCTATCCCACAGCTGTCCTACCTGTGCAAATGTGTGGTGACCAGATAATGTAAAGAAATTTCAGTTGTTGGTCATTGGGCTGCTTTAAAACCCTTGCAAGATTTTAATCCAAGCCAACACAGCCTTCCTTGTCCAGTTGAGAACAGTCAGCAGTGTATTCCTTTTTTATTAGGTTTGGTAAATGTAGGTTACGGTCATCTTAGTATCATTTACAGTAGATCCAGCTGCTAACCTGCTTTTTCATCTCTATTAATGTAATCTTCAGTTCTCTTGGTGACTTTTCACAGTACTGTTGATTAAGCTGGGTACATAAGAACCCAGGCAAGCAAATTCTTAGTTGCAGCCTTGGGTCTGTGTTTGCTTAATCATAAAAACACAGGTTATTCAGGTTGCTTTCAATTGCCTATGTGGAAGCTACTGAACTCTTATGTCTGCATTTGTCCACTGTGTCTTGTCTGACAGTCACCTCTGACCTGGGGAAAGGGCTGTGATTCTGGATTAGAGCAGCAGCAAGGAGGTGCTCCTTGCTGGAGCAAGGAGAGAGAGGGGGACAGGCTTCTCCCACCTTGATGTGTAGCTGTCTTATTCTTTGGCTTCAGCTAACACTTACCTGTACTCTCCTTTCTCTTCCCACAGGTAGATGCAGTGAGGGTGTATGTGAACAGCAGCTCTGAGAACCTCCAATATCCTGTCCTGTTTGTAGTTCGCCAGCAGAAGGGAGTGCTGTCATGGCAGGTCCCACTAATTTTTCGAGGCCTGTAAGTACTGGAGTTACTTCTTTGTAACACACTTGTCTGCTGGCTGTATCCATCATCAGGCTTCCTCAAGCACTAGATCTTGCTGCTTGTGTAGACTGCAGGGCTTGGTTGCAAAGCATGCTTGCTCGTTGTCAGCTGAATGTAGGAAGACCAGGATTTGGTAGGTAACCTTTTACTTGGCAGTCTGCTCTTGTCTCTTAGTTTCTCAAATATGTACACAGTGTACCAGGAGGCTTGTCTGCTGGGGATCTGTCTGTCACTAGTCAGTGAATCTACCACATGGCATTGTCATTTCCACAGTTGCTGACAGTATGTGTGAGTAGTTCTTGGGCCCTAGTTTGGAGCAGGGTTTGAACAAGCTCTTGAAAGAACATCCTAACTGCCGTGTTACACTGCATTTGGGGAATAAGGGCTCTCCTTTGTTTCTTGCTCCAGGTACACCTAAGTTGAGCCTATTCTGGAAGGTGATGGTTGTTTTGGGGGTATTTTCTTTGTGAATGTGATGCTGCTGCGTATCTCCAGCAACCTCAGCTAGCTAGGCTGCAAGTACTGAGACTTTTCAGGCACCTTAGACCACCTGAGACATGAAGCTTCATCTTGTGACTGAAATCCTGGTGCTGGGCAACAGATACCCTGCAGTGTCTTGCCTGATGCAAGGAATGGTTACAACAGTGGCTCTTCTGGGCTGTCATTGCTCTCTTTGCCTCCCTCAAATGGCAGATGTGCTAGATCTGCAGATGGCACAGATTGTCTCGAGGGAGGTGAAATGCTGGGGATGGCCAGTCCCTTGTGCAGAGCACAAGAGGCAACAGAGGTGGAGTTTGAGCTCTAAATAAAAGCCGGAATGGCCTTAGCCTTTCAGATTGGTATTTCGGTTATGCAAGCAGGGTAAAAACTGTTGTTCTTAGAACTACTGAACAACTTTTTAACTACTCTCTCTCTTTTCCATCCAACTTTCCCTTCCCTCCTTCCCCTGGCTGTTGTAGCTACCAGAGGACCTACAATTACCAAGAAGTGAGTCGAACCCTTTGTCCCTCTGAGCCAGCACAGGAGACAGGATCCTCTGACCAGATTGTATTTGTGGATGTCGCTTCCATGGCACCATTTAATATTACATATGAGCTACTAGTCACCAGGCTTGAGAACTTCCAACTTGAGTAAGCTGGGATGTGAGAATACAAATGTATCTTCATGTATCTGTTATACAGGGATTTGGTTCATCTGCCTACTCTTCTTTTTTCTTTCCAGAAAAAAAAAAATATAATTTTTTCTTTTGCTTAATCTGAAGGTACTTTGTGTGTAATCCAGCTCAGAAAGTTTTAGACTTCAACATGCTGACATTTCTTTTCTAGGACAAACAAAGCCTTTAACTTCACTGCCAGCCCTTCTCAACCACAGGTAAGGAGGAGTCCTGTGTGGAATTGCTTGTACGTCTTGCTGCATTGAAATGGTTGATGATGTGATCCTTTATTAGAAATAGCAAAAGCCTTATATGACTAGGTTATTTCCCTCTTAGGATGCAGGAAAACTTCCTTACTGTTGAATTTTTCTGTGGATATAGCAATATCTCAGCCCCTCCAGGAGCACATTTGGGTCCTCTTGCAAAGCAATTAAATGAATCAAAAACTATGACCAGAGAAAATGAATGGAATCTGCAGTTCAGGAAATTCCAGAAATTTGCAGAAGTTCAGAGGCTGTTGGACTGTTCCCACTTCATGGGAAGTTAGATGGTGTACACCAGCATCTTGTTCCAGACAGTGCTGGTTAAATTGCCCAAGTGTGACTTGCCAAGATGCAGTCTGTACTGGAGAAGAATAAATACATAAATAAACTGGAAATGTGCAGCAGAACTCAGACTGCTATTCCTTGCTCAGGGCAGCAAGTCAAGTTGCAAAGTGATAAATCAAATGCTTGATGAGTCTGATTATTAGCTCAGAAGAGAACACCCATGTACAGCACATCCAGTTGAGCAGCCTTGTAAACATTACAGGTCCTCTCTTGAATGAAAGTGCTGTTGGCAGTAACTCTAGTGATACAGGAGCTCATAGAGCTGGGAAAGTATGGAATTTGCCCAGACTGTCTGGTATTCCCATTTTTGTTGTTGCTGTCATTGTTAGTAACACTACTTAATTTTAGGTTTCCTATTACCAGGCACCCCAGCTAATCTTCTTTGCTGTTAAATATCTTAAGCTGGTTTATAGATACATGCAGTATTTTATACTATGGGAGCATAGGGAATGATGATGGCTCTTTATAAACCCTTGCTACTTAAGATCTTGTAATTTGAATGTAGAGTGTTTAGGATCTGGCCTGGAATTAACTTTGTGACTTTGGTCGGTTATTTGTTACAGTTAATGAGATTGGTGACTTTTAATTGTAGACCAGATGTAGAGAATATAAAATGAGTGCTTCTTAATTGGTACAATGGTGAGATTTTTGTAAATCTGAGTATCAAGTAGTCTGCAGGGGGAGGGTGAAAAAAAGGGTTATTCAGAATCTAGGTGGGTGATGGAATAGCCCTAAGACTGGAAAAAGACAAATATAACAACTGAAGGAGTTATTGTCTGAAACTCAGGTCATGCCTGAGGGCAGAAGGAGAAATTAGATATGCTCATGTAGGTCAGGAGTGTTGTCTGGAGGTGTTTATACCACTTGCAATATATGCAGCAGAGACTCAATGGCCTCAATGCCCCTTATGTTAATTCTGTACTCTGGTATAGGCGTGGCTTAAAAAGAAAATTATAAAAAGGTCCTCATGGGTGACTTCTTCAGACTTAAACCTTTCCAAGGGTAGTGCACTTGGGAAACCAAGGAGCTCAGACTGCCAGTGTCCTTGCTTGGCAGAGATAAAACACACTCTGCTGAAGAAACTGGCTTGGTGAGTTTTCAGTTTGTAAGGACTTGGGATTGGAGCCAGCACTCCATCAGTAGTGAAGGGATCCTGCTAGGAGTGGGGGTGATGGGAATAAATGTTTTAGTAGGAATGGGGAAAACCTGGAAAAAGCCTGAGTGACTTGCTTATTCCTGCCCTTCCAGTTAAGGGCCCTACTTCCTGGGAAGGAGATGTGGGATAGGAAGCACTTGGTCCTTGCTCCGCTAAGGTTTGTGATGTAAAGGGAGTTCACCAGTTCAGAATGTCTCAGGTTATGGTTTTGGGGCAAAAGCTGTGGTAGCTTCTGAGGTGGCAGCAGTGATTTCTGGATGGGAAGGAAGGAAGATGGCTGATGATGGTCCTCAGCCTTGCTTCCCCTTTGAGGTGGATTGAGGCACCCATCAGCCCTTCCTGGTAGCTGTGACTGTAAACTTTTAGGGTCTGGGCTCCAGATAGGACAATGGGAGCCCTTGAAACAAGCCAGCCTGCTGGGGCAGGCACAGAAACCCTACTTATACAGCAGCTGGCTGGTTTAGTACATCAAAAGTTTGCTGGAAAAACATGCAAGTAATGATGTTGCTTGGAACATCTTTTGCCCAGATCTGAAAAGGCCCTTGCCAAGACAGGGAAGGGCATTTCTTGACCCCAGAGACTGTCTTGTGGGCCTGCTCAAAGCATGGAAGCACAGGAAACACCATTCCTTGCCCCCAGAGGAAAAGTAGGGATATTGACAGATGTTAGTCTCTACCAAGTTTTTTCAGAGCTATAGCTGAATTATTTTCAAAGTTGAAGTGAGAAAACCCCCATTACCTTTTGCCCTCAAAATGTATATCTTACAACTAGTATCAGGCATTTATCTTTTAAACTCTTAACAGTTTGAAGCATTTGATCTAATATTTTTCACAATCTCTTTGAGGCCATACATCAGAGATAAACTCCATTGTATCTTCTATATGTAAAATACAGCCAGCAGTATGGAAACATCTGGAAATTGCTCATAGCAACATGAAATGAAGTAGGGTATAAAATCAAGTCACTTTAGCTTGATCAGATGGAAAAAAAGCTTAAGGAGAGCAGAAGCTATGCTCTACCTTGCATGTTGAAGATGTCTGTGTCTAAGTGTGCTGTGAAAGGGGGAGAGTTGTGTGTACATACCTAATCTACTCTTCTGTAGTATAAGGTCCTAATATTTGAAATCTGAATTTTTGTGAAGCCCCCCACATCGCCCCAAAGCCCAGCTTGGGCTGAGTAAGTCCCTTAGGGAGGCTCTGAAGCTACTGGCAGGGGTGATTTCTGTACCGTAACTCTCAGCACTCTGCTTTCTCCTCAGTATTTTCTGTACAAGTTTCCTCAGGATGTTGATTCAGTCATTGTTAAAGTGGTGTCTGATGCAGTCTACCCATGCTCGGTTGTCTCCGTCCAGGATATTGTGGTAAGTTTGAGCAGAGGAACTGCCTACTGGAGCTCTGTGCCCTGCTGTGAGGGTGTCTATGCCCCAACAGAGAAAAGCCCTAGGAAAGACTTCACCCTAGAGTGGTGGTGGTGATAGGAGTCCCTGAAAGAGGAATGCAAGTTGTGTGGTAAGGAGGCAAAGACAGATGCTGAGTTCAAGCAGCTCACATGGAGATTTTTGTTACAAATAGGTGAAAAAGCTGTTCCTCTCCTGCCTGTCCATAGGGCATTTTTTACATTCCTCTCATGAGGTTTAATACCCTGCTGCCTTGTCATATGGGCCTGTCTCTCCACAGAGTGGTGTTGGATGGGATGCTTGTGGGTGAGGGAAGGGACAGTGTTCTTCCCTTAACTCTCCCCTGGCTCAGGGCAGCATGGGGAGCTCCTTATTTCCAGACATGAGATCTCTCCTTCTTTCCAATTCGATTTCCTCTCTATGCAGTTATTCATCCCCTTTCCTAAGAACGGGAGAACAGCTCTTTCCTGCCATAAAGGTTGGCTGTTGCTTGCAGCTGAGAAATAGCCCCATGTTTATTCTCCTTTCCTACCTCCCTGAATGATGCAAGGACTTGCAGTGGGGGAACAGCAACATGGTGACAGAGGTGCAAGATGCCTTGGCTGCTGACTCCAAAGTCCTTGTAGTCACCTTTATTACCTGGGGTATAAAAAAGGATAACATCAACTTCTGCCCATGTTCCTGTGTTTGAACAGTAGAAGGGCAAGAGGGGAGACTGACAGGTGATTCTCTACCTATCAGGTAGTAAGAGTAGTGGGAGAGTAAAATGAGGGCAAGCGCTTGGCACATAGTACAGGCTGCAGAGTGTGTGACACAACCAGTGTACATCTGAGTGTATGCACTGCCTTGTGGGAACAGTGGGGTGATCAGTATGGCTGAATCCTCTTCTGGGACTAAACTGCATCACTCTTGTGAGAATGCTGAAATCAGAGAATGCAGACCCCAACTGGCATCTTCAGAGCAGCTTTTCTAACTTGTGAATGGGTTCTGGTTGTTTTATTCCCTTTGTCACACCCGGCAGTGACTTTTTCCACTGTTCTGCACTGTCTGTTCTCCTGCTGACTCCCTGCAAAATTAAGTTGATTTTTGTCCCTGGTTTAACCCTTTGTTTTTTGTTTTAGTGCCCAGTGTATGACCTAGACCATAATGTGGAGTTCAATGGTGTTTACCAGTCTATGACTAAGCAGGCAGCCATAACAGTACAGGTGAGATGCTGATTTTTGTTCCAGTGTTGTTTTGTTTTTCAGTGGCTTGTCCTATGTATTCCTAGTTTTCTTTTGTTGATTCTGGTATGGCTGTGAGCCTTTGCTTTTGTTACATCAACTGGTATAAGTGGGAGAAACGATGTTACCTTTTACTACATAAACTTGCTTAGGTAGTTCTGTTAGGTGCTGAGGCTGTACATCAGAGTGGCTGCAGCCAGATGNTTTTTTTTTTTAACTACTGAGTGGTAGCAAAGATAAGCAAAGCTTAGGTAGGTAGTTTGCTCTAATTACAGTAAATTAAATAAATGCAGTAGAATTGATTTGCTTGTACTGGGGTGCTGCTGTACTGCATACTGGTGAACTCAGCTTACTGTCAGCAAGGATGAGGGGAGTATCCCCAGAAGCCAGACTCTGTCCAGAACAGGCAGGTCTCTGTAAGGTTGGTGTCTGTAGCAAATAAAACCTGATCTCTGGCCTTTGGGAGCACTGCCTCTGCTTTGCATTGGAGGGAGAGGCTCCTTCATGTCTCATGGATTCTGTTGTCTTCTATCTGCCTGTGTGCAGAGAAAGGACTTCCCAGGCGAGCAGTTCTTCGTTGTGTTCGTCATCAAGCCAGAGAATTATGCCTGTGGGGGTTCTGTGCCTTCTTCCATTCATGGTAAGTTGTGTGGGAAGATGGATTTGGTTGCTGCATCTGGGTGATGGAGCAGTGGGAGTCTTTTGGAACCTTCATGGAGGGTGACATGGGATGGTCAGATAGCTCTGCCTTATCCAGGTAGCTGTGAGGAAGAGTGGAAGTATAAATTTCATATTGTTGAGTAGGTTAAAAGTCTTGATCAATACAAGAGAAGGCTAATACAGCACCTGGCTTGCTGGGGATGTGTGCTTTTTTGAAGGAGTCACTGGTGTCTCAGGAGGTACTGGAGACATCCAGGCAACACTGCTTACAACTTTTTTGTTGTTTTGCTTTTGTCCCATCGTGTCATGTTGTCCCTCTTCCCCCCCTGCCCTGCTGTATTTTCCTGCCTGCAGGGAGGCCCAGATGGCAGTTCCTGCAGATAGCATCTTCTCTCACTGCTATCTTGGCCCTGGACTTGGAAGAACAGGAAAAGTTAGTAATTTGAGGAGAATAATTTTACAAGAGACTTGTTCTAGTGCCTTTCCCAATCAGCAAACACTGTGTCCACTTCCTGAGCAGTGGTAAAAGCAAAGCCTCCACTATTCATATGGTGGCCGTAACTGGAATGGGGACATTCCTATCCTCAGAGCTGGGTGACTTCCTCTCTGTAGGAGAAACAAGACTGCAACCAACAGATATACTAGGTTTCCTCAACAGCCCCACACCCTCCATCCCCCCTTCCCCCCCAGTTTCCTCCTCTTAAAAAAAGAATTGTCACCTTCTGGGTGTCTTTCTCTTACCCTAAATCTGTCAGAGCTATATTGGCAGGATGTGCTAAGACCTCCTGAAACACGGGAAATTGCTAGCCTGACATCCTGCACAGAAGTGTTTTGCCAGCAGAGCTTTGGCTAGAAGCTGTCCTTTGGAGACTAGATGAATAGGAGACAAGCTGCCTTTGGGATTCAGGCATCCAGACTTGAACAATGTAGAGAAGGCTGAAGCAGGGATTTCTGGTCTGAAAAACAGGTTGTTGATGGAGAGAAGGGGAGAAACATATGGAAAAGTATAAATATATTGACAAGACTGAGAGGTTTAGAGCAGAACCATACACTGATTATAGTGAAAAGCCAGACTCTGGTGCTTTTGCAAGTGCAGACAACTGAGACTGGGGCCAAAGATCATTGATGATTGGTTGTTTTTATATTTTCTACATCTCACAGGGAATGTCAACCGTACCTGGAACTTGCAGCGAACGAAGAACCTTCAAGTGATGATTGTACCCTCTATTAAAAGTCAGTGTCTTCGGGCAGAGCAATGCAAGTTACAGGGGGACTTGGCACTTCTGCATAGATGGGTGTGGCTGGCCTGGCAACCTGCTGATGGGATTGTGCAGAAAGCACCAGCAAAGGAGTCAAAACCAATTGGAGCACCTTCAGGAGGTGCTGTGTGGCACAGGGTAGTCTCATGGGCGCAGCAGCTAGCACAGAGGGTGAAGAAATGAGGGGAGACATTGCAACAGGTTCTGGAGATTCATCTTGAAGAAAGCAAATAGGTTTTGAAGGGCTCTTTGGGGCTAGGTATTGTCACCAGGTGGTGTTGGGAAGAGCAAGACAGGAGTGCTGGCTCTGAGAGGGGCTGTCCTTACTCTGTGAGCTGACTGGTGCCTTCTCTTTCCTCAGAGTCTGTTTATGTTCAGGCCATGTTCTTCAGCTTCTTGGGTTTTCTCTCCTTTTACCTGGGCTCAGTGATTGTTGCTTTTGTGCACTACATCAGGTGAGTCAAAGGGTTACAAGACCAGCCTTTCTGTTTCTCCTCATCCTGAGAGGTGCTTCACTCTGTAGTGCTCACTCAGCAGTATGTTTGGGGTGAGTGGAGTGGTGAGCATTTGAAAAGAGCAGCCAGAGAAGCCCATGCCATGTGGGGATACAGTTTCTTAACCTTCCCTGCTTGTCACTTGCATTGAGGGAGGTGGTACTGGCTTGTTAAGCATTGTGCTGATGTGTGCCTCTAGCTCCTGCTGCCCTGTTGGTAGATTCTTCGTGCTTAGTCCCCTGCGTGGATGAGTTGAGTTTGTGAAGGTGGTCTGAGTTTCTCCCAATACCCAGAGCAGTGGAGGATGGAATGGTCATGTAACTTGTCCTGCCTCTGATGGATAGTTGAGAGAGTAAAAAAAAACCAAACCCCTCTGTTGCTCTGGAAATCAAAGGTGGACAGCAAGCAGTTCACCATGTCTAGTCCAAACTGTATTTTCCTTTTGTTCTTATTTTTTTGTTTCTTTTGTCATTTATTTTTAAGTCTGTGTGTTTTTTGGAGTTTGCACCAGTTTAGCTATTGGTGTCCTGCTGTAGCTGGCAACTGGTGGGGTTTAACTATCTCATGAATGCTACTTGTTCTTTTTCAGGGTTCAGAGGAAGGCTTCAGCTGGGAGACTGAGTCCTGAGGATGGTAAGGTCTCTTTTCTGTTGTGAGATAGCTTTATGTGAACACAGGTTCCAGGCCCCCAAGGGACAGGCTGTCAGTCAAGTAACTTCTGTCCCTTCAAGCCTTCTTCCCTGTACATGTACCACATAGTCTATGATGCTGATGAAAGATGTTAGAGCTTCCTCTCT
The DNA here is from genome assembly GCA_013401335.1 of Brachypteracias leptosomus. Taxonomy (NCBI): domain Eukaryota; kingdom Metazoa; phylum Chordata; class Aves; order Coraciiformes; family Brachypteraciidae; genus Brachypteracias; species Brachypteracias leptosomus. Next base: position 50,925 of record VYZX01030843.1, read on the forward strand.
ACCCTCACAAGAGACGACATTTGAAGCAGGCTCCTCTGAACCTGGTCCTGACCCCTGCCTTGAGGAGCCAGCTTTTAGAGGGGTGGAGGAAGGGTAAGCCTTGGTTAGACCTGGCTACAGGCTAATGCTTCTTATACCAGGTCTGTTGATATTTAAGTAAGGCACTCTGAGTTTGTCAGCTCTTATTCCTCTTATTATTGCTCTTCCTGGTTTAAGCATGGTGTCTCTAATTTTTTAATTTCATTTAAATTTTAATTTGTTTTTAACTGGGAGTTGCAGACAGCCAGGTGAATGAATGACTAATACAGTTAGGTAGTGGTGTTTGTGTTATTTACTTTGGTATTGGGTTCAGTTTACTTTATGCTGCACCCACATTTCTGTGTTATAAAAACATAGCTGCATTTAAGAGGCTACCAGTGAAAGATGGAATTTTTTGTCATGTTGGTGGGGAGGCACTGGGAGCTTCTGCTTTCTGGAGAAGTATGGGAGGCTGGCCTTTTAATTTTGTTTAAATATTTAGTGCCTGCAAAGTAGTTCAAAGCATTGGTCTGAGGATAAAGGCATCATCATTTGTATGTCTCTCCTGGGGAAAGGAGTACGTTATGTTTTGGCAGCATTGGAAGGTTCTTATTGTGTTCCATTTTTTAAAATCTCCGGCTTCTTCAGTCTCTGGTCTGCTACACACTATCAGATAAAAATACTAGTATAATTGAGCTATGCTTAAAGGACCAGCAATGGAACCTGGCATTACTAGGGTTAATATTTCTGCTGAGGACCTGGGGGCATTTGGATTCTCCAAGCGACTTCTTCAGCTACTGAGATCTACATATGGTCCCTGTATATATGGAATGTGTGTGAAGGGTTTTCTTCATAGCTGAATGAGCAGGGTACTGTAAAAATGTGCTTAAAAATATTCTAGTTTTAAGGCATTTGGGATGGATCCAGCTGTGAGACAAGAGCAGGTCTTACGGTGCTGGAGAAATGGGAAGGGCCTGTGTGTCTGGGATTTTGGGGAAGCTGAAGGGACCTGGCTGAGGCCCTGGAAGAGCTCCAGGGTGGTGACAAGGGATCACTGTCTAAGACAAGGAGGCACAATCTCAGCCAGATGAGACCAGAAGCCCCAAGGAGTGAGGGTTCATGTGCTGAAGGCATCTTGGAAGCTGTTTTTCCAAGCTGTCCTGGCGAGAGGTGGAAGTTAAATTCTTTGAACTTCCCAACCACCAGAAACTGCAAGGCACAGATGCTGTGCTTAGCACAGGCCTGAAAGGCAGAGACCTGGGCTCCTGGGCAGGGAGGATTGCTGAACAGCATCCCTGTAAAATGACAGAGGAGCACAGTTCCTTCAGTTTTCAGGTTTCCTCCCAGAGGCACCTGCTCCTTCTGTGACCTGTCCTGTCCCTTGTACTCTCTGCCACCTTCATATGAAGGCATGTGTATTCTCCTGCATGTCACAGCCCGCCCTTTCCTCTGGGGTGGAACCACATCCTACCCATGTACTGTTTCTTTCTCTATTGTATCTCTTCAGGGTGTGTCTGACTGATGCCTATAAGATAGTAATTAGCATCTTCTCTGTCCTCCAGGTCACCCAGAGCGTGCTGGCTTTCTCTCAAATTTTTTTCTTCTCTTCCCACCCCTTGCCATTTCTCCAAAGTACCTCTGGGTCTTGCCTTCTTGAACACTCCCTTTTTTTTCCCCTTCTCTACCAAGAAAGTGTGGGTGGAGGTGCTGAGCAATCTGCTTTGTCTTTGAATATCTTGCAACTTCATATGCCCCTTTGCTCCTGTCACCCATTTTACACCCTGTTTCTGTGGTTAAATTTTTTTAATCCCATGTCACACCTTCCATTCCACATCATCACTTTCTTGTGGAGGCAACAGCTGGAGGAACCACACCTAGTGTGGTACATTTACTTTGCTGACTCACTTGCACGCTGGGACTGAAATTAGTGGGTGAGCTGGGTTCAAAGTGGCTGTTAGAGGCAGGGCAGAGTGGCTCTCCTCCCTGGTGTCCCTGCTCTGTCCAGACGTATATCTTCCTGGGGTTACTTGGGACAGAATATTGACAGGTCACTTGAGTGCATAAAGACTGGTCTGAAATGAGGAGGGAGCATTCATGTGGGACAGGACTGATGGGAGTAGAAAGTGTACATGTGCCTTGGTACCATGAACATGGAGAAATAAATACTACTTTCACCTTTTTCTCAGTAATCTCAAAATGACTTTAAAGCAACAGGAAAAACTGCCGCAAAAGAGGGAAGGTTGCACAGTGGGTGTTGAGTAGAAGGTGAATCTTGCTTCTGCAGCAGCCTACAACATCATTTTGCTAATCCCAGCTCAGGGCTGAAGGGATGTCATGTGGGGGGCTGTGATGTGCCAGAGCCTTCCCTCTGGTGCTCAGTCCATGCCATGTTGCCCACTTCAGACACTCCTCCAAGCTCTCTGCCCTGTTAGAGGGATGGGGCAGGAGGGTAGAGAAGCTGAATTGGAGACTAGTCTTAGCCCACAGCCCACATAGTTTCACAAGCATAGTGAACATGTGAAAGGAAAACAGTAATTTGGACTGGAAACATCAAATACCATTGCTGTGTAGGTGCTCCCCTACCTAGGAATTGGGCTCAGGTAGGGAAAAGTTTTGGGGCTCTATATATGTGGCTAATGGAAATGGTATGAAAACCTATGCAAGGTATTGCAGAAGTGCAAGCTGGAAAGAGGAGTCTGCCTGTGCCTGTCATTTTGGGGCAGATCAGGTACTGGGAAGCCAGAGATGCAGCTTGGGAAGCCAGGCCATTGCCAGGCTGCACTAAGATTGCTTGGCTTTAGTATCCTGTGTTCTATGTCCCTTTGCTGCTGACTGACCACATGATGTTGTTGCAATGGTGAAGCTTTATAAGCAGCAGGGCTTGTCTCACTGTTTGTCACCACTGGAAGACATGGCCCTGCTCCTGCTGCTCTTGCTTCTCTTTTGGGAAGATGGGTGTTTGACCCCCTCAGTGAGGGGATTCAACTGGCTGTTTCCTGCTATGTTTGTCTGCTGCTAGTTTGGCAGCTGAGTCCCACCACTGAGGCAAGAAGAGGGAATGTGGAGGCAAGAGGGGAAAGTCCCAGTGACACCTGACTGGGAGATGCAGGCTTCCTTGCTTCAGATGTGTGGGTGGGAGATGGGGACTTCTCAGCCCTTAAATGGTTGCCCTTCTTGTCATCAGCATAGGATTGTGACCATTTTTTGCCTGGAGCATTTTTTGCATTCTCCTTGCTTGGTTAAAACTGTAGCAGGTGTCTTGCTGAAGGCTGCCTATGACTCTTCCACCAGGGATAACTGAAGGTAGCAAGCAATATTAGAATAGATCAATGTATGAAGAGGGGAAGGAGGAGAATTAGAAATTTGGTAGGGTACTCTGAATATTGTAAGACTTGCTCTAGAACTTGCCAAGTCTTGCAAGTCTTGCAGCCCCATAATGTGATCCCTAGAGGGTGTTGGAGGGAGGCTCATGCTTTTGCAAGTCAAACTAGTGGCCCATGTTGGGAGGCTGAAGGGAATGGATTTGCTCCACATTCGAAAGCAAGGGTTTCCCTAGAAACTCCTCTAGAAGGAGTCTGCCATCTGTTTGGAGAAATGCTGCTTTTCTCAAGCCCCTTCAGCTCTTCAAGCTGTTTGTATTCACTTCAAATGCATTTTGAAGTGCTGACATGCAACTAACTGTCCCTTCTGGGTCTGTTTCTCAGGTTCTGGGATTATGACGTCTTCACACCCCATCACAGCCAGTACCCCTGAGGGAAGCAGCTATGGTGCTATTGGTACAGTATCTTTTAGGACTGGGGGTACAGGGAAAGTTCTTCCTGGGGCAGGGGAAGGCACTTTAAGGTGTGTTAAAGCCAGAAGGGAATAAAGCTTGTAAGCTGCTTTAGGAACAGCTTGCAACTACTTGAAAAAGAACTACAACTTGAGAGGTTCAGGTTGCACTTGAGGGCAAAACATCTACATCAAAAAGGTGGTAAATCTCTGGAAGAGATGCCCAGAGAGACTCTGTCATTTGAAATGTTTCTCTCAGCTACACAAAGCCACAGTCACCTGATAAGTGTTGGTGACAATGCTGCTTCAGGCACAACGTTGACTAGGGACTGACAAAGGTTACCTCTGAAAGCCTGACAAAAATACAGAACTGATATTTCATGAGGTTTGGGAAAAATTCAGGAGGATTTAAGTCCTGGAATAGAGTTGAGGGCTTCAGCACCACCCTTCTCCTTTCTCCAATTGTCAAGGAAATGCTTTAAAAGCATTTGGGATATGAGGAAGAAACTTGTGTTCTGCTCATGTCAGTATGGGCAGTGGGCTGGCTGGGAGCTTGGCCAGCCTGTGGGAAGTGCAGGCAGTCCTGTTGACCCACAGGTGACTGACACTGGATGCAGCAAGGTCAAAGCTGATGCTCTGCCTACTTTGAAAACTCAATTTTCTTTCTTTTTATCTTTTGTTCTACAGTATTTTTAGAAAAGCTTATATATCAATCTTATATAAACTCTGGAGATTAACTAGGTCAGCCTGTTTCTGACCCCTGAACAGTCTACTGCTTTCACTAGAGCTTTCCGGCTTGTCTCAGACTTCCAGACTTTAGAGCTCAGGCTAGTTAAGAGTAGAAAATGTTAGAAATTAAAAGTAATAGAATAAAATCAGAGGAAAACCCCAAATTCTGCAGAGGGGGGAAGATGGTCCTTGAAATTGCTCTTAGTTGATACTTTTAGGAAGGTTTGTGATCGTGGAAAAACTTGTTCCCTGAAATGGCCATATCAACTTGTCTCAGCAGATTGCAACTGTTATCTGGGGCAGCTTTCCTTTTGCTGTGCTTAGAGGGACTTAGCCTTTACCCTGCCTGTTTTCTTCTCCCTGCTCTGCTCCAGATGAATCAAGCTCCAGCGGCGGACATCAGTTGTCTTCCCCTGAGCGTGGACTACCAACTGGTTATGACACAGACAGCTCCGTGGAGGAGGAGAGCGACTTCGACACCATGCCAGAAATCGAAAGTGATAAGAATGTCATCCGCACTAAGGTATGGCTGGTGTTGCAGCTGTGGCTGTGATGCTGGGCCATGAACACATCTGGGCCAGGACCAGCACTAGTCACTTGCTTGGAATTTAAGTTCCTGCTTCCCTTTTAGGTGGATTTAATCTAATAAAGCCAAACGTGCTTCTTAGTGTTTTTTCAGAGTCTAGAAAGTTTTCCTACTGTGGTAAGTGTGCTGCTGGAATGAGTGATTTGATACGAAAAAGCAGGATGGATTGAGGACTATTGAGAAAGCAGAAAGAAGCCCAAAGTGTCCCAGAAAGTCCAAGGAGGTGCAACAGCATAGGGAGAAAATAATATGCAGTAGTAGGTAGCCGTCTGGTACAAGTAGTTTGCATACAGTGGATATACAGAGGGGCTTTAAGACAGCAGCTCTCAGACTGCCTCCTTTCATCACCCTGCACTGCTCTGTTTGGTCAGAGCCATTTCTGGAAGCTAGAGGGTTTTGCAGAACTCATTCTCCATAGAATGAATCCCAAGGGGCACAACAAGCTCAGTGTCAAAAATGGTCCAAATAGCAAGCACCAAGCTGCATATTGTCTAAATATGTTGAGATCTTTTGCTGACTTCTGTAGTCTTCATTAGTTCTTTTCTGTTTTATTCCCTTTTTCCCCACCCACTAATGTTGTAGGTGTTCCTCTATCTATCAGACTTGTCCAGGAAGGACTGGAGGATTGTCAGCAAAAAGTACAAAATCTACTTCTGGTAAGGAGAAGACAAATAGGTAAGGCCCAGGCTCTGGACCCAGTCTCTAGTTGCAGTCTGTCCACATGCCCTTCTGCTGAACTACACTTTAAACCTGGGGATATTCTTTGAGCCATCCCATTACATATTCTGACCCTGTTCCAACCAGTAGCTGCAGATCCCACATACCTCAAATAAGGATATTTGTGGACCAGTGCACACGTGATCCTGGCAATGAATTCTGGTTTGCGTGATTTCTTTGAAGTGTGGTAACAGCTGGTGTGCTGGAACATCCTGGTGAGAGGAAGAAATTGTCACTCAAACATATGAGCTTGTGGTCCACATCCTGGCTTTTCTTGTGTCCTTAGCATTTGCCTTTGCAAGTTTGCTCTTCTGTTTCAGAAGATCATAACCATATAAAGCTCCAGCTGGAAGAGCAGAGTTTGTGCCATCAGGCTTAAGTGGGTAAATGACTGGGAAGAGCAGCAGGGTGGGATAAGAGTGTGCACATGCCTCCACAGGCACTATGAGGCTCTGTCCTGGGTGTGCATCAGTTATTTTGGTGTAACTGCTGCTACTGTCTCCTCTCTGCAGGAACATCATCACCATTGCAGTGTTTTATGCCCTGCCGGTCATCCAGCTTGTCATCACTTATCAGACGGTACGTTGATGGGACTCTGTGGCTGTCCCCTGTGCTTGGGTCCTCTTGCCTTTAAACTTGCTGTGTGGTTGCATGGTGTAAGGATGACAGTCACAGTGAAACAGGGATCACTCAGACTTCCTGCTCTCTGAGGGGTGTTTTACCTTAGCTGCTGTCTTTGCACCACGTTGGATGTTGCTGCTGGCTTGACTCAGAGCTTGCAATTCTGATATTTTGGCTTGGAAAGTGGGAGTGCAGCTGTTTTCCTGCTCATCTGATGTCTCATTTGGGGCTTGTTTCATTTTAGAGGCAGGAAGAATCTGCTATCTCTAAAAGGCAACTGAAAGCAAGTAGGGTTTGCTGTGATATGAGTGATTTCTCCTCCCTTCCCTCAACCCTTGTTGTCCTGCTGTTATTCACTGCAAGCAGATCTATTGGTGGGGTTGAGAGCACACAGTGTGTTTCCTCTGAAGACTGTTGTCAGGTTTGTGGCCTATGCCAATATCGTGTCCCCTTCTTAAAGCTTCGCTTGCAGATGTCAGTACTCGTGTGCCAGTGCTAGAGCTAGGCTGTGCCCTGGTACACCCTGTGTACATGCAGTGTTTGCATGAAGCAGAGCCCCCGGAACGGGGAGGATTTGCTAATACCAGATCTCCCACCTCCACTCTCTCCAGGTAGTGAATGTGACGGGCAATCAGGACATCTGCTACTACAACTTTCTGTGTGCTCACCCTCTTGGGGCGCTGAGGTGAGTGAGCCCTGTGGTCACTTCATTATTGTCTGGTGCCTTCTGAGTGTCTGTGCAGTGCCCAGGTCAGGATTTTAGCCTTGCAGGCTCACAGTAACTGCTTTAAGACCACTGAGAGTTTAGGACTGAGCTTTCTGTTTTGCTCAGCAGTGGCTTTCTGTTGCAGTGAGACGCATGCACCTGAAAACACGGCACCTGGATTCCCCTAGCAAACCTACAGCACAGCAATGCTGTGCTCTTTTTGACACTTTCATTTGTATCCAAGGAGCAGCAGCTCTGCAGAGAAGTTCAAATCAGTTCTTTCAGTGCAGCATTTCTCTGAACTGGTGTGGGAGTGCAAAGAAAGCCCAGAATTGGGAATCTCACACAGGAAGTCTTAAATCTACTGGGACAGATGAACTACTCAACCTAAAATTACCATCCAGGGTGTAAAACTGGCAAGTGTTTGGCAGCTGCTGAGGTGGAGGATGGTGGTGGGGGTGGTGAAATGGATCCAGCTTATCTCATGGCCCAGGGTTCAGCTTGCTGCTGCTGTGCTGACCTTGTCTTAAACCTTCTTTTTCCCTGCAGCGCTTTCAACAACATCCTCAGCAATGTGGGCCACATGCTGCTGGGCTTTCTCTTCCTCCTCATTGTGTTGCGCAGGGATATTATCCACCGTCGGGCCATGGAGATGAAAGATGTCTATACCCTGGTAGGAAGCATGAGGGTGTCTGTGGGAGAAAAGACAGGGAGAACTTGAAAACCAGAGTGGGTTTCCATTTGCCTTCCTTGCTAGAGAATTGAATCTCCCTCTTTTTTCCTCCCCTGAAAAAGGGTCTAGGCGGGACGCTTAGGTTCTTGTACACCCCAGTACATTGCTGCTTATAGTATGTCCATACTGCTGTAGTGACCCAGCCTGGGCTTGTGAAGACAAGGAGTAGAGGAATGACTCCCGTGGCTGTGGCTTTTCCTCCAGTGCTCACTGTGAAGGAACTGGGACAGTAGGAGTCTCCCAAGATACTTTTGTTCATAGAGAGGTTTGATTTGTCTTACACAATCAAGAGCTCCTTCCTGGCTCTCTTGTCAGCAAAAGGGAATAGAGTTGCCTGTGATAACCCAGAGGAATTTGGCCACCTCTAGCTCTGAAGCAGAGCTGCTAGTAATCAGAACGTCTACAGTCTCTTCAGTATCTTCTGGGAGAGGGTGGTGAAATCTGCAGCCCTATGGGCAGTGATGCTGGTGGATTCTGAAGACCAATAGCTGTTTTCACTGGCTTGGTATCAAGTAAATACCTTACCAGTTTTAAGGATCTGCTGCTTATGGTTTTCAGATGAGATCTCAGCCAGATTGTGATGGAGATGCCTTCTCATGTGGGCTGATGGGCTCTTCTCAGGTGCTTTTAACCCCCTACTCACTGTGAGAGTAAGGCTGCTATTCTGGATCCCCAGTGCTTTCTCAATTTTGGGCAGGATGTAGCATGATGCAAGGTACAGGACAGAGATTTTTAGTCTCAAGATCTCAGTACCAAGACAATGAGGTCTTCACACCAGAAGTTTTTGTGATTTAGCTTGGGTTTGCTGCCTGTGGATTCAGCTGGCTATGTAACATAGCTAAATGCAGAGTCTAGGGTTGCACACAGCAACACACAACACTGTGCTTGCACTGGTGACTGAAGGATATGTGCAGAGCTTAGAAGGGGTGAAGTGATGGAGAGTGGAAGCTCATTTGTCATCAGGACAGTGAGGGTACTTACTAAGCAGTTTTGCTCTTTTCCAGGACTATGGGATCCCAAAGCATTTTGGTCTCTTTTATGCCATGGGCATTGCTCTGATGATGGAAGGGGTGCTCAGTGCCTGTTACCATGTCTGTCCTAATTACTCTAACTTCCAGTTTGGTAAGCTGAGTTTCTTTTCTCTTTTTGAGCTGGAGGTGGAATTTGCCATGTTCCATCCCCTGCTAAGCTGCTGACATTTCCCATCCCTCTACCCTTGTGGACTTCCAGAGTCTGCCTGTTGCAGGGCTCTGATCTGCCTGGCAAGATCTGCCTTTGCTTTTGCAGCTCAGTGTTTGAAGATAGTAAGTGCGCAGCCTGAGTGGCAGAGTGCTCAAGCCTAGGAGGTCTCTGTCTGCCCTCTCAGTGGAAACTTTCCTCTGTTGGTTCCTTCACCTTCCTGGGGAAGAGAAGACTCAGGCAGGATGCTCAAATACCCAATGAGATGGAATGAAGATGAATGAGCCAGACTCATCTCAGTGGTGCCCAGTCACAGAACAAAAGGCAATGGGCACAAATTAAAACACAGGAAACTCTATCTGAACAGAGAAAATTACCGCCTTTTTTTTCACATTTCTTTTGAGAGCATTCAAAAACTGAACAGGTTGCCCAGAAAGGCTGGGAAGTTTTGTATGGAGATATTCAAAGCCTGACTGGATATGGTCCTGGACAACTGTCTCAGAGCTGACCCTTCTTGAGCAGGGTGTGTTGGACCAGACAAACTCCAACAGTCCCTTCTAGCCTCAGCCATTCTGTGATTCTTGCCTGTTTCTGTGCTGCACTGTGGGCACTTATTTACTGAGCACCTTTAGTTTCTGTTGCCCCAGAACATGGTAGATGTGCTGCAAGATGGCAAAGCACAAAGTGCTGTAGAAGGTAGTGCAGCATCAGGAATTTGTGCCTGGCAGCCTTGTGTTTGGCCTTGCTGCTGCACTTTTTATATATGTATTCAGAGCAGCTTTCTCAGCCTACTGGCAGTACCTGTGTTCACTCTTTCTGTTGTGCTTCCTCCATAGACACCTCCTTCATGTACATGATTGCAGGACTGTGCATGCTCAAACTCTACCAGACCCGCCACCCAGACATCAATGCCAGCGCCTACTCTGCCTATGCCTCATTTGCAGCGGTGATCTGTTTGGCTGTTCTTGGAGTGGTATGACTCCTTCTTACCTATGTGCTTCTCTGGGAAGGAGATGGTGTGGCTGGGAACATAGCTTAAGTGGGTAAATGACTGGGGAGAGCAGCAGGGTGGGATAAGAGTGTGTTAAGCAACTGCTGGCATTTGAATTCCTGGTACGCTTGGGTTTTCCTCCTCTCTTCCCCTAGGCTTGCAGAGAGGGGAAGAACAGAGCAGTTTTCTCTAGGCGGGCTCCTTTTTGGGCTTTGCCTACCACATATTCTATTCAAGAGGAGAAATTCATGCATCCAGATGTTCAAGTATTTAGCTGGTCTTCTGTGGGGTGGCTCACCTTGGAGGCAGGGGGTGTGGGGCTGGCTGAGCTTTCAAGACAAGTATCTTCTACCTAATTGCTTGTGCCTCTTTTTCCCCTTTGGAAAACTCTGTCTTGCTGTGCAGACAGACTTTCTCCTGCAGTTGGCCTTCCTGTCAGAGGGGTGCAGGGCTAGTGTAATGTCTGGGGGGTCTCCCAAGCAAGTTTCTGGAGTACCTGCCTAGAGAAGAGCACTAGAGCAGGAGTCCCAGAGTTGCTCTTCTGCACCAGTAGTCACTGACAGGTCAGGCTGGTATAGGGCTTTGCCTGTTTACTCATAGCTCTGCTAGTACTGAACTGGGCTTGCCTGAATCCCCAACCTGTGCTTTACACTGGAGGTTTCTGCTTCCCTCCTTTTAAAGAACTCGTTTTCGTCCAGCAGTAACCAGGCAAAATCCATTGAATTTTTGCTCTGAACTACCAGCCAGCTCCAGATGTGCTGCCAGCCCCTCATTGCCCCACATAATGCAGAATACCAATTGATTCTGCGAAGGTCTCTGGGTAGGATATGGTCTGTGGGATAAGGTGTGCAGGAGCAGCTGCTGAACATGGGACTTTCCAAGAGTCTCTTGATAGCTGTGGTAGATCTGGACACCCAGGTTCAAAACACTGGATTTTTATTATGGGATGCTATATCTTTTCTTGTGGGATACTTTGAATCTGTTCAGTGGAGTTTATAAGCTGCATGTCTTCCTTGCTTCATTCATGCAGAGTTGACTTTTCTGCTTGCTTTTTGTTGTGTTTTTGTGGTTCCCCCCCTAGGATGAAAAGTTCACGCAAGTGCTATGCCCCAGAGGAGGGGAGTGCCTGGTCACACCCTGAGGGCAGACCAGGGTTTCTGGACTCCTTCATGTATAACTGAAAAATTAAGGTTTTAATATAGCATTCACCTGCATTTGTAGGTCGCTTCCAGTCCTTAAATAAAACGAAAATGTACAATAGGAGCGATTGCTTGTGGAGCAGTTTTGTCATTTTTGGTCTACTACAGTGTGCTTGTTAAAGTAACAGTTGGTTTCCTGACTGCCTTTGTAAAAATCCAGCTCCTGTCCAGAGAGCTGCTGCCCAGCTCAGCTGGGAGAGTTTGCCTGGCCTGGGAGTCCCTGCATTTCTGCTCCCTGAGCCAGCTGCCATCCTTTTAAGCTGCACTTGTCTGAAGGAGTGTTTAGAAAGAACGGTTTCCTCTCCAGAATGCTGAGTTCCTCTTGCTTCTCTGGACATTATTTTGGATTTATAGATCTGTTTTCAGGTTGGAAGACTTAGGGGTTTCTCTTCCATGTTCAGTGAGATTGTCTAATGCCCCATGGTGACATGAGACAGGAAAGGAATAACCTGGTGATAACAGGACTCAGTGTGCTTTTAATGTCTTTGCTTTCAGGTGTTTGGGAAAAATGATGTGTGGTTTTGGGTCGTTTTCTCAATGATTCATGTTTTGGCCTCTCTGGCTCTCAGCACCCAGATCTACTACATGGGCCGCTTCAAGATGGGTAAGTGCTGTGACTGAACTATCTTGCTCTAGGGTGTGCAAGTACCTCCTGTCCTCATCTGTGTGAGTGTCCCATGCAGTGCTTCTGTGAGCACGGTCCCATGGCCTGTGCTTGTGTTCTGGATTATCCTGTCCTCTCATCCATTGGATGCTCTTCCTGGACTCTGAAGTTCTCAGGCTGCTGCTTTCCAGACCAGTGGGGATCAGCAAGACCTGTCTGCTATGTTGTGGCAAAAGAGCTGAGCTCGGAGGAAACCTGTCCTTCAGCTACAGCTCTCACAATAAAACACCAAAATAGGGGTGAAGGGGTAGGGGGTCTGGTGGGGAACCTGGCTCTGGTGCTCTGCTTACAAACGTATTTCTCCTTCCTCTTCTGCTCCTGCCTGCCTCAGATGGCCCTGACTCAGGTAACTGTCAGCAGTTCTCATTTTTCTCTGAACTGAGTGAGCAGCAGTGTGGCAGCCGGGGATGCGTGGATGTGTATGGGGAGGCAGGCTACCAGGGGTTGGCTGTTCAGAAGTGAAGTCAGTTTGCCAGCAGCACTGTCAGTCCCATCCCTTAGCAGGAAGGGGGTGATAGAGCATAGGAGAGCTCTGATCTTGGTGCAGGAGCCTTTGCAAGCTCCGCAGCTCTTGCTTAAGAGAGATGTATCTGTGCATGCATGTCTGTCCATCCCCGTTGCCACTAAAGGCTCTCCAGTGAAGCTTCTGCAATGATTTTGAGAGCAAGAATGTCTTGAGCGTGCTCTGCTTCTCTAGGACTGTCTGAAGGCTGTGGGATTGGTTTCTGCTGTTTCCCTGCTCTGGCAGCTTGTTCTGTGGAAGGTGCTTTTCACCTTCCTGCACACACTTCTCCTCCAGAGATGTGGTTTTAAAGCCAGCCTGTTTGTGCGTACAGCCAGGACCTATTTTACTTATAGACGATGCTAGCATTGAGGCTTTTTTGTTTGCTTTTAATCTGTTGTTGTGGCCAAATGCCATCCACATCCTGTGGTGGCTGCCCTTCTGCTTGGACAGACTGCTTCCAAAGGGCAAAAAATTAATCTCTTTGCACCCTGACCGTGTGTAGGCTGGGTCCTCTGTTATCAGCTGGTGGGTGTCCGTGTTTTTCCCCATAGGCATTTTGGATCTTACTCTGCTGGCTGTTCTGGCTTTTTATCCTCTTTTTTGACAGACTTGGGGATATTTCGACGGGCAGCAATGGTGCTGTACACAGACTGTATCCAGCAGTGCAGTAGACCAATGTACATGGTAGGTGATTTGTCATCTCAGCACCTCTTACAGCAATTGCTCACTTTGTAGGCAACATACAGAGGAAAGATGTGGCCATTTGAAAAAGTAATGCTTCCTGCTTCCCTTCTTTGCTCTCCCCCAAAACATTTAGGTAAGTGTAGACATCTGCTGGAATGGTTTACCCTCGCCTTTAGGCCTCCCCTGATCTCAGGCTTGGTGAATTAAAGCAAAGGTGACAGAAGCATGATAGGATTTGCCTTTGCTCTTGCTCCCTGGGGGCATCTGTTCAAAGGAATGGGTATGAGATGCTGTGCAACGCAGCCTTCCAGGGGAAGGCAGTGACTATTTTGGCTCTGGCTTAAGCAACAGCTATTGCTATTTCTACAGGCCCTCAGGGCAGACAGCAAAAAAAGTAAGAAATAGTAGCTGTTACCTTCTGTCCCACTGATTACTTTCTTCTTGGCACAAAGTGCCACTTAGGGCTTGAAGCCAAATGAAGTTTGTATCCATGAGCGTCCTTTTTGTTAAATATATTTGAATTTATTCGCCCGTCTCTGAGCATATCAGGCCAAGTTTTGCAAGCAAACTTGGTGCACTTAGGCATCAAGTGAGCCTGCTCAGCTTGAAATAATCACTTGAAATAGTGATTATCATGAAAGCAGCCGTGAGCATAAGTGTATGTGCCCCACAGATGTAACCCTTCTGTCCACTGTAGTCACAGTTCTTCCCTAGCTAATGGTGAGAGGGGTGAAAAAAGGCTCTGTGTGTACATGCAGGATGCTACCCAAAGCTTCCCATGCTGCCTCTTTCAAGCATGCCCTTGTGTTGTGCATTAATTTTTCTGTAAAATGGAGAAAGGGAGGGAATCTATCTAGAAAAACAGTGGAAATGGTCAAAGGATTTGCCGAAGCTCCTGAGGCTGATCCTTAAGTGCTGGACTTGTCCTTTTTTAGATGTTTAGTCTCCTTCTTGCAACACTTTCCTCAAATTTGTGAAGACCAGAGCAGTTTCTGTCTGCCAAAAGCTCCTACAGAGCAAACTTCAGAGCCAAGTGCATGTGTGTTTGCAGGAACCAGACTTCAAATCCTCACATAATGAATTTGAGGCAAAGGCCTCTCTTTGCATTTCCTCCTGCTTTTCATATGGTCATCAGTGTCTTCTCTTCAGGACAGGATGGTGCTGCTCATTGTTGGAAACCTGGTCAACTGGTCCTTGTGAGTAGTGGGGCGTGAGTGTCTTGTATACCTATGCACATGGGCAGCAGGATTCAGTACTGACATACAGGCAGGCTGAAGTGATGGGAAAAGGCAGCAGTGTCTGTGCAATAACCCTGTGCTGGGGCCCTTCTGACGCATTTTGGCCAGGAGTTTGATCTGATGAGCAATGATGGTAGGCAGATCCATAGGATGCAGTGCAGCACTGCAGAGCCACATGAGGCATCCCTGAGTATTTCAGCTGGTGCTGTCTCATGGATTGTATCTGAGCAGGCTTGTGTAGAGCTGGCCTGGTACTGTGGTGCTTCATTGTGCTTCCCTTGTAGCTGGGAGGTCTCTGGCACAGCCAAGGTGCAGGGAGACTTGACAGATGCTAGTTAGTCATAGTCACAGAGCCTGGCTCAGCAGTAACTGCATGGATGGAGGAATCAGCTCTCAGATGAGACATAAAATCAATGCCCCTGGCTCTTGTTTTTTCACGAAAGCTGCTTCTCAGGAACAGGCCTTCTGCTAAATGTACAGATACAGGACCAACTCCTCCTGAGGGAGATGCATTCAGCAATGGGTTGGAAGCAACCCAGGGCCCTTGCCTGTCCTCTGAGGTCTCTGGTTGCTCTCAGCAGCTGACCATGGCTGAGTTTGCTCTGCTTTGCTTCTCAGCAGGGAGCAGAGGCAAACAGTGCATTTCTTCCAGGGAACTGGGAGACTGTGGCAGTGTTGCTGTGTCCTGTGGTCTGGGGAGAGCAGCAAGTGGCTGTCAGTTTGGGGATGCCCCCAGTGAAAGAGGCTGTCTAATGTCCATTCTTCCCTCTCTCTCAGTGCTATCTTTGGCCTGGTGTATCGGCCCAGAGACTTCGCCTCCTACATACTGGGGATTTTTATCTGTAACCTGTTGCTGTATCTGGCTTTCTACATCATCATGAAGGTAAAGGGAGGCAGCTGTAGCTGTCCCTGGGGCACTTGTCTCCAAAGGGGAAGGGATGGGCCTCTCTTCTGGCTGCTGTTTGGGTTCCCGTGGTGCTGTAGAGGAGTGCAGAGGCGCCTTTATGGGGTTCATGGTGGGACAAGGCGTTGGTGTTGGGGAGAGATGCTGTGTATCCATCTCAGGAGTGGCTGGGCTGTGTCTCCTTAGGGTAGGGAACCTTTCACAGATGCAGATGGTCTAGTCTGGTGTGTCAGCCCTATGCATGGCTCTGGCCCCTGGGAAGAACTTGGGACGTGTTGTGATGCTGTATCCCTGTCTGCAGCTCCGCAGCTCAGAGAAGATCCTGCCCATCCCCCTGTTCTGCATTGTGGCCACAGCAGTGGTGTGGGCAGCTGCCCTCTACTTTTTCTTCCAGACCCTCAGCAGCTGGGAGGTAAAGTTTCCTTTTCACTGTCCTTCTGCCCATCTCTGTCTCTCATCTTTCCTTCCTGCTGTTTGTTTTACACAAAAAGTACTCTGGGGAAGTCTTGGGCTGCTCATGGAGACCTGAAAGGGTTTAACTCCTTCAGCAAACTGGGAAGGGAGCATGGAAAGTTGTGCTGATCAAAAAAAAACAACTGTATGTGTGTAGCTGCAGAGAGTCTATGACTCAGATGATTCAGAAGCGACTAGGGAACAGAGAATAAGCTGGGGATCTGGAAGCAAAAGCTGGATAGAAGACTTCTCCCTGGAGCAGATGGCCAATGGGGAATAATCTGCCTGGGTTTGTGGGGGCTGTCCATGGCCTGGGAGGCTCTTAGAAGACATCCAGTCATGATTTAACAACATACTGTGTCCATTCCTATTAAAGTGAGGGGCTTGCTGCAGTGTGGTCTGGTGTAGGCTGTGCAGCTTGTGCTATGCAGGACCTCAGATGTGGAGACCAGAGAGTTCCCTCAGCCATGGGTTGTGGCCCCAGATCCATCTCCAGGTCATGACATTTGTCCTGCTCTCTCAGCACATGTCCAGCCAGCACAACTTTTTCCTGGCTCCTATGTGAAGACAGGGTGATCTTCAGAGTCTGGTGTGGCCAGCAAGGGCTCTGTAAGTGGATGTCAGGTCCTGACCCCCTGCCTACTCCCCTAGGAGACTCCAGCAGAGTCCCGGGAAAAGAACCGGCCATGCATCCTGCTGGGCTTCTTTGATGACCATGACGTCTGGCACTTTCTCTCCGCAGCTGCCTTGTTCTTCTCCTTTCTGGTGAGTCCTGCTGAGCTTCCTGCTCTGCTGTATGTCCTCACCCCCTCCTCTTCCTTCTTGTCCCTCTCTATCTGCTTGGAGCTGTGGCTGCCCCAGGACCTCACAGATGTGCCCCAACTCCTCTGCTTGGCTCTGCCTCCACACATCCTTCACAGTGGGATGTTCCTTGTCAGTGGAGTCAGGGATCAGGCTTTCTCCTTTGGCTTGTTGCTCCCTGTGCCTCCTGGCCTCAAATTCCCTCTGGGGCTGTGGGTCACACAGCTGTTGCAGGGAACCTGAGAGGCTGCTGGTGTGACCAACCCTCTCATGGGTTTGTGAGGACCTTCCAGGAAGGTCCCTTTGACCCAGGCAGTATGGTCACTGGTATGGAGCTTAGCTTACTCCTCAGCTTTCCCTCACTTCCACAGTTGATTTCTATGTTCCTCTACCTGGTACGTCTTTTCAGGCCTGATGGCTTGCATGGTGTTACAAAGGTGGACATGGTACCTGCAATGGGGTCATGTCATGGTGTTTTGGGGCAGTAGAGAGGCAGACCTTAACCCTGGTGTGCAAGGAGCAAACTGTTTATGGAGCTGCCTGGTCACATGCAATGCCTGAGCTGTGGTCAAGCAATTCCCACTCAGCTACCTCTGGGATGGCTCTTGAGAGGCCAGTGATGAGGCACCAGCTTTCAGGCAGCATTTTCATCATAGTTGGGGCAAGATTAGCTGCTTGAGTCCCTGCAGCACTGTAGGCAGAGCTACCTGTGTCAGCTGTGCTACCAGAGTGGCTTGCTGGGAGCATTGCAGAAACAGAATTAATCTGGCACATGTACATAGGTTGCTATTGTGACTCCTGTGTGTGCTGGAGATGTGGCCCAGGTGGAGCCTCCTGTGATGAGATGCCATCAGGAGCTGGCCTTCTCCCCAGCCTTGGATTGGCTGTGGAGACCTGAAGCTGCCTTGTGCTTTCCTTCTCAGGTCCTGCTGACCTTGGATGATGACCTGGACACGGTGCGCAGGGACAAGATCCCAGTGTTCTAAGCCCTCACGGGATGGGGGCGCAGGGGCATGTCAAACTGCTCAGCCAAAGGCATGAGGCCACTAGCATCTGTGGGGAATGAGCCTGTGTCCCTGGCCGACAACCCTGTGGGAACGGGGGAGCTGGGTCCCACAGCAAGCATGAAGGGTGCTGCAGTAACTGAGGTGGGACCAAGAGAGACAAGGCTTGCTCCTTTCCCACGGCATCCTCAGGCAGGCACAATGCAGTGGCTTGGGACAGCCCACAGCCCTCTGGCTTGTAGGTGCAGCTGATGCTGGAGCCAGTGAAAGGGGAGGAAGCAGGAGGTATGCTTGAGACCTTTGCTTTCCTTCCTCCCTGCTGATGTGCTCCCACCTCTCTTCACTGAGTGGGCTTGAGAAGTGCAATGCTGCTCCTCCTGCATCAACAGCCAGTGCCTGTACCCTGCAGGCTGCTGCCCTTGGAGAGTGCCTTTGGCAGCACAGGGAGAGCATTTGGTTCCTGTCCTGCAACTGCTGAGTGAGCAAAGGACTTCAAACTGAGGTGGCAGTGGGGGACTGTTTTCTTTTTTTGTTGGAGAGGCTCCTCTGTGGCTCCTCACCGGCGACAGGTAAGGAGAGAAACGAGTCCAAGGGACTGCAGTGTTGGAAAGAGATGGTATGCTAGAGCTGCTCATGAGTGCCCTGCCAGAGGCAGAACCTCCTGCCTTGCACTTACAGCCTCGCCTCTCTGGTGGCTCCTATGCAGGCACTTGGCAGTATGATGGTCTCCCTCACAGCACCAGAAGTGCTGTCCTCAAGCAACCCTGAGAGAGATGATGCAGTGAAGCCACAGCCTTGCACACTGGGCAGCTCCTTAGCTCCTGCTGTGTGGCCATGCTACAGGGGCAAGATGGAACTGGGAGGCTGTCCAGAAGCCTCAGACTTTCTCCTCCCACATGCTTGCTGTGGGCAAACTTGGCAAAGCAGGTTCCTTGATGGGATGGGAATGTGGAGGAGGTTTTGGGGCAGCTGGGATTGAGCTTTTTAAGGATCTGGACCAAATTTCTTTCCCATCTGACTGTTCGACATCTGAAAGAAGCTTTTTTAAATGGCTTCTGCATTCTTCCTGAATTCTTAGTTATTTAAAAAACATGAATGAGCTGTGAATTATTTCAGGCCTTGCATCTAAAATGTTACCAGTTTTGCTAATTTTGAATTAAAAAGTATTCTTTGAGGCCTGCTGTCCTTATTCTTGTCATTGTCTGAGAATTTTTCCTTTGTTTTCATGTGCATGTACTCAGTGATGCAAAGGCTCCATTCCACTTCTGCTTACCAAAGCAGAAGACTATGGTAACTTTCTACTCTGAGAAGTCTGTATCTCCTGGAAAGGTTTTGGACTACCTGGCTTGCTTTTTTTTAAGTTGGAGTTTGTCAAGATGGTCAGTAAAATGAATACTCCTGGTTGCCTGCTCTGCAGGTTGATCTGAATTCTTGTTCCAGCTCTCAGCAGCAGCAAAGAGCACTCAGGGTAGAGGGGGTACCCAATGATGTCATGCTGCTGTTGTCATCCTTAGGACCCTCAAACAGTTTCCTGAGCATAAACGCAGATGACCTGCTTGTTCTCTTAACCAGATTGCCTTTGTGAGGCTAGGTAGGGTAATGAACAGACACTCTCGTTTGTTACTGTACCTCTTTGGCACAGTGAAGGGGGCTGGAGGAGGAATGACACAAGAGGCTGCCAGCCCTTGTCTTCCTGAGCAGAGCTGCATGGCCCCAGACATGTAGATGTGTTTCAGGCAGGGTGTGCAAGAACATGCAGAAGGTGATGGTGGTCCCTGTGTGCTATGTTGTATTACAGTGCTTGGGCCTTGGCTTGCAGATGGAGTTGTAGATGTTTCATGTATGAAATAGGGGTACATTTCTCAGGCTTGTTGTTGAAGCGTAAGCTTCTTGTCCTTAACGGCACCATGGGCTGCAGGGAGATGAGACTTTTGTCTGAGTGGCACCAGCAGAGAAGTATCAAGCTGAGGATAGTCCATATTTTCCATTCAGCCACCCTGCAGCCTTGCGACATCATCTTGGTGTCTGAAATGGCAGAATCCAATATTAGCTACATAGGCTTGCCTGCAGCTTCCTCTTTCCTCCCATAAGGAAAGACTGCCAGGAAGCATGAGGTGCAAAAAAAATCCCCAAATCCTTACTGCCAAGTGCAGCAAGCCTGAGCAGTCACCTTGGGCTCTTGGTGGTGGGGCTGTGGTGCTCTGTCTTGCCCAGCATGATTATAAACATGCTGTGCAGATGGAGCCATCTGGGTTTCTGTACCCAGAATGGTGACCTGAGTGTTTGGTATGAATGTTTGACCTGAAAGGTTTTTTTGCAGCATGTGCTCTGTGTCCCCATCCCTGCAAATGCTGCACTTCCAGTTCTCCCAGTGAAACCAAAATCTGTAATAATACCTGAGAGGTGTGGGAGGCTGGAGTGTGCAGGATGTGCTCTTTCCAGAACTCTACTTCAGAGGGCCAGGTGGTAACATGCAGTAGTAGCAGTGCTACCAGCACCATCCATTCCCTCCCTTCTCTAGTCCTGGCCCTGACAGCAGGAGCAGAGGTCTGTGGCATGGCTGCACAGAGCCTTGCTGTAAGGTGGCACCTGGAAGCTGCATGAAGAGCTGCAGTGGTAGATCCATTGGGAGTGTAGTGGTCACATCATTTGCTGCTGGGGGAGCTAGGGAGCAAGAGAGGCAACGCTTTGGGGCCAGGACTGGGAAAGGTAGCAGGAGGAGGGGAGAAAATTTCCTGATGGGAGTCCCCACCACAGGCCTTCCATGAACTGTGTGTTGTTTTGGAACATGCCTGGGAAAGTCCAGGTCGAGTCCCATGTGTGCCTTCAGGGTGGGTTGTAAGGCTTTGTTGTGGGGAGGTGCTTGTAGGATGGCAGTGCTGTGGTGTGCTGGACAAACCCCTGGGGATATGTGGAGTTTGAACACAGCCTATCAGCACCAGCAGGTTGATCAAGTGCTAAACAAAAAGAAGCCTCTACTTGAGACAAGGCTTGCCTTGCTCCTCTGGGACCTGGAGAGAGACATGTAGAGATCTTCTAAGGTGGGAGCTTGTTGAGGTGGGAGACTAGGCTTGGTGATTAAGGGTGTCTGAAATGGAGATACTGCCCTGTTGTTGTCTGAGGCTCAACAGTTAGAGCATCTGCCTCCTGTAGGAATTTCACAAGCCTTAAATTGTTTAACTGCATGGTTTCTCCAGTGTCCATGCTGCAATCATGCTTTGCAGCTGCAATTGCACCATGTAAAGCACTCCAGAGCCCACTGAGTATTTTTCTATGAAGTGGGCAAGTCTGGCCAGAGACTCCAGTGTGGTTTCTTACTAGAGTTAGCAAATGCTGCCTCCCCCAGTCCTGTTGAGCCAAGGGAGATAGGGAGAAGAGGGACCCTAGTTCAAAAACCTGTTGATTTTGGCAGATCTTCAGAACTGGTGTACAAGCAGGTATTTGGGGAGGAGTGAGGCTTGGAGGATCAAGTGTTGGATTCTGCTGTTTGAGTCTAACCTGAAGTCCTCTTTGCTCACTGTGTTGCCTTTACAGCCCTGCTTAGTCAGGTGCAGGATGGGCTCTTGCCTTGCAGGACTGTCCTTACCCTGTGTTTAGGTGTGGAGAAAGATGAGCAGCTTTTCCTCTTGTACAAGTATGCTCTGTTCTTAGTATATTTTGCACAGAGGTCACGGACATAGGACAAGATGTTGAGGTAGTAGGAATATCACTTCTGTGTCAGACTGGAGAAGGGCTTGTGTGCTCCAAAATTTGTCCATTTTTGGACACACATTTTCATAAAAATGGTCTTTTCCCCTCCATCTTCTATAGGCCGTAGTCTCGGACCTTGTTTCAAGCTTGTATTTGTTTCTAGCCAGGAGGCTGCTTATCTCCTCTAAATAGGAATGTGAGGAAAAAAAACTAATGTTGAACAGCAGTTGGAAGGCTCAGTTTAGGAGGTAGAAGAGCAATATATGGGATCACTGAGCTAAGCAGAGATGAGCACAGTATGCGAATGGCAAGGTAGTAGCAGTGAGGGAGGGAGAGAGAGGTTGGAGGAGGGTGGAGAACAGCACAGAACAAGCAGAAAACCATAAGAGAATTAAATTAAATACAAGGAAAGGCACCTCATGCCTGGGAGAGAGGGGAGGGAGGGCTAGAATCATCTCCCTGCTGCTCCTGTGCCTCCAGCCTGATGCATCGATATTTTAATACTTCCTCTTAGCTGTGCACTGCCTGTTGGTTTGATTGTGCTTCACTTCTCCCACCTGGTGGCTGCAGAGCCCAACCTGACCTGGCAGCTGCTGGGGTGCTTCGGTGGCTCTGCCTGGTGTGGTGGCTGGCTGGGCACGCGGGCAGCTCCATGTCTCCCAGCTGTCCCAGTGGAGCTGGGCTATGCAGCTCTGCACACCTGAAATGCAGCTTGTGCCTTTAGTCCCACTGCCCTTTTCCAGGTGATTTCCTTTGCAGGAGGAGGAACAGCTCCCTGGGTAGGTTGGGGGACCCACATTTCCCTGATTAGAGGTGTGGAGGGAGAAAAGCAGAGCAGCTGGTGTGGGTTTTGCAAGGAGATGGGGACCTTTCTGCTGCCTTTCTGGCTGGTAGCGGGGTCCCTGTTTCCCCCCATCATGTTCTCATCCCTCCTATGCCAGCACTGCAGTTTTCTGGCAAGTCCCCTCCTCAGTCAGTCTAAGTGGCTCACTGCAGCTTGATCTGGCTGTAAGTGGCAGCTGCCAGAGTAACTCTCAGTATGTTGTGGAAGCTGTTTCTGCCCAGGAACACCTGCCCCAAGCTTTCTGCAGTTGCTCCCTAAATACTCAGGCTTATCTGCCAATTCATGAGATGTTTGCTATTTGTATAAGCCAAAGAGATACAAAGCCAACTGCTAATATGCTTTTTGTGTGTTAACTTCTGCAGTGCCTTCCCCAGACCTCTAACCTTTTCCCAAGTAAAAGCCAGTGCAGTGCTGTGGTTGGGGCAAGCAATTTTGGGTGGTGCATAGCCAGAAAGCAGGGTCTGGGAGACATTTAAAGCCCCCCTGGATGTGTTCCTGTGCAACTTGGTCTAGGTGATCCTGCTCTGGTGGGGGGATAGGACTAGATGATCTTTTGAGGTCCCTTCCAATCCCTAACATTCTGTGATTCTGTGTGATTCTGTCTGCTTTACTTCCCCTGGTAGCAGTATGACCTGTTTCTTGTCCTCTGCTGTACACTACTCTTCATGCAGCTCCTGGACACCTGAAGGTGTCTCCCCTCTCCCACAGCTGTGCTGACCTAAGCCATGGAGAGGAGGTGGATACAATTGTATAGTCCCTGTTTTCTCAGAAAATGTAGGTAAAGTTGTTCTGCCTGCTACAACTCAAGCTTTTGTATAATAATAATAAAATGCCCTCACAGTTTAGGGAAGCTATTAGGATTGTGCAAGTTGACAGTGTTACAACTACCACCAAAGCCTCTGGGATGATAGAGGAGCAGCCAAGACAGGGAGAACATACCATGTTTTGAAAAGTGATGGCATAGTCTTATGGGGAAAAAAATGTTAACATGTCCACAGCTGAATGTAGATTTTTGTGCCTATTAAAACAGAGGCATCTACACTGAGCTAAAGGGTCTTTGAGGGGGAGGGAGAAGTTAGCAATGACAGCAACAGGGAGATACTGAGTTTATCATGACATTAACATCTTTGAGGTATGCTCCCTGTGGGTATGTTCCACCTCTAGCTTAAGATAGGAGACCAAACACTTTGAGCCAGGGTCACTTTTGCTCTTTTATGTGGTTTCCCTCATGCACACCTGCATGTGGCTGCACGAAGTGTTTATGAGCCCAGGGGGCCTGAGGGCGCTCAGCAGCTTCCAGCCTGGAGGGGTGACCAGGGGAATCTTGCTGTGCCATGGGTGCTGCTGGGACCTCAGTGGAAACTATGCCAGCAGCCCTGCTCCATCTCCCATAGGTAAGTGCTGCATCTGCATCTGTTGCAGCCAGGGGTGAGGGCATCAGCCCAGCCTTGAAGGTATTCAGATGCCTCATGCTGTTTCCCTTCCCCTCCCTGATGACAGGAAAGAGCAGGTTGCTACAGCAGGAAACTCCACCTTTATGCTGTGTGCTGGCAATAACGTGATGGTGAAGTTGGGGCTGTTGCTCTTGGGTAGTGCTCAGTGCAGTTAAGCAGCCTGGCTCACCAGCTCCCAGGCCTGAGCTGCCCTTGTAGGGTAAGGAAAGGGGGCTAGGAGTAAGTTACTGGGACTGCTCTGAGACTGACCCTAGTCCTGCATATGTCATCTTCATGTTTTGAACCACAGTGATCTCTGAACACAGCCTCCTCATTAAACTATAGATGCTGGCTGTCACTGACATAGCAAAATAGAATTTTAATAATAAAAAAAAATCTTCCATTAGGTTATCTTCCATATCCATGAGAATTTTTGTTTACAGGCAAGGCATCCTGGAGCCCCCCAAAACAAGCATCATAGCAATTCTGTCAGCTCCTCCTGTACTATGCAGCCTCCCAACAAGCTTTTACTTACCTTCAGTGTCTTGGTACTGGTCTCATCCAAACCCCATCCCTTATATTAAAACTGTGACAAAAGAACTTAGAGCACTTCACAACCTGCAAGGGGTGAGAAGCATTTTACAAAGCACAGTGATCACTGTCACCTGAGCTATGCGTTATTTAGATCCTTCATTATCAATACACATTTCCTCTGGATGATGGAGTTTTATATATCAAAATAAAGTGGTGCAGAGCTCTGGTGTATGTAATTGTTTCAAAACAAAGGTTTTCTTTTGCCTGTATTAAAGAGTGGAAACACATGGCTTTCCATGGTATAAGAAGCTGTACCAACAAGAATACTGTACTCAAAGAGTGCTTTTCTTTTTTTTAATAAAATACTATCATGTTCATCTCTATACAAATAATTATTACAACTATTAAACAAATTCTTACATTTAACAATAGAAATCTCAGAACTCTGAACAAGATCATGGTTTGGGATATTTACACCTGAATGCAACACATTTGTAAAAAAGATGTCAAAATAAACAGCACAAGATCTTATTTACAATTGGAAGATGATGGTCCTGTTCATTCATTATAGATTTCTACTGCAGAGTTCCTTTTTTCCATTATAAAATAGTAAGGACTTTCCACAGGGGTGGCATCCAAGTGATTTACAGCTGTACAAAACAGAAGCACAGCAGAAAACTCTGGACTGAGTATAAATAATTTACATTGTGGAGGGCAACAGCATCTTTGATTAATCTCCTGTGGCAAAATCCTTATTTGCTTCCCTTCTTGCAGTGAGGGGAGCTGGAACAGGGGTACAACCTAACATGAGCCTGGTGGTTTCACATCTCTGAGCGCCAAGACAGCGGCACATATTGCAAGCTTGTCAAAATACTCTTGGTGAGACAGAAAGAAATGTCTTTTAAATTTTGTAAATTTAACTCATAAAAACTGGTGTCAGCAAATAATAAATGACTTCTGTGTAATACGGGGGACTTGTTCCCAGAGAGAAGATGGTTTTGTATCATCTTCCACTGCGTCACAGAGTAACTTGCTCTGGGTGTAACTAGTGGGCATAAAGTGTTGGTGCTCTGAGGTTTTTCAAGTCATTGCAGGGACTGCAGAGGTGGGAGGAGGTTGAAAACACCCTCACATGCAAACCTGTGTCTGCACCAGCACCCCATCTCTGTTGCCTGTGCTGAGTTGGTGAAAGTGGGAAAAGGGACCAGCAGTAGCAGCTAACTGTGGGTAGGTGATGATAAAGAATGGAGGAGCTCCTTCTAACACTGTCAGAAAAAACGCAAATTTGACCAATTTGGTATAGATAGATTCAATGCTACTCTGTCTTTGCAGTCAAAGTGAGATCGTTACTAAGGTGATGAGCATGCAGCTTACTTGAGGAACAGCAAATGACCACAGCTCTTAGCACAGCTGACTGAGACCAGCCAGGAACAGGACAAGTTTGTGACCAAGCCCTTGAGCCAAGACTGCACAAGTACCTCTGAATAAGGTGAAAAAACAAGCGGATATCAAAAATAAGGCAGCGATCCCTTTTCTCCAGCAAGACCCTCTGCAGTTGCCCTGCCACATGCACTACAGTCACCAACCGCAGCAGCAGCATGGCTTTAAAGTGCAGTAGGAAATCTGTGCAAAATTCAGGAGGCTCTGCACTAGCACAGCGTGTTGGGTTTTTTTTTTTCCCAGAGAGATGCTCTTCTGTCTGGGCAACAGTATAGGGAGCAGAAGCTAGAAAACATTCTGGAAAGGCTCAGCCCTCCAGCTCCACTCCCTTCTCAGTTTCCCTAGCTGTTCTTAGATGAGGTCCTTTATCTCTATGAAAGGTTATTTATATAAATGTGAATATGTTGTTGTTTTATTGCCTGTTTTCAACTTAGACTGGCTCTGCTCTTACTCTCCTAGGCTTTGTAAGGGTATGCAATCTTGCCCTATGCCGTTCACTATTGTTTGTGGAAGTCATTTAGGCCAAGCTGAAAGCCACGGCTAGACAAGGCCTGTCAGCAGCGGCAGTTCCGCCCCAGAGGTAGCACTGAACCTTTCCCTTTGCTAAATTCAGCAGTACTGGGTATTTTTCCTTTCTTCAAAGCCAAAATGAACCCTTGCTTAGTGTACATACCTTTTGAAAAGGTAGAATGGAATAGAAAATGCTATTCTTGGGCTAACAAATTGCAATTAAAACTACAAAATCTTTTCCAGCTGTATCTCAAAAAAACATAGAAACTGGTAATTGCTGGTTAATTCCTAGGAGAAAAAGGGAAGTTGTCAGTGTCAGAGATGTTTGCTGAAGAATAATGTATTTGCTTGTTGAATTTTTATCATAACAAGTAACTAAAATAATTTGATCTGCAAAACTTACAGAAGCCTCTTTTTCAAACTTACCCCAACTAAATGTATAGATCGAGGTGAAGTGACCCTTCCTTAACTTCTTGCCAACCCAGTACATAAACACAATAGCTTCAAAGGTAGGGGAAAGGAAAAATAAAAGGAAAAAGGAAGAGGAAGACTAGTTTCCACTCAATGGCAAAAATGTTACAGTTGCTCCTCATCTTGAAAGCAGAGCCCATTGGCCATTGGAAGCTGAAACATCGACCTGGCAGTGGCACAAACTGACCTACAAAGCTAAATGCAAGCAGCTCGGTCAAGTGTGGAACAGCAGGGATGATTAGTTTACAGTAAAGAGGAAAACTCAAACAATTTCATAAAAATGAACAAAAATTACTTAGCATCTAATTTCCTCTCTTTTGATGTGAACCATCCAGTCCATCCACTGTTCCTCCTGAAGCCATATGAGCATGGATGTGTGAGAAGCTAAAATCTGTGGCAAACCCAGAAGCTGCTCTTAAACCAAGGGATCTGGCTAGATTCAGCATTCAAAGACCACCTTGGGCAGTCAATGAGACCAAAAGACTGCACAAAAGAGCTGTTTTTGCTTTAATTATATTGATCTAAAACCTTCAGCAGTGCAAATAACAGAATCTGAACAAATGCATTTATATGAAGCTCTCACAGATAGGTCTGCCTACCTTTCTTCTCACAGCAGTCTTCTGATCCCACATCAACACCACAGGATCATTTAGCATCACTTACAGCACATAAAAAGACTCACCCTGGGATGTGATTGAACTCAACAGAAATTGCCATGTTCAAGGACCATCCTGGTCTCAGCAGGTTTCAGAAAAAGTCCGGAGAAGGACAACAAAGTGGCGTGGTGATTACACAGGTATCGCCACTCCCTGTCACAACAATGCAATGAAGCATCTCTCGTATGATGACAGGCTGAGAGAATTGGAGCTGTTCAGCCTGGAGAAGAGAAGGCTCCAGGGGGACCTTATAGTGACCTTCCAGTATCTGAAGGGGGCCTACGTAAAGGCGGGGGAAGGTCTATTCAAAAGGGGTTTTCACGATAAGACCAGGAGTAATGGTTTTAAGCTAGGAAAGGATAGATTTAGATTGGATATTAAAAAAAAATTGTTTAATATGAGGGTGATAGATCAGTGGAATGGGCTGCCCAGAGAGGTGGTGGAGGCCCCATCCCTGGAGTCATTCAAGGTCAGGCTTGATGGGGCTTTGAGCAGCCTGACCTAGGTAGAGATGTCGCTGCTTGTGTAGGGAGGTTGGACAAGATGAACTCTAGAGGTCCCTTCCAGCCTGAAACATTCTATGATTCTATAATGTGAGGAACAGTACTCTAGAGAGGACTGAGGGTCACGTGGTAATTACTTTTGAGCCACACACCACAAAACTCTGCAGTTCCTGTAAGATTGCAATAGTCTTGTATCACTAAAATGCTTGTGCTGTGATTACCTGCACTACAGGTATCCTGTGAACAAGGTCACTATTTTTGGTTATTGACACAGTTACTGCCTCTTCAGAAATGATGTATGACATCAAAAAAACCCCCAACCAAACCCAAAATCACAGCTGACATATTCTATTGGGAGTACTTGGGATCACATTTAACCTTGATATAACACCAGTGAAATTCATAGTGAAATCAATATGAATGAATAAATATATAGAATATATATATAATATCTATTCTATATATTTATATATATATCTATAGAATATATATATTCTAATCGTTTATAGGATAGGATCGGAATGCTGCCAGACCACATGAGGGCTGAGCAAAAGTTAAAGCATGTTATTAAGGGCAATGTTCAAACGTCTCTTAAACACTGACAGGCATCGGGGCTTGACCACCTCTCTACAAAGCCCATTCCAGAGTTTGACCACCCTCTCAGTAAGGAAATGCTTCCTAATGGCCAGTCTGAACCTCCCCTCATGCTGCTTTGAACCATTCCCACATGTCCTATGACTAGATGCCAGGGAGAAGAGAGCAGCATCTCCCTCTCCACTTCCCCTCCTCAGGGAGCTGTAAAGAGCAAGGAGGGCGCCCCTCATTCTCCTTTTCTCCAAACTAGATGAGACCAGAGTCCCTAACTGCTCCTCACTGGACATTCCTTCCAGCCCTCCCACCAGCTTTGTTGCCCTCCTCTGGGCCACAACCTTCATATCCTTCTTAAATTGTGGGGCCCAGCAGTGCACCCAGCACTCAAGGTGAGGCTGCACCATCACTAAATGCAGCGGGATAATCCCCTCTTTTGATGGCCTGGTCATGCTGTGTCTGATGCACCCCAGGATGGGGTTTGCCTTCTCAGCTGAATCCTGTTGAGCTGCTGCCAACCAGCACCTCCAGGTCCCTTTCTGCAGGGCTGCTCTCCAGCCACTCCTCTCCCAGTTCATACTTGTGCTCGGCATTACTCTGTCCCAAGTGCAGAATCTGACATTTGTTCTTGTTAAATTTCATCCCATTAATCATAGCCAAATGCTCCAGTCTATCTAGATCCCTCTGCAAGGATTCTTATCCCTCTGCAAGGATTCTTGTCCCTCGAGACTTGAGCCAACAGCACCTCCAGTTTGGGATCATCAGCAAACTTGCTAATGGTGCATTCAACTCCTGCAACCAAATCATTGATAAATAAATACATCGGCCATTGGGTTGATAACTACACATTGGCAGCCCATTTCAGAGTTGAACTCAGACAAGCTGTCTTGCTGTGAAGTGAAATAAATATTCAATCTACTGTTTTTAAGAAACAGAACTGATGCACCACTTAGATTTAGTGTCTTAAGATAAGCTCCCTCTGAATTAAAAAGCAATTCCTAATTCGAATCAGAACCATTTTACTTAACTTGGCAGGACAAGATCAGACCCCAGGTTACAAGAGCATAGACACTGTCAGGATGGACTACAGACACAGCCCAATTATTTTTTATGCTAAAGCCTCTTTACTTTCATGGATCAGCATAAAATGACTTAGCAAAAATGAGGCCTGGGCAGTCAAGCTATGGAAAAACATTTCAGGTCCCTCTTTGTGGGTCCTGTTATTGGAGATGGAGGAATATCTTCCTTTCTGCCTTTCAAAGAAAAAAAGAAAAATCTCTAAAAGAATCCCAGGGAGTCTGCTCCTCACAAGTCCCCCGCTAGGAGAGGCACTGGGGAAGAACCTGTGACAGGTCCTAGGAGCAGCAAGATGATGCACTGGTGGGCAACACCCCAGTGTTTCAAGCCTATCCTGCTCAGAGAAGAGGCCCCAGAGCAGCTTTTGCCACTCCCCAGCTGGAAGGGGGAGGACTTCCTACAAGGAAACCTGAGGTTACACTGTTATCTGAAGAATCAAAATCAGAATGATATTTCCAAGCACATACAAATAAAAGATGAATATTTCTGCCTGTTTGAAGAAAAAGCACACTGTAAAGCCATTAAATAAATAAAACTTACCTAGTTCTTCCCTTTCCTTTAAAAGAAATGGGACTGAAATTTGTTAAGACCCTGGCGCCTCAGCCAGCACACTCACACTCGCTCATCTCTCACGTACACACAAACGAAGATCACCACCTCCTCCCGCTGCGCCACATCCCCACCTCCACTCATTCATCTTCCTCCTTCAGCCACAATCACACAGGTTTCAACAAAAGGTGCATTCAAGTGCAGAGTACTGATATGAATTTGGCCCGATCCTGTCAGCAGCGTTAAGTAAAAACTATGCCCACAGGGACCCCCCCTGCATTTTGCAGGATGACATGGGCTCAGTCCTCCTCCCATCTGCTGCTTGGGCTGTCACTCACGGAAAACCAGAAAACCGGTGTTTGAACATGGTCCAAGGAAAAGGTGAGGTGGGGGAGGGGAGCCAAGAAAAACAAAAGACATGAAGAAGGTGCTAAACAAGGTGCAAAACCCACCCTGAGGTAACTTGCAGCATACAGACAATGAAATGGCAACAAATATGACTGCTGTCTCTGCTGGGTAGACCAGAAGGAGTCAGAAGCTACATTGAAACGCTGACCAAGTTCAGCAGTAACTGAAGCTGTTGTTGAAACAGATCCAAGCAAAATTCTTCTTAGAAACAGAAAAGTCATGGGTTAAAGAAAACTGAATTTTCTAAAACAGTATTTTTAATTGCTGACCATGGAAACACCACAGTAATTTTTGCCAGGTAATGTCAGCCTTAAGTGCATGTGACAAGCTTCAAACTGACAAAAGCTGCACCACAAACACGTTTATCATTTAACTTGACTTGTGCTCAGGCTCCTGAAGGTATTTTACAAAGGAAAAAGAAAAACCCAAGCCACTTCAAGTTTGTCTGTAGTTTCAGGTAAACGCCTCGGAAACAACAGGAAACCTGTAGCACTTGTTTCCCGTGTCACATACAGATGCTCTTGCTCCTTTCTTTACATCCATGACTCACTGAGGGTGGCCCTTACCCTGGAACCATCAGACATCAAACCTGATTGTTGGAAAATCAACAACCAATATTTGCACAGCTCTCAATGTTGCATCCTTACTGTTCACTAGTAAGTAAGCATTGCTATAGGCACTGGTGCTTTAAAGTTAGTAAGGTGGATGGAAATGCAGTGTGTATATAAATACGAAAAGTACCCATATACATACATTTAGACAAATAAACAGTGATGCTACGAATGGTCTCTTCAGGGATGCCAGTAAAATCCACTTTCTTCTTCTTAAATATATAAACAATGCATCAGAGTAGAAGTCAGTATATCAGTTTTCATACAGCTGAGCTGCAGTCGTGACCGAGAATATGGCTTATATTGTGGGCAGGTCGGTTTGAGGACTGCTTGGAAGAATCTGAAGCAGATGTGTTTGCAATGGAAAGCAAAGGCGACATTGCTGAACCATCTGGAGGAAGAGCTGTGGCTATTTCTGGAAACAAAGACGTCAAGTTAAAATTGGACAAGTGTGACGTGTTGGTCACGTGCATTGGCGGCATATCTGGAAGCAAAGGAAAACTGGGCTGAGCAAAACCAACAGGCCTGGGAGGAGACAAAATGGATCCAAATCGATTGTTTAAACTTCCACTACTTGGCTTCTCTGTGCTTGGGTTTGGGAACATTTGATTGGGAAAGTAAGGGATAGAAATGTCATTGGAAAGGGTAGGGTGGGCAGGAGAGTAGGGTGGATAGAAGGATGGCAGCGTATTCTGAGGATCAACTGGGATGAGAGCTGGTGTTCGAGTGGCGCTAGGCTGAGTCACTGGTGGGATGAAAGAGGCATTGGCATTTATTGGTGGATTCATGCTCCCCTCTGGAATGAACGGGAATCCAAAATTCTGAGAGAGAGTATGTTGGTCAGGGGCCACGTTATCATTAGACACTTGAGGGCCATCAGACATAAATCGGACAATGCTTCCTCTTTTTTCTATCGCAGACTGCTGGCGCCCCAGGATCATACTGCCGCTAGTGGACAGGGGAAGGTGGGGAAGACTAGGGTCAAAGACATTTCCATGTCTTTGATTTCCAGATCGGTTCCTTTCAGGCTGACGTATTTTAGAACCTCCATTATCTTGCAGAGGATGCCTTGACCGCTGTGTAACTGAAGAATTTGGCTGACGAACAGAAGGTTGCCCTTGCTCGCCATTTCCGTGAGAAACTGCAGAATGAGGATGAGTTGGCCTCACAACTCCATGCATGTTGCTAGAAACAGGTGTATTCATGTGGCTCTTAGTTCCATGACTGTCAGTCATCCTCATGGGATTGGACTTCTGCACAGAGATGTTTGGGCTTGTATTGCGACCCTGAATGTCTCCCGAGGAAGAAGAAGTTGAGAAAGGAATATTCAAAGAGCTGTTCCTTGTGTTAATTGCACCAATAGACATGTCACAGCTCTCCCGACTCTGTCCATCACCATCTCTTCGGATGTGGACGCTCTCCCGTGCTGGGGGGCAGTTGTACTCGATAGTGGAGGAGGCACCGCACTGCGTGTTCCTTGGATGTTCTGGGATTGATCTTTGGCTTCCACTAACTTGATCTCCAAGGTGAGGGGCAAGTAAACTCTGCATAAAACTTTGGTGGCACGTGTTGTCGTTTTCCCTTGATGTCAGGGTATTTCCTGTTGGAATACCTTGTACTGGCTGGTAGGGCAATCTCTTCTGTCTCTCTATGGATGGCCCAGTATTTTGACCAATTCGAAATGCTTGTGACTGCATGCCCCTGAGGGATGACACAGAATTACCAATCTCGCTGTTTCTTGAAGCCTGTACATCAAAATTGCCCGTTGGTTGTTGATTGGGTCCAGGTGGCTTAAATGTCTGACAATCAGAAAGCCGCTGCACATCTGAGCCAACTGTGTGGTCGACAGATAAGCGGCTCTGCATATTATGAATCACCAACCCTTTATTTCTAGGAACATCAAGATAGCTTCTCATTTCAAGCTGGTCAGAAACCCTAGGGCCTTGAAGAGATATTCCTATTCTCTGTTCCGAGTTAGAGGGTGTCTTCCCAATGAGCGCCTCGGCAGAGTAGCTGGAAACTCGATTTCTTTCCTGCCTGTGAGGGGTGCATGTAATATCTGACGGCCTGGTTACAATACTTGCCTGGGACACCATCTGCTGTTCTAAGCCCCTTGAGGTCATAAGTCTCTGCATCTGATTGTGCCCTGACACATGTTCGGAAGCTGAACCCTGCTGTCTGCTGTTAACATCTTGTTGCTGTTGATGCATAATATCCTGATTCATATGGCTCTGAGGGTGGTTATGGTGATTTCTGCTTGTTGCAGGATTCTCGCAATTCTTTTCAGGCTGGGAAGCTCCAAAGTGCTGCTGCATCTGCTGCTGCATTTGCTGGTGGTGAGGATGAGGCTGACCACCTTTCTGCCGTGTTTGATCACTTCCATGGTGTTTTTGCTGTAGAGAAAGTTGTGTTGATTGTGTTCCCTGGATGAGATTTCGTTTCTTTTGCATCTGCACCTCCTGCTGTATTGTTCGCTGTTGGTGCACACCATGGGGTTGAGAATGGACTGAGTTTTCCCCATGAGTGACATGGTGCTGCAGCTGATACAAGTGGTGCCTTTCCCTCAACTGACCAGCCTGCTGTTGCTTTAAGTATGGATGATTACTGTGGAGGTGAGAAATGCCTTGAGCAGGAACATGTTGAATTGGCTGCAAGTGCTGCCCTGCCTGGCCTTGCTGCTCTGAAATTGGTGGCTGAGAACCACACTGGACTTCAGGTTGTCTCAGAGTTGGCGTTACGAAGTTGCTGTTGGATGGGAATAACCTATTAAGGCCATCCGTGTGCCCTTGATTGCTCACAGATGCCACTGAATTGGATGAATTAGGAGGAATCTGACTGACTAGCATCTGTGTTTGATCAGCAATACTCTCTGGTGTTCGGTTCATCAACACCATCCCCTCGAGTCTTATGGGTGTTGTCTGACACTGCTTCTGCCTCTTTGCCGTAGAAAGCAGAAGGTCATCTTGAACAGCCCGCTTGGCAGAGTCTTTGCGACCTTCATGATTTTGCTGCTTTAAGTGTGATTCCTGCAGCTGGGGAGCCTGCATGGTGCTTGCCCTGATAGCATTCAGTTGCTCCTGAGCATATTTGCTCATCATAGTGGGTCCTGGAGACTGATCGATATATGTGCTAGATGGGAGGGAGAGGCTCACAGTTGCAGGGACGCTCGTTGGCTCTGAAGACTGGGATAAACTTGAGCAACTCACAAGGGGATGGACAATGCGACTCTGATGTATTAGATTATTCACACTTAAACTGGTTATGTTGGGAGACTGAGAAGTGGAAATCTGCAAAGAAGTGTTTGATGTTTTCACACCTCCTCCAGAGCAGCCTGGCTTTTCAACCTGCCTATCGACATTCGTCTGCACTGCATCTTGAGCACTGAATTTGTTTGTTGCTGCTTCCAACGGCCCTGCATTGTTTTCTTTCACTGGTTGAGGTTTAAAAGGCTGTTGCTCTCTCTCCAAAGGTGCAACCTCAGCTGACTTAGAGATGGCATCCCTCATGTTAACATGTAGTCCTCCTCCACCTTTCTCAAGGTTTTCCTGGTCAAAAATAGCTCTTGCTGCGAGAGCTACAATGTCAGTCTGTTCTGAAAACGTGCAGCTAGTTGAGGTGCTGCTAGTAATGTCTTCTCTGGTGGTATCTGGCAACATAGATGCAACTGAGAAGCCTCGACTGCTGCCAGAGCTAGTTGACATCGGGGAGTCTGCCTGCCTGCTAGAGGTGAGGGAAGCACTCACTACTTCCTGATCAGAAATACAGGGGTGATGCTGAGAGAGAGTTTCACCTTCTGTGTTCATTATCAAGAGATCCTGCTTCTCGGGCAAGTCAACATTTGATTCTGCTGATTTAGAGTTTTCCATGGGAAAATTAGAATGCTCCCTCTGAACAGTAAATGAAGTTGTTTTTTCCACAGCTGTTCTTTCTTTTGTGAGATCAGACAGCATTTTGGTTAGACCCTGTCCTTCTAACAAGTCCGCCTCTTGCATTACCACTGAGGAATCCTGTGCAACGGTGCAGGACTCTGAAATCGTTCCTGCCTTGGAAGTATGACCTGCTGTGCTGCTCTGTGCTGCTGATGTCCCAGCAACCTGAGAATGTGTCACATGTGCTTCGGTATGAGAGGACGTTAAGGTGCTGGGGGGTTCACAGGGTTTGGGAGACTCTGACAAGGCAGAGCTTGTTGGTGGATGCTTCTGAGACCCATGAGCCTGCTGGTGAGGAGCAGCATCTTTGGCAGTCGGCGGGATGAGCGTCAGCTGCTCTGACACCACAGACTCCAGTGGTGAGGAAGCAGGCGCCTCTGCTGAGCTTGGCTCTGGGACTGAGCAGGTTTTGGCTGGCTGTTCAGAGCTCACAGTCTCTTCAGAACAAGCGCCAGAAAGACTGACACCACTTGATGCTGCCACACCGCTTGCCTGTGACGTTCTTAAAGCTTGCGATACTGCTGGAGCATGTTCCAACAGCCCCTCACTGTTTGAGTGCTTTGTCACTGTTTCCACGGGAGCACAGTCTGACTTCCCTGCGTCTTTGCAAGGAGCTGCTGGGCAGGATGTTTTGCTGTTGACTGCTTGGTGTTTCTTTATACTTGGCTTTTTGTTTGTCCTTTTTGATTTTGCATTGGAGGGCAAGCCAGCAGTTGTTTTTTTGGGGGAAGCATTTATTGAATTAGTTGCACTGGTTAATACTGAAACCTCTGTAGGTACTGAAGATGCCACAGAAGTTGGTAATGACACACAATTAACTGTGGCAATCTGGTTACTGACAGTGGTGGGATTGGTAGGATGGCTGAGAGACAAGTGTAAGCAGCTCTGTCCAGCCATTTGTGATATGCTTTGATTGAGGTTAGCTAAAGCACCAAATGTGTTGAGGGCAACATTGGTATTTGGATCTTCGCTGGTGGTGGGTTGAATAATTTGCATAGGGGCTTGACTTGAAGCTCCAGATGAAGCTATCACAGGCTGCAATGCAAAAAGCTGCCCATTCAAGGAGATAGTTTGAGGGTGCTGTTGACTGGACATTGTAACTGAAAACGTTTGGGTAGAGCTAGAGGATGGCAAAGAGGAGGGTCTTGGTAATATATGGACGAGGTGTTTCCCTCCGAAAGTCTGTGGAAGAGAAGCATTTTGTATGGAGCTGCTAGAGTTCGCGATTGCAGCTGGCCCATTCACAGGAACTCTGACTGCAGCAGAGGGCTGAGCGGAGAGGAGGGGAAGAGGAGTCTGATTAGCAGCTTGTATAATTACAATTTGCTGACTAACATTTTGGCTGGGAACTTCCGCTCTCACAATCGGAGGGCATGGAGCGGGGTTTGGAGGCTGGAGAATGATGACATTCTGGTTAGCTGGTGCTCCTGTAACAGCTGACGCGACCGGCTGGGCCATCTGAATCACCTGCATAGCTGAATTTAATGGAAGGATATTTCCCATAGCCTGAGTTTTAACCTGTGGCTGGCTGATTAATGGCTGCATAGGTAAGGGTGGGCATGAGGGCAAGGTAACTACAATCTGTTCAGCTGCCTGGCCATCCCCATGCAGTGGAGTATTCAAGCTGATACTTGTAGCCAAAGGCCTGCTGAGAGCAGAGGATGCAGCACCAGCACCATTAACTGGCTCCAATAGTGCAGTCATGATACCAGATGGCGTTTGACTTAGTGGCTGAACAGTATTTCCTGCTAGCTGCAAAGTTGTCCACGTGGTCTGTGTGTTTCCAGCTGAAGGCATCCATGTAAGGCTACTCGTGTTTTTCAAGTCTGAAGTGCCAACACCTGAAGAGCCTGAAAAAGACCAGCAGTTCTCTAGGGGACTGGCAGGCAGAGTGCTTATTGCCGTCGCAGCCTTAATTCCTTCTGCTGCAGAAGTCACAGGCACACCAGCACTACTTACCAACTCTGTACTTTTGAGGACATTTACAGAGGAAAAACTATCTGCAGTAGACAGTCTCACAGATGGCACGGAAGCTGTGTTCACAATTGAAATGACACAGCTTTCCTGAAGGTCACTCCTGGAATTGTGAGCATTTGAGCAAGTTGCATTCACTTGTTGAACTTGGGAGGCTTCTGTGGAGGCACTGGAAGGAGGGCTGATTCCCTGCAGGAGTGTTTTCTTTGTTAATTTAGTGCCCTCCTCATCATTTTTACTTTTGGGGAGATTTTGATCATTCTGTGGGGCATTACTTGAAGAACTCTGTAGTTCCTGTTCTGTTCCGGATCGAGATGTATTCTGTGAGCTGGCAGGAGCAGCAGCGAGCACACCTCGCTCATTCTCTGGGTTGGAAACCTCAAGAACATTCCCTGATGGAGCTGTCTGAGCGGATGCCAGTGGAGAAAGTGTAGTTTGTGACCATGGCTTGTTTTCTGTGGGGTAAATACCAGAAATCGTCACAGGAGTCACTAGGTTGCAAGTTCTCTGGACTGGCACAACATTGGCTGTTTGCTTTTGTAAATTATGACCAACATTAAATGTTATTCCCTGGACAGATGCTCCCTGGTTGTTTCCATTGGGCTGACTCCCATTTGAATAGACAATGATATTCTTTTGAACCTGATCACCAGGAATAACAACCGAGACCTTTGCATTTTTGAGATTTCCCTTCCAGTGGATTGTAGGGTCATCATACAGGCAAATATCATTTGCTTTCAGTAGTTCGATGTATCTCCCATTTTCCTTTCGCAATTCATCCAACTGTTTCCGGAGTTTTTTTATCTCTTCAGCTACAAAACAGTGA
The DNA here is from genome assembly GCA_013401335.1 of Brachypteracias leptosomus. Taxonomy (NCBI): domain Eukaryota; kingdom Metazoa; phylum Chordata; class Aves; order Coraciiformes; family Brachypteraciidae; genus Brachypteracias; species Brachypteracias leptosomus. The sequence goes on from VYZX01030843.1 coordinate 88,471, forward strand.
GAGCACTCCATTACATCAGCAACAGCACAAATGACAGGTAATGTTACCACATTACTTGGAGAGTAACATTATGTAGTATCAAAAGAAATTGTTAATAATGTATGCTCTCTTCAAATGGTTAACATAGCATAAAAGAAGATTCTTACCCTGATAAGTCTCTCTACTGAGCAGGAAACTGAATGAACTTCACAGACTATTCTGTTAACAATAGCAGGACACGCCAAATCATTTAGTTAGAAAAAAAAAAATCAAGGACTAACTCAGATGAAACTGAACACTAATCAAATTAATTACTGAAGGAAAGACAAGCACATTAATTTATCTTTTTTTCCCCTGCTCCTTTGCAAACACTAAAACTGTTTTTATTTAATTGATAATCTCATGGCTTTCCAGGGCAATTAAATTTCATGACATCTAAAAATGATGTGCAAAATTAAATACAAAGCACTTATGCAAAGCCACAAAAAACTGGCAATGCATTTGAAGATGGCTCACCTACCTAGGAACATCACCTAGGTTTTTCAAACCCAATTACATCAACAAGATAAAAATAAACTAATTAGAATTCCATTCTATGGGTAGAAAGAAAAACCATAAACCTCAACATCAGCTCTGAGATTTTTTCTGTCATACCTCCATCACTGTATTTTTATGCATCTGTTCAAGAAAATTTTATATGATACATTATATTTTTATAAAATAGGCTGTTATTGCTTTTACAGCATTTGAAAGTGAAAAAAAAATGCACTCTACGCATGAAGGAAATTCTGTATTTTTGATGAAAAAGAACCTAATAAGTTTGTCAGAAATCATTTTGGTCCAATAAATACTAGAATACTACAGTAGAATAAATCAGGATGGAATCTACTAGATGTCACATCACCTATCAGCTCTGTAATTACTCTATATCACAATGCGATTGCTTCATTATCTCATAGCTATGTGCAAGAGCACGCACTCGGGCATTCTTTTGGCTTCTTGTTTCAATATAAGCAGCTGGATTTGTCCTGTATGTGCAAAATGTCTTGGGATTCCCAAGTTTGTTGATCCAGGCTTTGTCATCAGTCAGTACCAACAGACACGCAGTGGAAGTGAGGGACAGAAATTCTAGAGCCTCCAGCAGCATCTGTACTTACCCTGTTCATTGTTTCCTCCATTTAACAGTAGTTCATCGTTCTGTCTTTTCATTTCTGTAATATACTTAAAGGCCTGATCCAGGATCATGTTCTTGCTCTTAAAAATAATAATAAAATAAAAAAATTAGGAGATTGCACTTGCTCCAAGAGTTCTTTATTTTAAAAATATACTAACCTGAATGGTTCTCTGAATATTGTTGGGTGGGGTTTTTTGGGTGCTTGGGGGTTTTTTCTGGTTTTTGTTGGTTGGTTGGTTGGTTGTTTTGGGGTGGTTTGGTTTTGTTTTTCTTATTTAGAACACACAGGTTTCATGAATGACATTGACCCTAAAATGCCATTAATTTTTACAGAATAATATTTTCAATGCTGGAGCTGATATTTTCCAATGCCCAAAGTGAAATGCTAAGGCCACAGAACACAAACAGCACCACTGTTTGCTAAGAAGCCTAACATTCTTGTTTAGTAATAAACATACATGTCACATGAAATTCCAGGGTATTGCCTTGTAAATATTTTATTAGGAAAGGAGCTAATGTGGAAGAATTATCCAGGGAGGTGTTTGCATAATTTTGAAACTAATATACTGAAGAATATGGAAAGAAAATCTGCCATAACTCCTCCACCATCTTCCTTTTATGAAAATATGCTTATTCTGCCTACAAAACCTCTTGTTCACTTTTAAATTTCATCTTGTACTGTTCTGTAGGAACAGTCCCTGCTGTAGATTGCTCTGTCTTGAAAAAGATGCTTCTGCACATCAAACTCAAACCATTTGTCTTGCTTCATCTTTCATAGGGACAGTGTTTGAAATTACTATTATTATTTCACTTTGTGAATTGCTTTAATCCAATTTTATAAAAGACAATAAAAATAAGCATGCATGCAATTCTATTTACATCTTAGGACATTAAGTGATCACAAGCAAAAGGCAGAGAAGGGACTGGAGAATAGAATGACCCAAAAAATTATCATGCTTAACCGTAGCTTTAACCACTTAAGCATCATACAGATGACATTAAACAGCATCAGTAGAAAATGACTTAGCAAACAGGAGTTGCACAACGTAACCAGTAGTACACTGGCTCCAACCTACTTCTGTTCAGTCTGTCACCCCTCCTGCAGAGGAAAGGGCGAGCAGATATCCAGCTGCTCAACACAACTCCTGAGGTATAGTTTTTATCTTCTGCTGTTACCAGTGTTCAGACACCCTGAACAAGAACTTTGTGTGATTCAAACGGACAAGCAGACATCCGCAAACTGACCAGATCACTATGGGCAAATTACTCTAGCTTAGACCTGCTCAAAAATACTGCACCTATGAACCAAGGAGACAATCAGTTGCATGTCCAACTCATATTGTTTCATTCCTTCAGCAGTCATACGCAACAACTTCAGATAAAAAGCTCAAAATCTGCATAACTACATCCATGTGGCCCTGCACTTCCAAAAGGATTTACATTACAAATAATTTTTAAAATACTAATAGCTAGTAAGCTTTTTGAGCTTATTAATTCAGACAGTTTTGTCTTGTTCCTAAGAAAAAGAGCAAAATAAGTATTTATACTTCTACAGACAAGGAAACAAACAAGCATTTTACAGGAAACTTTTATGTATGCACCTCTGAATGGACACTCACCTGCTTAAGTGCTGGAGAGCAGGGGATGAGTTCTCCAATTCTGTTTATCCCAGCATTAATCTTCTTCTTTCGATGTCTCTCCACTGCTCAAAAATAATATGTGCTGTGTCATCTGGTTGGGCAGGTAAGCACAGCAGCAACAGCACTAGTAAGGGCTCATAAATACATTATATCATGATGTATTGGAACCCTTAGTGACTTGAGAGAGGAAAAAAATTCCTCTGAAGTAAACCTCAGTTATTGAATTAATACTCAGTAGAATTGAGAGCTGTAACATAAGCAGCAATATCTTTAAAAGGTGGGGATGTTCTGGACCCCTCTGTGAAAAAAAGGAGTTACTACAACTGAAAATTCATGTTTTGAACTCAGCTTTCTAGATGAATTTTCATAGAACTTTGTAATCAATTTGCCTTGTGAAAATTTAGACACACAGAAGCAAATGAACCAAGATTATGGAAAGAATCAGTTTCAGATTTAGGAAGGAAATCCGTGTTTCAAATACTAAGATCAAGTTTAGCACTAAAAGAGAAATAATTTAGATTTTATCAGTTTTCAATCTTAATTTTAAATTTATATTATGGAGCAGCCAACACTGAATATAGCTGAAGCTCTATGTATATGCACTATGAGTTACTCTTCCTTATGTTCAAAGGCATAACTGTTCCACAAGGTCTAATATAACTGGGAGTAAATAAAATATTGAATGAACAGTATTTCCAGTGAATTACCTATTTTAGAGAAGGTCCTCTAGTGTCACCGTCTACCTCTTCACCAGGCCCAAGCACTGGTGCAAATGGTCTACATCACAAGTCTAGCAGTGTAAATACCTTTGGGCATGTTTTTTTTTCATAGTATTAATCTGTTTTCCACTCACCATAGTCAGCTTCTTTCAAATATTGATCAATCTCAAGTAGCCATTTTTTGACTGAAATGTTTTAGTGTTCTGTGCAAACTAAAACTATTAGACACCTCTTCCTAAAGAGCCTGAATGGCTGTCATGGCTTTGTTGAAATTCAAATCAATATATCGTTCACTCTGTGTGCTGAGTATCACCTGTGGTTTGTGAAGCCAGGCTGCTTTTGGTGGCACACAGAAATCTGCAAGTGAGTATATTTTATCGTGCTCCTTTACAAAGGATATACTGATTTAACTTAAAGAGTTTTACTTCAGTAGTTTGTCATTTTAATTTACATTTCTCAAACTACTACATTATTTTTTGTATCTCAGGACAGACTGGTAGTGATGACAGAGATAGGCCTAAATACACTAAACAAAGCAAGACAAAGTCTCTTCTGCAAGAAATTACCATATAAACCAGAGCTGTATAAATATTAAAACACATGATCCTCGGGACTTAATTTTTATATAGCGTACTAATATATACAGATATCACAGCAATTGGAAGTGCTATTCCTTTGTTTTGATGATATTTTTCACGCTTTACTCAGCTTGCCCAGATATTAATGACTAAGCAAGCTACAGAGTTGAAGGGAGCTGGTCCTCACATCTTGCAGAGTTCAGCCCAGTGGATGAATACTTTGGAAAGCTATCAGCAAGTAAAAGAGGAACTGACAATTAGACTGAGGTCAGCAACCTTAGAAGCAAACTTGGTAAAACTACTTCCTGATATTTCTTAATCCTTAAGAAATTAGCCACACTCTGGGCACAGCCTGACAAGCACTACAGTCCAGTCTTCACATGGAAACTACTCAGTGGTTTTTCCAGTTGAGTTTGTGAAGATCACACAATAGCACTGTTTAACAAAAGAAGAACTGGAATCAATTTCTTAGGATAAACCAGGCCAAAACTTGTCAGACTCTTCCCCAGTCCATCTTTCTGCTGCTACTTGTAGAAGATGCCATTGGAGCTAGACACTTACTAGTCACCACCTGAGGTCTGTGACTCCTGCAACACACAGCCAGTATTCACACTAAATTTCTGGGATGCCAACATCCAGGTGGGTTCCTCAGGGTCAGGCTAGAGGAATCTTTCTAATTCAAGGAACCTTTAAAGCTCTCGGGTGGGATATCTGTGTTTGTTTTAAGAGAGGTAGGTATTATTTGTGTGTGAGTGCCTGTGCATTAATTTTCCTTTAGAACTGAACACAACTGAAATGGTTTCCTTCTTAGTTTACTGCCATTGGAAAACCCAGGGAATGGTCCTACTTTCATACGTGGATGTGCTACTCTAGCATTGTACTGAGGAAAACAGCAAACTAGAGACCAATTAAGAAGCTGTTCTGCACAGATATTCTATATTCTAATAGTCTTTTTTTAGTGTCATAAACTCCCATGGAGGAACCTTCTCCGTGCAAAATATGTTTTAACAGCTCAAAGAATTTGTGTTTATTTCCAGACCAAACAACAAAGCATAATGTTCCTACCTGCATTATGTGTCTCCCGGTTTTTCTTTCTGTGAAACAAAGAGAAAACAGTGATGTGAAACAGAAGGAAAAGAAAATCGGCATACAAATCTTTTATTATTTCCATTAGAGCTAAAAATACTAAATATTATATTCTGCTCTGTGAACAAGAACATAGTAGAAGTCACACTCACAAGGATTTGTCTTAGACACTGGTATTAAATAGTTTTTAACAAAAATTCATTCATGTTCAGACTTCAGATAATTTCAGTATCACAAGGTACAATGTAATACTTTAATTATTGTTACATATTTATAGGGCACAGCTGGATTTTTGTGTTTCTGTTCAGCAACAATTACTACACTATCCAGTGTTCAATAAGGCCAAATATTTTTTAAAAATAGTTCTACTTCTGAGCAACAAGGTAGTTAAATATTTGTTTGAAATGTTGCTTTTACATTCATTGTATCAACGAAACAAGAGAAAATGTTACCACACAAATCAATTTTTCCAGACATGTTACCTTCAAACATCATACCTTCTGGTATCAAACACGCTTCCTTTGTGTGGGAAACCAGAATTACCATTCCTCTGCAGCTGTTCTTCTTTACTGCCTCAAAATTCTGTCTAGGTATAATTTGGGTGTGTGAGGGTTGTCTTTGTTTTCACATGTTCGCTTGGGATTTCTGGACCAATGACAACCAGGTCAGAATCATTGTGCGATGCCTCAAATGGCTTTGCTGGAAATCAGTACATCCCAAATGTGTACTCTATATATTAAAATCAGGTGTACTGTGTACATGCAGTATGTAAATACTTTCAGGGAGTACAGTAAAGCAAAGCACATGTGTTCTGGGAAAAGAAATACTCCAGGAAAAAAAGATCTTTCCAAACATTTCTGTCCAGTAGTACACTCTCAGTCTAGATGTTTGGCTAGAGCATGCAAAAAGCAGAGTAGCATCTTCTGCCCTCCTTTTCCACTGTTACAAGACAGTCCAGATGCAACGAGGAATCTGAAGTGAGAGTGCAAGATACATGTGGATGACACATGGGACTACTATGGGCATGTATCCTTTACGCTTTGAGTTGATATACACTTGTTTCTGGTAACTGACAAAAAGTATTGTGAATCTAGAGTAACTTAAGACCATAATTGCAAGACAGTAACATTACTGCTGATGGTTAGACCTGGAGACATTTGCTAATGCCTGAAGATGAACATCTTCAAATCAAACAAATGCCAGCTGAAGTCTGCATATCTATTCTACAACTATTCATGAAGTGATGAACCTTCTATTTAATGAAAACTTGCACCACCAGAAAAGGAATGCATGTAAACTATAAATATAAAATGACTTCTTGTTTTACAGTAAACTACAGTTCTCCCACTTACATCCAAAACAATAATCTGTCAGTCAGAATTGAAACACAAGAATTTAAAGGCTGAAGAGACTCAGCTGCCCTTTGATTCCCATTACCAATACACAATCCAAAATACTCTATTAGTGGGATAAGAAAGAATCACAAAAGCCATGAAGAATGAAAAAATTTTTGTGGGACAAACCAGTGTTCTCTCTGGGGTTTTCATATCATAAATAATATCTTACATGTCTGCCTAGCATAAGATGGATGCTGTATTTAACTAGGACCGAAGGATTCCCTTACCAATCAAATACTAGATCAACATGCTACTACGAAAGAACCAAAACCTGGAAAACTTGTAATGAGCTCCAAGTCACTTCATTATGAATTTTGGTTGTAGTGTTGTTGTCCAATCTCAAGATGTATTTTGAGTTCCAGCAGAGATTTGAGATGCAAGATCCAGATTCCAGTGAGAGTTGAAGAAGAGATCTAAATTACTCTGTCAAAATGGGCACAGTGACCCACCAATATCTACAAGAAGTCTCTGCAATAATACAGGCTGTGCACACTGACTGAGATGAAGACACAGTTTTATATACATCGTAGTAGTCAGCGTAGTAATGAAAGAATCTCTGTTGCCTAGGTAGGCTTCTCTTTGACAAATGGCATAGATAGGGGAAGAGAGAAAGGGAATTTTGCAGCCATAATTCCTGAATTTTTGAATCAACCCTGGACAGAACTTCTTGTCATTACCCTTATTACCAAACTTTTAGCTGGAAACTTCATAGTCATTTTCCCACAAAAACTCACCGATGTTGCTTCTTAGTAGGTGTCTCATTCTCCATCATCTCTGGCATGGTTTCAGAGAAGAGAGCCTGAAGAAAATTGTGGAAGGAATTAATAACTCCTGCACTCTTCTGAATTTGTAGGACAGGGCATTTGTTACATCATTTTGCCTTTGACCACAAGGACAGGGCCACACTACAATGTATGCAGAAGTCTATCATCTTGATATAGAGAAGCTGGTCATGTGAGTATTAAAAATGCGGTACGTTACCTAGCAAAGTGCTTTGTGAACCCTCGCTGCTACGATTAACAGATTTCTATTTCCTCAATTACTTTAAATATAAACCCAATTATAATTCCAACTACTTTAAGGAAGTAGTTAAGAGTACCTGAATGTTTTTTGAATGGAAGAAGGTACAGCTGAACTCTCTTTCATCAGCTCCATGCATTCAATTCCCAGTTCTTAATAAACCACGAAGGCTAAGCAAAATACAAGCTACAATGAGCACATCATATTAAATGCAAACTTACAGTGCTATTAATGCAGCAAATTACAAAACTTGCTATTGAATTAAGGTACAGCTTAAAATGGCCAAAAAATTACACCTTATCTTCTCAGATAGCTAAAATTCAGTTAAAAATAAATTTATGAAATAAAGTTATACATAAGGGCCTAATGAATTGCTCCTAACTTATCCTCAGCTTGAACACATCAGTAGCCTGCAGTTAGACAAAAAAAAGTTATGAAAAAAATAAACAAGATTAAGTCAATTATGGTCAAACATGTATCTACCAGGGAATGAATTTTAGAGAACAAATAACACCAAGTATACTCTAGATGACAACAGGAAATAAATAAATAAATATTTTTTAAAAAAAATATCTATTTTTTGATAAGGCCAAGATCTGTATTTAGCTTCATGCTTCTGCTCGTTCCCTCCTAAACCAACCTGTTATTTCAACTCTTCCCATGGGCCCTCAGGCTCCTTGTGGCTTCACCTTTCCCTGGCTCCTCCTGGAAATCTCATCAGCTTCTTTTAACAGGCTTTGTATCTTTAGGGTATTTTTTGTTTGTTTGTTTGTGCTGTAAGGAAGTGGGGGTGATTTTTAATATAACTTTCAAAACCAGTTCTTAATGTAAACCAAGCCTACCATTACTGACACTGACATCAAAACCAAGAAAAAAACAAAACCCTACAAACCAGAAAGCCAGCCATCTATAGAGCTCCCAGAGCATTTAAACACACACTTTGGAAAGGGCTGTGTGCACACACCGGTGTATATGTATGCACAAAGTTAACATAAATACTCTATTGTGCCAAAACATAACTCGGATGCTGTTCTCCAGTCTTTATACTCTAAAAGGTTAATTGAATGTAGTGCTCTCATTCAGTAAAGATTAGCTGAGAACTATTAGGGCTCATGCGGTTGACCACTCTACCCCTTCTTTAAGTACTTTTTATCTCTTTCTCTGAAGACACAGGAAATGTTGGCAAACCATGAAATAAAGCAAATACACGATATCCTACAAATAGATCCAAATTCAAAGTGTCTGAAGTTTTCAGGAACCTAATTCAACTCCTCCACCTACATAACAGTGTTTGCATCATAACAAAATTAGACACAATCCTCCAAGATAAGTTACAGCATTGCATTGCTCCACTGGGTGTTACATACAGCCTACCTGAAACACAATCACCACAGACTTCCTTAGCCCATCAATGGGAGCACATCACTTTCTATTTATATTTCTCAACAGGCTTTGCTTTCTCCATTCTCACTGACCATGATCTGCATAAATTATGAAAACTTACTTTCATTCATTCTCTTATAAATTACCTCATTATATTCATCTTAAAACCAGACTTCTTCTCCTTTAAATCTATTTAGCTTGATTCACTAACAATTTTATTTTCATTTATATGTAGCAAGACTAGTCCAGTGGGTATCTCAGGTCCTCCAAGTTAGTGAAAATTCACAACTCTGAAAGCCAGGAAAGCCAGTTTCCCACTCAAGGCATCTATAACTTATCCCTCCTGTGTGTAGCTGGTGATGGTCAGCAGTACTCACTCACTCCAGCTGCACTCATTGTATCAGGTGATGGTGAAGGGGTTAGCTGGGGGAGTTTAGCAGGTGTACGATTCTGATTATAAAAAAAAAAAAAGTAAATCTGGTTAGAGCCAAGCCATCTTTCACACTGTTGGCAACCAGAGAGGTGTTCACATACACATTGAGAGACCTGCCTATTGTAGGGGAGTCGGACTAGATGACCTTTAGAGGTTCCTTTTAACCCAATACATTCTATGTTTCTATGACTAAGGTCAGCACATCTCATTTCAGTGGGCTTTTTTTCCATCATGTGAAAGCAGCCCAGCAGAAGCTGCATCCATTAAGGGTACCAGCAAAGACACGAGAAGTAGAGCAGCTAGCCAGTAATGCTATGCTCTCATATATCCATCATTAAGACAATACCTTGTGTGTCAGGAAAAACAACTACTCAAGGGAAAAAGGGGTAATTTAATTTAATGTATACAGTACTGTTTCTGTGTAATGAGATAAATGTGTGAGCACAGAGTATGTGGACATACTTCTGGTACGGCAAAGCTCACAAACATGATGCTTAGAAAAAGGAAGATGATGGATTGCATCGTGTGGTAGTCGCATACCCTGTTTCTTCACTTTTCTGCACCATCTGTAAGGACAGAGCTGATGTATCTGTTATGGGGTGTTACTAGACCATGACAAGTATGCTGGAAATCAAGCAAAAGGATGAAAGAGGTCTCAGTTTTTGGTGAACTTAGTGTTTTTGGAAGACTAATATATTTACAAAGGAACCATAGGTTTTTGATCTTGCAAATTTATACAACTTCAGAACCAAGTATTTAATATAGAAAGAATTAGTGTGAATTTAGATGACCAGTTACTGTGCAAGGCTACAGATAAAGCACAGCTTTGTGAAGGTAAAGGGTGTAAAAAAGCACCTACTCACAAATACCCTTCCCTAGAACAGACATAGCTGTTTTGACCCTGTCTGCTTCTCCCTGCACACAGTCCAGATCACATCTACAACCTCATCTTCCCCCTGTCCTGAGTCAGAGCATCCACTTCTCCCTCCCAACACAGGCTCTCCATACTTCTATATTCAAGGTCCATGTCCCCTCAGCAGCAAAATTCTTATTCATAATAGCAGCATCCCTATTTCCCAAAGTCATGATCTACACAGTTTTATTGATTGCCTTATTTCTTCCTCCTCAGCAGATGCCTTGAACAATTCAGCAATATATTGTATACAATATTTGGAAGACAGGCAAGGCCTTAGTGGAAGTTTGTGCTGCCACTTATTAATCCGGTTTGTAACCATTTTTTGATCCTGAAAAAATGGAAAGTCTTTACTACAACATGTCAAAGACTCTGATACATAGGATTAAGTTT
>VYZX01030844.1:0-112976 GCA_013401335.1 Brachypteracias leptosomus
CTTAAACCACAACAGCAGCCCATGCCATAGCATGCACCATCCCATCCATAGCCCATGATAGTCTCAGTGAGTACAGTGAGGGTGATGGCTCCGAAATGCTGCCCCGGGTCTTGTGCACTGAAAGGGCAAGGACCAGGTTGGCAGACGTGGTATGTGGGAAGGAGGTGGGGTGAAACATCTCTATGTAATTCCCCCAGTGCTCTTGCAGCTTCTGTGAGCTGGTGTCTGCTCCCCTCCCACCATGGCCGAAACCAGCATTTCACCAGTCCTTGCAGCTGCCCAGCTTCAGCTGCGAGCAGAGAGGACAAATGGCCAAGCATGGAGAGAATCATGAGATTTACAATGTAGGAATTTTGTTTTACACACAAATTGAAAGTGAAGGTCTGAGAAAGGTGGAGCTGCTGTGAGATGAGGAGCACCCTGAGGATACAAAAATTAACAACTTTAAATCAAGTAAATCAATACAGAGGCGAGCAACTGATAGGACAGTAGAGCAGAGCTGTCTAAATAAAACACAACTTACTCTACTCACAACTGATTTTAGTAACACAATGTGCAGCTGTTATTTACCAAAGATGTCACTTATTTAATTATAGTTTATACTAGAAGATATTCAAGGTCATAATTGTGGTATCTTCTTAATTACAGTCTAAGCTATAAAAAAACTCAACATTTTGCCCTAGGGAACCAAAAAATGATTGTTGCCATTCCATCTTATTGAGTACTCTTGAGTGTCTGCTGTGAAGTAGGACTTCAGAATTGTCTAAATCAAGAAGGTTTTCAAATTTCAGCTTTTAATGAACTATTTTTCCATGGTTCCCATGGAAAAGACTGAGGTAAATTCTGCAGGAATGAGTGAAGCAGGTTGGAAGTGCAAACAAACAATGAAAAGAAAGGTCTTTGGAATTCTTTCCAGCAAATAGAAACCAGAAAATTACAATTTTGACACCAAATTTGTCATTAATCCTGTTTTCAGATCTGCTCTGCCAAGATGAAGTTTTTGCTTTTCTTTTTTTCTGTCAAACACATGAACTTTAACATTTTTCCTCTTTTGGGCAGGGATTCAACCTGACAAGAATGAACTGGCTTATAAGTGTTATTTTCTGAGTTTTAAATGCAATAAGGGAACGTTTATTATTCCTTATTTGTTTTCTGGAAACTAACCAAAGAGTAGTTTTAGGCAGTACTATGGAGAATTTATTTTTATTTTCTTGGTGTCATACCTGTTAATATCTGGCTCAAGGTTGCTGAAGCTAATTAAAAAAAACAACTGGTGTCTTATATTCTGTTCTCGTTATGAGTAGAGATGGACTGATGGTAAATTTTTTGTCTTACTGGATTGTAATCCTAAGAGCCATGAAAATATGCAAAGCCAACTGAGTAAAAGTCACTTGTTTGGGTAGTCCAAAGCATGTCAAGGTAGCCATCTGCATTTCAAGTATTAATGTGGAAAAAAAGTTTTTCTAGGAAATGGCCCGGCATGTCCCTGACTCTGAACTCCATTACAAGGTTTTTGCAAAATGAAATGATGTGTGAGTACTATGTTTACTGGACTTTCTCACCCTTTTTATCTCAGTCACATAAGCCTCTTATCGGGCTCCTCTCCAGCCAAACAGCTGCTCAGAGGTATGTTAAGTAGTCAATATCCAGCTGTGCCTTTCTAGTGGACAGGACCTTAGTGCATGAAGTTCATCTAGATGTGCAATATCAATACCAGCACAGAGCTGGGGTGAGAGAGCAGTGAAAAAGTCCCCTTTGACTTCCCCAGCCAACAAAGATGGAGGATGGACCTTCTAACTTGCAGGCTGTAAGTCTTGGTGGCCTGGTATTGGTCTCCATATGCTGAGTCCCACATGCTCCTGGGGACCTACTCTGGTCATAACTGACCCATGCATTGAAGTCCTGTCTGGTGTCCAGCCAGATACATATGATCATAGTGTGCTTCTCTACTTATTTGATATGCAGTCTAGGTCAGGAGGGGTAAGGCACAGCCTGAGATTTCTCAGTTAAGTTCTCTGCCCTCGCATCTACATCCATTTCTTCACAGCATTAGGCTTTCAGCAAGGTAGAGGCATCTGATTTTGGTTGATTCACCATGTTTCCCTGGAAGCTTTGAAGAGAGGGGATACTGATGATGTCTGCTGGTTAACATTGTGTCATCTCATGTGTCTTCTGAAAGCTAGAGGAGTTAAATGTGCTGCTTCGTGTTCCTGCTGGTGAGATCTGGATCCAAAGCTGGCTGAATTTATCATTGTAACTGCTCAATTCTTCTTCTGTCGAATGTTTCACTGAATCCGCAGTCAAAGGACAACTTTGAAGTTTGGTTTTGCCTCCAGTGTGATTACACGGGGGACTCCGGTTTTCCATTTAAAAGCGAGAGTTCATCGAAGGCCCATGAAAGTGAAGGATTATTTAATTACTTCTTGATTTGCCAACAGTATACTCAGCCCTGTTCAGAACATAAAGATATATAATGTCTGCTCCCCATGGTGTCTTAACAGAGTCCTGAATATCATTTCCTCCATGGAAGTTTCAGCGTATTTTCATCTGCTCATGCAGTATCTTTTGTGGCTCTAACTTAACAAACCTAAAAGCAGGGAAATGTGTGACAAAAGGTTTGGGAATATATGCAGCAGAAAGTCACAGTCCTGCTCTGATCGCATGTTTTACAGCTAAAAGTGAGGTGGAATTATTTAATGGGTGAAACGGACAGAAACCCTTTCTCTCAGGAAGAAAACTTCCATGCGCATCTTCATTTAATGATGAACTCATTTGCTAGAAAAGGAGAAATTAACCTGATTTTTATTTTTTTTAAATTATTATTCTTCTTTGCAGTTTTCCCATCTCATTTTAGAGAGCTTCTAGGTAAAGAAGAAAACCTGGTTTTCTAAAGATATTGCCCAATGAGAGCTTTGGACTAGAAATCTGGAAAGATATATTTAATTCTTTGTCCCATCACTAGTTTGCTGAATGATACAAATAATGTTTCTCTGGACTTTCTACTGGACTTTCTAATTCTTCCATCCTTTTCTTGTAAATGGTAAACTTTTCAGAGGAGAGGTTATCTCTCACATTGTGTCCACAGTGCACAACACAACATTGATCAGAATCTCCAATCACCACAAAATTGATGATGAACATGTTAGGTTCATGTAGACAGGGATCAAAACCAATGAGACATCCGATGTTAAATAGAGAACTGTAATATAATAGGCTTCTGACCTCAGAACTACCTTTACCTGTATATATCTTAACATTATTCTCTTTACATTCTTTTTAATTTACATTATGTTACACTTTACATTGTTCCTCCAGTGTTGAGCACTGCAATAAGGAAACAATAAGACAACAAAGCTTTGCACTAGATGGCTCGACTCATGCAGTGTCACTAAATGACTGGTAAATTCCACAGAACAAAAAATGGCATGTTTCTCATTACTTGGCATCTTTACCCTCACTACAGAGCTGTGACCATCCAGTCATACATGAAGCCCTGTACCACCAGGGCTGATGCCAGTGGGATGGCTGCAGCAAGGACTGCATGGGACAACAGTATGAGTGGAGCCTGAATGGTAGCTTAGCTCCACCGCTTCTTAGGCTCTCATTTTTTGTCAGGCACTCACACACTCTAGAAGGAATGTTTCCAATCACTTCCTCTTGGTAACCAGCCAAACAGCTGTTTTTCCAGAGAGGACTTGGGAAGGTGGTATGTGTAAATCAAGCCTTTGGAGTCAAGTCCATTTCCAATTTTGGTTTTGGCTTACGGTGATCAGAATGTATGTGGCTGTGCTGCTGTGAGAGATTGCTGCTGCATATGGCCCAGCAGCTCCTGAACTTGTGGGCTGTGCTGATGTACACCAGCATCATCTTCCCAGCCACTGGTTCCTATATACTGCTGGTAAATGAGCTCTCCTGCTCTTTTCATCACATGTAGTTTCATTCTTTGGTGCAGGGCTAGGGAAGTCTCTAGATGATCCTTTGGTGCAAGATCGTAACAATAAAAGAAGGCTACAGCCAAGAATTTTATGAATGTGCCTGGAAACTTTGTTAAATTGCAGTATCTATCCACATGACAGCTCTGCAGTGTTCTGATGCCAAACCCCCAGAGAAAATCCTAAGCACTTATAGGAAAGATCCTCTGTACTTTCAGTAATTGCTTTCCAAACTGGGGAAATGCTGTTTCTCAACACAGGAGTTTTATCTAAATGATGGAAAGCCGTCCCTGTGGCCCTGCATGTATTCTGCCTCCATGCTGGGAAAAGGCCTCAGTGACCCCTGCTCTCTTTGTCCCAGTGCTGTGATTTCCAGCAGAAGAAAACTGAGGATTGGGAACAGAAAGGGAGCCATGGTGTGCTCTGGTCTAAACTGTCAGAGACCCAGGGCAACGTGTCCTGGAGTAAAAAGAGAAAAGCTGCTGGATCTTTGTGGCTAGGTCTTGGTTTCAGTTCCCTGCTCCAAGAACTGCTTCTGCATTTTAACTCTAACTTTTTCTTGGAGAATGGAGAACTCATCTTTGAAGCAGCATCCAGAACTCATCCACCCCTTGAGAGGAGACAGAAATGGTCTGAATTCTCTCAAGCTACGAAAAGAATCGCAACACAGGCTTCTATTTCCTTGTAAGAGATTTAGCTGTTAGTCTACTACAGAAAAAGGAAGTTACTACCAATAATAATATTTTAATACAGTGAGATCTGTCTATGGTGGTTTTTTTTTAAAGACCTAGGTAACTTTAAGGTACTTAGGTCTTTAGTGCATCTGCCTTAAAGTGACAGAAATATCACCACAAGGTTTTATCTTTGTGTAATCAGTTGATATACGGACCCTAAAAGACTAAAAGTATGCCCATGGCAAACTCAGTCCAAGGGAACGATGTCTGCTAGAATACTATTGCCAGACTTCCCATTATAAGAAGTGACCTTTCACTCCTTTACAGACATTTTTTGATCTTCTATACTGACATAGAGCATAGGGAAACTCACGTTGCAAGACAAAATTGCCTTGATTTGTCTTTTGAAACAGCTTCTCCTTTTACTGCCTAATATTCTAACATATGACCTTCTACTGAGTAATTTCTTGTCTATCTGCTACAATACGTTTAACGTGAGAAACCTTTCTCCCTTTGACTGGATTTTCTCTTTCCTTTTATTGACATTTTTCTTTCTTTAAGGAAATTCTACACCCTGTTGAGTCTTAGAGGTGCTTAACTGAAACAGTTTCTTAAACAATATTTTAAATTCTCTTTAAAACAAGCCATGTCAAACTTCTGAGGCAAAAAAGTCCTTGCTTAGTCATAAAAATTTGAAAAATAATGAAGGGAAAAGGGAGAATATTTTCATTGTACCAGAAGGATTTGAAGGAAGCTTGCCACAAGGCTCTCCTTGCTTGAAGCCACTGCCTAAACAAGAAAATTTGGGTTGCCTAAGTCCACAATGCACTAGGTCTTTGCAAAACAAAGTGTCCCCTGTTAATAAAAGTCCGCTATAAATATTCATGCTTAGTAGCAACTGTGTCTATAATTATCTTGTCCAAGGCACTACACAAGTTTGTTATGTTCCAGCCTTCTCATGGAGGTGTCGGGGCTCACTACAAACTTCTGCTTCAGTTAACAGGTTTCCCTTAAACTCTGCTGCACCAGGAGAGTCATTTCCCTTTTTATTTTTTCTCACAGTTTCTCAAGGGTTTATATGTTTTTATTCTCATGATCATGGGGTTATTACTCCACATCATTAGAGCTACACATTCTTGATATATACATTTTCCTTTTTCATACTTAATTATGGGATTCCAAGAGAAAAATACATTCAGTTTGCGGTTGGTTTAGGAGTCCAACAGAGACCTGTATTGCAACGCTACCACCCATGAAACAACTAGCAGTTAAAGGTTTTTATATGTTGGCCTAATGTGTTACTTTTCTATAGACAGTCTTGCTTTAATGTAAGACACTCAGCATGTTCTTTCATGTAGAACAAAATTCTACCAAGAAGTCAAATAAAGGCAAGTCATACAAGTCACTGCCAAAAGCAAACATCACAGAGTTCAATGTCCTCGTGAAAATAAGAAGGAATTGTTATCTCGGTATTCATCTGTGGAAGTCTGAGCAAGGCACCTACCAAAGGGGACAAAGGAGAGTCACAGCCTTCATCCCACCAAAATGATGTCCAGCCTGTTCTTCATTTCAGGACTGTTTCTTTAGTACCACAGTCAAAATGCAGTTATGATGGTGACCATTCCACAGTACAAGTAATGTTTTTAAATGCAAACAAAATAATGCTTATTATAGTGAGAAGCATTGTTAACAGGCTATCTCTATGAATTATATGACTGGACTTCCTTATCAATTGCCCACTTAATATTCTTATGAGTGATCTTTGCTGAGGTCCTGTTCAACTGTAAGAATGACTGTGTAATGCCCAGACTCATGGAGTTGCTCTGCACAGAAGCACAGGCAAACTACTAGCCATTTTGTTATAAAATGGATGATGTCTCTGAACTGAATTTTAGATAGCTGGGTTTTTTTCATTCTCTGATACCTTCTGTACTGGTATTCTACACTGGCTAATTTTGCTTCTTTCAACTACAGCTCAATTTTTCATTGCTTTGATATATCCTATATAGATATAAAACATATTATTCTAGCAAAGATCTCCACACAGCTCAGGGATTTGGGGGAAGCTGAGTGAGTGCACGTGAGGTCTGAATTTGGCTGTACATACACACAACATCTTTTGATATTGCCTCAGTGACAGAACGAATCAGGCTTTGGATTTGAGCTCTGGTGATGCCTGGAGTATCTTTCATGCTCCTAATAAAAAAGAAAGGGCCTGTTGATAAGAGGAGGAGCAGTACCTGGAGCTACCTTCTTTGAAGGTCAGTGGCAAGACAACCAAACTGAGAGTCTTTCATACCCTCCAGTGGGGTTTGGGTCCACTTCTTAATTGCTTGGTTGTTGGATGGCAAGTAACATGTAGGGTGATGTTAAAATGCTGCTCTCTTATTTGGGTCTTGATCCAGCAAACTCCTGAAGTATGAGCTTAACTGTAAGTTAGTTTGTAGTCTCCTTGAAATAAAGCTGAAAGCAACCTGAAGTAATGCTTTGGATTGGATCTACTGGCCTAATACACTCTTACATATGCATTCTTATACAAGAAGAAGGATTAACCCAGTGTTAGGTTAGCGATTGGACACGATGATCTTAAAGGTCTTTTCCAATCTAGGCAATTCTGTGTGATTCTGTGTGAAGAATGACTGTTTTCTCAGCTTAGCACCTCTGTAAGAGACAATTTACAATTTTTAGACTGGCCAGGGTTATGCTATTCTTGTTCCATTAGTGACAATCCCAACCCTTTCTCTCCTTTGGTCTGCCTTCTTGGAGAACTGCTGGTGAATCATGGTGGGTGCAGAGCTGACCTAGGTCTGTTAGGTTTTCGTCCTTAAAAAAACAGAGGTGACTAAGATAGATACTACCGTATAGTAGTATTTGCTTCATTAGAGAGCAAAAAGGAGATGTTGTTTTCCCTGACTAGGATTCATTTTATTGTTTAGATTTACTGAAAAAACAAAACAGCAGCAGCTTTTGACAAGGTAAATGACCTAACAATTTTATATCTTCCCAGCAAGCTGTGACCAACTATGGAAGACACTATTTTGACCATGAATTCTGTCATCTTTTCCTCTGATTTGCTCAGAATCTTATGGATAAGAAATAGTTTCTCCTTACTGCAGGAGGGTGGGGGAATAAAAAAAAAAACGGTGAATATCTGAACAGGCTGCTGTAAATATAGCTTGCTTGGCATGCCTGTCCCCGAAATGAACTGATTTATGAAGTGGATACAAAAATGTTTTACTGTTCTTTGCTTCTCACTCTGTGGATTCAGCTATTTAGATCAGGCTAATTTTCAACTGAAGGAACTGAAGGCTATTATTCTTCCTGAAGGTTATCTCATTTGTTTAAAAACTGGTGGCAAACCATTGACCACTGTATTTGTTTCAAAGAGAGCAGCCATGTGAGAGGAGGGTTATATCTGGAAAACTCCCACGTGCAAACTCCCAAGGTCCTTTCTTGAAATAAATAGTTTCACGAGTGGTGAAACAAACTTCACATGGTTTCCAGTATCTCTCTCCTCAGCTACAGCAGAGGATGAGATCATCAGGTTATGCTCCATGGGATATAAAATGGTATACTTCTTGTCATAAAACATGTCAGAATATGGTATCTTTTCAGCCTCTACCACTGTATCAAAGTTGTTGAGGATGGCCAAACACTTCTACAAAGGGAAGAAAGACAGAAGCAGATTTACACACAGGACAACACCTTAGGAAGTGAGGTTAAAATTCCAGAAACCTTAGAAAAGTGGAACTAAGTATTCCATGTTATTGGTTAGGTCCTTAGACAAGGTCATTCTCTGAATTCTTCTTCTTTCTGAAGGAGTTGACACTTATGGACTCTCCTTGCTTAATGGATATCCAAGAAGGGATGTTAGATTAGCAAGCAGTAATTGCCTTTTGGGTTTGTTTTTTATTTATGTTAGTGAAGCAATTCATTGTCTGTTTAATGATGATAATAAAAGCAAACTTCTTTCTGCAGTAGGTATGTCATGATTGGGAGCAGGCTTAACAAGAATACGTCGATACATTGCTAAAGCTAGCACTGGCATCCAGAGCAAATGCAGGATGAAATTTGTGTTTCTGAATCTTACTGCTCATGCAGCATGGAATTAGGAGAACATGCCAGAAACATTGGGTGTTCAGGGCACTCGTGGTGGGGAAAATCTTGAAACATTTTCTGGATATTGAACTAAAATTCCCAGTTAGACACACAGCTGCCCTCCATGCAGGAAGAGGAAAGCAAGCACTTCTGAAAATGCAGCTGCTTTGAGCACTTAAAATGGAAGCTCCTCCAACTTGGACATCTGGGCTGTCATGTAAACCATTATGTTTAAAATTAGTTGTTGGGAAAGAATTAGGAGGAAAAGAAAACAGAGATTAGTTCAGATAAATAAAATATAGAGCAACCTGATTCCCTGTCAGTTCAGACTCTCTACAAGGAATTGCCTTGCTGTGAAGGATGTCTCCCAGCTTCCTTCCCACTCATCTTCCTTATGAGATAGTTTCCCTCCCCCAGTGCAGTTGTAGCTCCTGCCACCTAGAATATCCTCCATGTATTGCTTAAATGGCCCTTTTGCCTTATGACTTAACACCTACTTTTATTCACTGCGAAATGATTTTACACGCTTTTTAGTAAATGTGACAGGCAGTGTATTACCCACTGTCGTCTTTTATTTACTCCCATAAAGCATTATGGAGTACAGTTTGTATGTGACACTCAGGACACTGTATAATACTGCGTCGTATTGCATTGCAGCATGAGACAGCTCACTGCCTTGAAAGAGGCACTGCCTTTTCACTTGCTTACATCTTTTCTAAAGTGTTTTTTTTTCTTGATTTTCCCCATGGCCAGTGTCTGGTTTTCATGAGTTCCCCCAGTGTATCCGATAAGGACAGTGCTTGTCTGCTTGGAAAGGTCTTGTCACTTCAGTCTTACGTCTTCATTGCTACAAGAAGTACAGGAGTTGCTCACACCTCCTCAAGCTGTTTCCCAAATGCTTTATGATTCCTAAGGAGCCAACTTTCAGAGACCAAGTTTGGACCAGTTAACTCTGCAAAATCCCACTGAAAATCCCCTTAGAAAACTCTAGTGCCTTTGGTTCCAGTCCTGGCTCCACCACTTCAAGTTGTAATTTAGTGTGTGGGGAGTGAGGGAAGAGGGAATCACAGATCTGAAATGAGCTCCAAAAGAGTCTACTCAAGTGTCAGGTGAAGGCCCTGGGTGGCTTTGCATTTCATCCCATATGAGTTATAGGAACAGTATTTATGGCCACTCTTACCAAACATACTTTCTTCCTTTGTGGAAAAGGCATATCTTCATACTGTAATATTTTTGTATCCTCTATTTTACTATGTGGAACATTGTCTCCCCGTGCTTCTCTCCAGCTTTTCCTCTATAATGACTAGAATTGCTGCATTTACCGTGATAGAAATAACAAGTCACTGTGCTGTAATTTTTAAGCTTTTTAAAATGTGCAGCTTTATTTCTCCACTTACCTGTTCAACCTGGATAGTGCAGAGGTGCACCAGCTGTTACATTTCAGCATTGATCTTGGTCAGCAGTGATTGACTTGCTGGCAGAACACCCCAGTCTGGAATTCAGAGTTTAAGTTAAATAAAAGCCATGACAGAGCCTATCTTCTTAGGGTACAAGAACACTGGTCACATACTTTCTCAGCTGGTGTGCCAAGTAAGTGCACAGATTTTTTTGTTTGAGGGTACATATATGAACACATTTAAAATATATTGTCCCTCGCGCTCTAATCTCAGTAGCTGACAGCACCAGAGTAAAGCCTGTGCTGGCTGGGGAAAGGGAATCTATCCCTCAAAAGCATGGACCACACTGAACTACACAGTGAAATGTGTGCTGATAGTGGGAAAATGGCAAGAGCTTGCCGTCCAAAGAAAGAAGAGCAAAGTACTTTGAGGTATAGGATGAGTTCTGCTGTGTTTTACTGCAGTAAGTTTTTTTCTGACTTAGGGAATGGTTGTTTAATTCAGCATTGCAGAATTTGCTTTCATCAAAGCTGGTTTATTTTTATCCCTTTTCTTGGACATTTTGGACATAGTCCTGTGAAATCTCTTGTCCTCTTGGGTGTACTGGGTGTTTTCAGAGTCCAAACATCCTCAGCATTTCAGTAAGAACTCAGTAGTGTTGGCTGGACATTTTGTTTCATTCCAGATTAGGGGAAAAAGAAACCCAGAGGTGTCTTTATTTATTCAGAAAAAATTAAAAATAGAAAACAGGCTTGAGTGTAGATGTTCCTTAATGAAAATTGCAACAGAAACTGATAGGGGGATGTTCTTTAATTTGACTGAGTTGTCACTTTTCCATTGCAAATGGTTTGGTCAAAACAAAACAGAACTGGCTAGTTCTGTACTTCATGAGCTAGGGCTGTATTTGCTTAGAAAGGGTGGCTCAGGCTGTGAGAACATTTCATCTTAAATTAAAGCATCATAGAAAGATGTCACAAGTAGATTTTTGAGATATTTTCTACAGGAAACCCAGACTTTTATCTTCTTAAGTTTCTGGTTATTTGGAAGCTAAAATTATTACCCTATCAGAAGGATACAATGAACTATTGACACACAACCACACTTCACTTACAGCGACAGACGTGAAATATCTACAGCCAGGAACCAGTGAAAAGCAACCTGAAAAACAGATGCACTTACCATGAAGTTTGTACCATTTCTCCAAGTTCCTGTTTTCCATGATCATTTTTGAAATAAATGTATTTCTTTTATATAAAGAGCTTAGAAAGCTTCAGTCAAACATTAGATTTCATTTTAAGAGGGAAAACTTTGATTACTGTGTGTGACAGATGGCTGTGGCTGGCTGCTTGCTTTGGTTTTGTATTTCCAATGTTCACAGAGTGGCTTGGTGGGAGAAATTTTCCTGTTTGCTCTTCCCCGGTAGCCAAATTGAGGAGAAGGCACAAGTTTTATATTTCTGTTGTTTGTAGTGGAACTGGAGGTTGACCTGACATTCATCAGGCTACTGGGGCTGACATTCAGTTTAAGATTAGGACACTGGAGTTTAGGTGTTTACATGTAAACAAGTGTCCAAGTTCCCATAGTAAGTAGAAATTTGGTCAATGCCATTGAGAGACTGACTCAGGACGTGTATAGGTGTAGCTCCCACCATCTATGTTGAGAAGGGGTCAGTTTGCCGACATACAGCTGCCTCTGTGAGATAGCACAGCTTCTGTGGGACTTTTGCTGGGGGCTGTTGGATGTGTTGCTGGACCTCCTGTCCTTGTGGAGGCCAGGCAGGAAACTGTACTATGTGTTAAATGGTGACAGAAATCTTACTGTGAGTAACTGAACTGAACTGGTCTCATAGACAGAGGCTTGGAGCTGAGGGTCTTAGCTGGGAACAGAACCGTGTTGTTTGTGTTGCCATGGAGCCTTCTCAGAATTTCACCATACTGAAGTTGTCGATACAGAAAAAAATAGTTCTATGATGCTGGGAGCCAAATTCCAGTATCAGGAACAGCTGGACAATGCAAGTGCACGGTGCAACTGAGAAGACATTTTGACTTTTAGAGCTGAGTCTTGCCACAGTTCCTGTTATCCTTGGAGCCAGGGATTTACAGCAGCTGAGGCTTTACCTCAGTATAAATAAACTTGAGGAACAATGGAGTATTTGCTCAGGCAGAAGTTGTGGAATTTTCATTAAGTAAAGACTTGGCTATTTGTCTTGAAGTTACTCAGTAAGACAGTTGGTGGGACAGTTTCTGACTTCAGTTACATTGGTGTAAGACTGGAGTAGCTATTTGTGTTAATGATCCATTTACAGCAAATTATTCACACCATATAAATAAAATCAAAATATGACCTAACACATGCTTCTGGGAGGAAATACCTAAGCACAATAAACAAACTTAGACTCGCACCCACTTTCTTGTAGCCTTTTATTGCTGCTTTTGTTCAGAAGGCACCAAATTTGGGAATCAGAGCTGTTTACCTTCTTATTTCACTCTGTCTCACTTCATTGTTCTCAAGCTTGCAGCTTTTATTAAAGTTTAAATTCTATTTTAAAATGAAAATGGTGAGAAAGAAATGATATAATTAATATCAATGTAGAAGTGATATATTTATCATAAAATAAAGAGTCTATATAGTTCAGTATTGTTCTTATTGTTTATAGGGGGTTGAATTAAGAGAAAATACACTGTACTTCCTATTTAATAATAACTGCTCCTAGACCCAACTTTTTATAGACCTAAATGCAAATAATTTGTGCTGTGTTATAAACTGTTGTGTTTTTTGCCTTCCTGTAACTGGAACAACATACTAATTTCTACAAGTTGTGACTACTAACAGAGAGCAATCACCTCACAGACTTGTACCGAAAAGAAGAGACCATCAACGTGGCAGGGAACGGCTGCATCCACAGTCCTCGCTTCCCCAGCAGTTACCCCAGGAACCTCCTGCTGACATGGCGGCTCCACTCCCCGGAGAGCACCAGGATCCAGCTGGTTTTTGATAATCAGTTTGGACTGGAGGAGCCTGAAAATGATATCTGCAGGTGAGTGACAAGTGGAAGTTTAGCAAGAGCTCCTTAATACCACCTCTGAGCTGAAGGATGTGGCCACTGGCATGAGACTATAAACCAAAATCTGAGTATCTCTGCCTGGGTCTAGGGTGATGCTGCTTGGAGGACAGACCTCCAAGGGTCTCTTCAACCCCAAATTTGTCTTTGAGTTTGTAAATAAACTGAGCTGTCCTGGACTTGAAGCAGTTTTGGCAGGTTTTAGACCTTCTATATTTTAAGCACAAGGCACTCGTGCGCTTATATCCAGCTACCGAACCACCCAGGTGCTACTTTAATAGGATTTTATCCTCTATCACCTCTGCCATGTTTCAGACAGGAAAACCCCATCTATTTCAGTAGGTGGAAGGCTATGGGAGGTGTGAATGAGTAGGTATGTGTTTATATTGGGGTGTGAGGAATAGATAAAAATGAATTGAAAAATATAACTAAATTCTTCAATTATTTGTCTTTATTGTTAACTTTTCACTGATACAGTTTCTTATAAAACCTTTAAATATAGGTCCACAAACATCAGTGTACTCTACATACTGATACATCTGATAAAGTATCATATGCTGTATCCCAGTTGCTTTGATTTCCCCTTTTAAGAAAAAGTGACCATAAGCTCAGTTGATCTGGCTGATTAACCCAGGTGGATAAACTGCTTTGCATTAGCAGAGCACGGAGGTGAATCTTGCTAGCATTCACTAAAACAGTATAAATGCAAGGAGTTTTTTGTTTATATTTCTTTCATTCAGCTATCTGTTCCATGGGAGAGAGCAGGCTTAGGGTTCCCATGTACTCCAAAAGGCAGGTTCCTGTGCTGCTACTACATAAAATGCTCAAGTCTCAGCTTTCAGCTCTCTGCCTGATCATGTTGTTACTTATGCCTTATCTGATCAGAGAACTGGGTTGTTAGGATTTCTGCACACCCAGCCTCTGCTTATCTTATCTTCTTTGTCAATTAATTTGCATTTATAGGGTTTGGCAGCTCTGCAGGGTTTTACAGGGTGGATTACTTTTTCTTGTTTTTCTTTGTTAATTTTCTACGTTACCAACAGAGAGAACCATTTCTGCAAGTTTGCTTTCCATTTAGTAATAAAAGAATGCAGCCTAAAACTGGCTCTCCTTCCCTGCACCTTGATGATCTTGGCAGCTGCTGCTCTACTCTGGTACTGTTGGTCCAAGATCAGCAGCAGAGTCAGTACCGACAGCAACCTCCTAGCGCTGCAAACGCTCTCCCAGATTGGGAGCCTAATGCATACAGAAGCGGCCTGTTAATATTTACATAGTGGATAAACTGTGGCTGACCTTAAAGCATTGCAACTTTGAAACGGAGGGCTAATTTATTGTGGAAAAAGTAGATGAAGTATTATTCTCTGTCAAGAGCCATTAAAGGTGGTGGCACAGTGAGGGGAAGTCAAGCTGTTACTGGCATTATGGGTCTAGGGACCATCTTTGAAGACAGTCCGCCTGCTTTTTTCCAGAGCAGCTAATTTAGGATGCAGGGAGAAGCAAAGACCTTCCATCATGCATAGAGTCTGTAGAAGCTGGAGAAATATCACATTCTTTTCTGCAATAAAGCTTTCCCTGGCGTTCCTGGAAGACCTTTATTTGCGTAGTATTACTTGCAGAAGTGAGGAATTTCTCAGGCAGACAGCTCGTGATGGCTTTAAGCCTGCTAAGTACTGTGTGCATAGTTAGATTTTTCACTAATGCTCAATATGTTTTTCAAAACTAGGTCCTTTCTGCAACTTCAGTCCCTGCAGTGCTGCTTTAGAGAGACAGCCAGGCGTGTTTTAATTGAAATGAATGCTGAGAGCTGAGCAAGTGCTTGAATGCAGTACATATTGGACAAGTAATTTAGGACCTTTGCACCTTACCTTCCTTTTGTACTTGCTTTTGACTCTATGCTTTTTTTTCCCTGAAACTTCCTAGAGTTTTCTTTCAATTTTTCATTAATGCTAATTATTGTAATTTGCATACTATTAAGACTGAACTGATTGAAATTCATCCAGGCTGAGGAATGAAAAGATATACTTTAGCAGAGCTGTTTCAGAAGGAGCGGAAATATTCAAGGTTTTACAGAAGTTTCTAGAAGTGCTGTTAGCATTTTCACAGGCACTTGATAAGACATGATTCTGAAAAGCAATTAAATTACCCAGCCTCTGAGGCTCCTTCGATGTACAGAAACAACCGAGATTGCACCTGTTTCCATGATGGTTGCAGCAAAGCCTCTGCTGTTGAAAGCAGAAATAATCCTTCAAAGCCTGTGAATTTGCCCCAGTTTTGCTAGCAGTCATTCTGGCTCCTGGTCTCAAAAAGTGGTGAGGCCAATCAGGACAATTTTCACCAAAGTCCACAAGGTTGTCTTATGCTGAAAACTCTTCAACCCCTCGTGTTACAGCAGGCGTTCACCGGCTGTCCTGCTGCCCGGGGGCAGTGGTGGTTGCTCACGTGGGCAGCGTGAAACTCTGCCCCAGTACCGCATCCATCGCCACGGGGGAGTGGGAGCAGAGAGTGTTAGGAGAGAGCCTGAGACAAGTTTACCTCTGACAGGAACTAAATTTTGTCATGTTACAGAAAAATGCACGTTTCAGCAGAGTTTGGGCAGATTCAAGTGATTCGGTTATGCCAATCTGTTATTTTCTGTTCTGTGCAATTTGGGGTTGGTGGATATAAAAGCAGCAGTACTGATATTCTCAAGCCACATACTACTTGCGTTTTTTTCACATGGGCTTTCAGCAGAAAAAGAAAAGCAGGTCTGTTATTTACAGAGCTATTCAGCTCCCACAAGCGGGCAGGGAGGCAGGCGTTGGCCCTCAGTCTGGGGGGAGCAGCACATTGCTAGTAAGAGTCACTTAACAGTCTTAAACCCCCTCTTTGGAGACAGCACATGCTTTGATAATAAAGCCTTTCCTGGTAAAGACCTCCAAAGTTTTAAGGCTTAACTGTACTGTGGGGATGGCAGCTTTCCCCATCTCTCATTGCCTGCACTCAACCTGCCCCTCTTGTCATCCCCTCTCCCTTGTCAGCCTCACCGTGTGGGGTCTAATTCTGGCTCCACAGATACTGAGGAACTGTTTTTCTTAGAGATGTAGTGAGATCAGGACTTTATTCTCTGCCTTCCCCAAGCAAGTGAAAACGCAGGCTGTGACAGCCTGCCATCACTGTGTCCTCTCATCCCTGGGGTTTAGTGTCTGCTGCTCCTGGCAGAGCCCTCTTTTGGCTCTGGGAACCATGACTGTGGCACAGATGCCTGGCCAAGGTGTGACCTTGTACAAGGGCAAGGTGTGCCGTTGTTTTTTCACTGGTGACAGCACTCATGTGAACAGCAGAGGAGTCCCCACCACAGCACACAGAGTGCCGCTGCCTTTTTCTGCTTGAAAGCTTGAAATTAATCTTTCCAAACCATCTAAGAGGAACAGTGTGCCACCTACAAAGGAGGTCCTAAAAAGCACCCTTCAGCAGCATGCACTGCCCAGTGTTCCTCCAGCATCTTCCTTTGCTCCTGGCATGGCAGCAGCACAGCTCCAAACCCTCAGACAGAGTGCAGCAGGTGGGAGCCGGTGGCTACTGCAGGAAGATGGGGGACCACCAGAAAATGCACAAGTGCTTGCAGCTGCTCAGCTTGGGCAGCCTGCCTTAAATAATATTTGATCAGGTCTCTAAATTATTTATCTACCACATGAAACGCAATGCATATGCTTACTGTGTACTAAGCATGTGCAAGTTGCTCTCATTGCTATTTTAACATAGTAGAAAATACTGTCTGTCGTGTTCCCGTAGCCCAAAAATCAGCCATTCAAGCACTCAGGCAGTAGACTGCAACTCAGTTGCATTTTGTGCTACATGAGTACATGCATCATTTGCAATATTTAGTTTGATGTTTTGCAGCGGAGAATGGGGGTACAGTTGTCTTTGTGTCTCCAGCTGTGTTCCTGTCTATTTGCAACCGTATTCTGTAACCAGAGTTAGCAAAAACTAATCCTTCAAACTGGTTCCCAGGTATGACTTTGTGGAAGTGGAAGATGTATCAGAGACCAGCACAGTTATACGAGGACGGTGGTGTGGACACAAAGATGTACCTCCAAGAATAACATCAAGAACAAATCAGATAAAGATAACCTTCAAATCTGATGACTATTTTGTGGCTAAACCTGGATTCAAGATTTGTTACTCCCTTGTGGTAAGTTACCGAGCTGTGTCATGGGTGAGAGATGGATTGTAGGGTAAAAGAGCATCAGTACTTGAAGACTGGATGGTGTAGCTAACTGCATTGGATCAGAACACTAATTGAATGAAAGTATTTTCATTCCAGCAACTAGATTAACACAGATCAAAGTATTTTTGACATTTTGTCATTAAATATAAAATAAAGGCAAGTCCAGACCAAGATTTATACTAATACCATGTTTCAGAAGCAGTACCACTTTCTACACTGAGGCTGCACTGCCAGTGCCTTGACAGATGCTGCAGAAAGAGCAGAGAAATGGCTGCTCTATGAACTCTTTTTTCCTCTTATTTGATATCAAATAAAAACACCTTGAGGAGTTCTGGCTGCGATTCTGAGATGCAGAGTAGTTTATTCTACACACAGTAAAATTCTACAGGCAAGACAGTGTGCTAAGGCTAAGGCTGTATTTTTAACCACATATAGACAGGCCTCTTCATATATGCAGTGGCATTAGCAGTGTGTCATGCACTGTTTCAGTGAGTGAAAACCTCCTTTTTTAAATTTTG
Organism: Brachypteracias leptosomus; assembly: GCA_013401335.1. Taxonomy (NCBI): domain Eukaryota; kingdom Metazoa; phylum Chordata; class Aves; order Coraciiformes; family Brachypteraciidae; genus Brachypteracias; species Brachypteracias leptosomus. The sequence continues at coordinate 17,888 of VYZX01030844.1, forward strand.
ATTTTGTCTTTAGGGAGCAGGAATGCTCATTTCTCTAAGCAGATTTTGATACAAAGATGTTTTCCTTTGTATTGTCCTGATTAATATTATAATGCTTTTGGTGCAGTGTAGCTTGAAAGAGGCAGATTTTGCAAACACTCAGGAAATGGTAAGCATTAATTTATTATACTGTCATCATTATATTTTCATATCCATCACACTTCTTACTCCCTTAATCCACTGTTATTTAACAAGAATAAGAAAGCCTGGAATAGCAATAATGTTAATGTTGTAACAGGAGAGATCCACTGTTTGAGTTATTTTGCTTCAGCCTCTCTGCTTTGCATGCATGTATGCCTGTGTATGCTAAAAAGAGTCTATAAACAGCACATTGTCAAGACAACTCTAGAGCTATAAAGATTGTGCTCCCTTGCATTTAAATTGTTAGGCTTCTAGTGGAGTAAGCGTTTCACTGTGAGTAAATCCTGAACTCCAATTTACTCTAATTTGAAGGTAATCTACTAAAGCTAAAATTTGGGCAGAACAGTCTATGAAAGACCAATGGACATAAAAAATGGGACAGTGAAGCAGCCTCTCTTTATACTGCTCATATTTCAGTGCAGCCACAAAAACTGCTGCATTTAGTGAGCTTTATCCCAGACCACGTACAGCTAGTCTAATAGTAATAGGCTTTCCAAAAATGAGTGTTAGCGCTCTTAAGACACAGGACTCTGCACTAGAAAGCTCAAAAAAGGCTACTGTATTTATCTAATTTCAAAACTATGAGTAAACAGAGAATTTTACAGTCTAGAAAATCTATTTAGAAGAACACTATCCAAGTGCACCATCTGAATGAAATACTGCTTTATTTCTGAGAAGTATGGGTGATTAGTGACATTTGCTAGAAGGGGGATGATATGTACTTAACTGGTCTCCAGATTTCAAGCCATCCAACCTAAAACTGCAGGATTAATATTCAGCAGAGTCAGCCCTTATTCGATAGTCCCCACGGTCGCTTAGAGCTCAGTTCATAGATATGCTGAGCACTACTGACCCCTGAAGGTTGAACTCATTGTGCATTTCTAGGCGGCAAACCAGGGAGCATTAATGAAGCATGCAAAAACATATGGCATTTTGTATCAGATTAAGTGAAAGACCTTTACATTGCTTTTTTTCTTTCCTTTGTAACCTTCTCCAAGATAAAGCTACTTTTGGGGGCTTTCTTGGAAAATAGTGCACAGGATATATGCAAATCCTTAACTCACTTGATTTTTCTTACGCTTGGATTTTGGATCTGCATGGCGGTTGTTTATTTGTATACCAGACTCTGATTGATATTTTCTAGAGAAAATTGAAGCAAGCAACTTGGAGAGTTCACTTGAGTTTGTTGATCAACTGCATCTCCTGAGCATGGTGCCAGAATGGCTGGATGAATTTCTCCCCATTGTGCACGCAGCCAAACAGCCTCGCAGCCTCGCTCTTTGGCCTTCTCATTTATAAATCTTCAAGGAAGTCAGTTAAGTTCACTTCATTTGATGCAGATCAAGTTTTTACTTAGTTCAGCACTCTGCACGAGGCACAAATGAGGCACCACAGAGCTTAGCAGAAACATACGTCATTATCTTCATGTACTTGTGTTTTTGCATTAACTTCACATTTCAGTGCCATTTAGAGAAATAAAAAGAGATTCTTTTTCTGGAGAAGATAGAAATTAGACTTGTATCCATGAAAATCATGTTCATCCTTGTAAAACAAGGCATGCAAAGTAAGCAACCTGTGTAAAATGAGGGGCTCAGTCACTCAGGATGGTGGGATTAGTGTTCAAAGTGACTCTGAAAAATTAGACTGAAAAAAATACAAAGATGATCTTTAACAGAACAAGGTTGAAAGCCATACAGATGCGTGGGAGTAATTTACTGTCCCAATATAAAGGACAACGAGCAAGGAAGCAGATCTGTGAAGTAAAGTCTAATGATCTAAATGCAATGTTTAGCAACTTTTGCTTGCTAAGGCTGGCTTTCTCCACCTTCTTCCTCCTCTCCCCATGTCCACTGCCTCTTGACACCTCTGCCTCTGCTCTCCCCTCTTTGGGTCTGAGGGACTAGGAAGGCTGAAGGGGGAGCAGTGAGGGTGATGTTGGAGGAAATGGGCAGATGCAACATGCTGCTTCCTGTTGCCTGTCTCTGAACTACTGTTTCCCCAGGAAAACATAGGACTCCCTGGGGTTGGAGCTCCAGGGTGGACCTGACTCCAGGAGCTTATTAGAGCTGTGTGCCCCACTGCTTATCCCAAGTTGAGTAAGAGTGTCCTAATGTGGCTGGAAAAAGTCACTCCTACTCTGTGCTGTCTGTGGTGGTGCAGAAGTAGGTAAGTAAGTGCAACTGGTGGCTGGTTTCTACAGACACTGCACGTTCAAAGCTCCCAGTTGTAGCTGTGCAGTTTGTTGGCTTAGCCTGGGCATCCATATAGAGAAATGTCTCCCTTGAATCTCTTTAAAAACTGTCTTTGCCTTCAAGCTTCACAGACCTAGAGCAAAAATGGTCTGGAGCAAGCCCTGGACAGCTGTTAAACATGAGCCTCACTTAGCTGCAAATTTGTTTGAAATTCCTCCCTGCCATTATCACTTATTTCTCCAACTTTTTTTTCCTTTCTTGATTAAGTTGCCTTAGAAACATTAATTTGCAGTATAGAAAGCACTGAGGTATTTCAGTCTTATTTTCCTTGTACGTTATATAATTTCTTCCTCCAAGGATATAGTTTTTCTCAACAACTGTAGAAATCTGTGATACAGAGGAAGATGAGTAATCTTGGGTTACCGACACAGTTGCTAGAGGGAAAGTAGGTGCTATCATGAGAAAGGCTCCTGGGTTGTACACCTTGAAGTAGGTGATGCGAGTATCCTACATTGCCACATATGTAAAATTTCATTCCACTGCTGCTTGCAATGCAGTTACCTCAACTGAAGGATCTTGTGTGTAGCAAGTTAGTATTCAATAATTACTAAAAATACTGCATCAATTATTTTGAGATGTAGGAATGTAAATTAAATTACATTGTTACACATGGAAATAATTTTTGCTTCATTAAAATAATTTTATACAATCCCCTTTTTCGTTCTGAAGTTAAATTCTTCCAATGGCCTAATTCTAGAAGGGAAAGTTAACAAGATTGGACCCCATGTTTTACAAGTACATTAGTATGGACATTTACTAAAATAATCTAGGAACTCATTCAGGAACATGTTCGAACAATAAAGATGAATGTTTTGAATTAAATTCCTAACCTTATATCTAATTCCATCTTAACAAAACAACTAGAAAATGTTAGATTCCATTTACTAATTAAAAACATTAAGTTTATTGTAAAAGGCACATATTTGGTTTACATTTATAACAGTAAATTGTTATTGCCTTACTAATTGTTGCGTTAATCCTAAATGAAATCCATATTTTGGAACTTAGACTAAAACCATTACTGGAAACAAGGGCTACAAAAAAGTTAGGATCGTATGTATATGTGCGAACATGCGTATATACAAAGATGGAAGATTTAAAAAGTATATATTCGCTTATACATATTTTACATATATACACATTTATATATGTGCTTTTACACTTTCTTTTCTTTATAATATAAATTGTAACTAAGAAATATCACATGGCATTAAAAGCAATCTTTACTTATTTGGGAATTTTATACCAACAGTGATGGACATGTCATGCTAAACAGGACAACATAAGTGCATCTGTCCCAGGATAAACCTATCTGTCCAAATGTGTTTCAATGTGTTAGATCATAAGGAATTTTTGCTTGTTTGAAATGACAGTTTTTGAATGAGGCAGCCATAAAGAAATTAATGGAATGGAGTGGGAGGAACTTTTGGTTTTGATCCATCATGTGGAATTTTACAGAGAGGTAGATTTCTGCTAAACAGCCACACTATAGGTCACCACTCATATGATCAAAAAAAGAGCATTGGTCACAAAGTGGGGTAAGACACCATAGTCAGTCTAATAAAACTCATTTGCTTTCTCATGCAAAAAATATTGACCAGTCAAACTTAGTTTGAATACTAAACTTAAACTCTTTGATACTTTCCTGATAAGCTCCCAAGAAAACACCAAAAATTCAAAGAACAATCAGAAACTGAAAATGGGCAGAATAAGAACCAAGTTCTGAGGCTTGCACTGACAGACAGTCACTCTGAATTAAACAACTGGTTCCCCTTATGTTACTAGGTTTGTTTGCACAAGTAGTGCAGCACCACACTTCACGTTTTTTAAAAGTCAATAAACTCCCTTCTAAGAGGTAACATGATCACAAAAAGATTCAGTCACCAATGTGAATACAGATTCATAAAGACCATAAAAGTGATTAATTCTCTATCACCGGCCACAGAGCTGGAAGCTACATGAGTCTTTGCTGCTGTGCTCCTCATTTAGCCTGTCACTTCTTTCACAGAATAGACATTTCATTTCTATCTCCAAGACAAAATATTCTGCCTGAAAACCCATGTAATATATCTCATATGACAACAGGCATGATAATGGTGCATGAATACTTTCCCTGCTTTTAGATAATCCACAGAAGGAATCCCAGTGTATTGCTGGGGGTACAAAAAGAGAGGAATGGGGCAGGGGGGAATGTCTTGTCTAATAAAGTGGTTGAACATGAAATAGATCTCATGATGAAGGAGCAAGAACTTATATGTGGAAGCTTTATCAGCAGTTCTACTCCTCTTTCTCTGATTTCAGTTTTGATTGTCTATGCTAGACAGAAAAGATTTTTTATAAATACAACCCATGTACAAAATTAATAAGAATCTATATGATGAAATGTCTATTTTCTTAAGTTCTGGCAGAAAAATATTTTCTGTGGTTTTGCTCAGGGCATATCATCGTCATAAAATTATCAGCCAGAGGCTCATCTTTCAGGAGAAAAGTAATTAAGTCCTTTCTAATTAGATAAAATTTACTCAAAATCTTTGACATTCTTTCCCCAACTTTACATAAGCAGGGGATTTAAGAGATTATCTATGCACAATTCTTTTTTTTTTTTTTACTGTGGAAGGTGTAATAATATTTTGAAAAGGAACATAAGATGACAGCATGATAAAAAGAGAGTTTGTGCCCCAGTGCATCTTGAGACAGGGGGCATCTGAGAGTGATTTTATATAGTAAGGAGGAATGTTTTCCATTTAATTAAAGTTCCTGAGAATCCAGCAAGCGTCTATGTGCTGCTCAATTCATCTCACAGGACCTAACCTGTCCTTCAGCAGGGTTTGATGAAGAAAGGAAGGTGATGTGGTGGACAAGCCAAGCGATGTGGCAGGTAGGGACGTTCCAATTCTCCCAGCACTCAGAGCAGAACAAAAGTTAGTGAAGGATACAAAAGAAGCAAAACTGGCAGTCACATAGCTCGGCAATAAGGAAGCGGCATTCTTGGGTTGAGAAGGCACGTCTGGACGAGCAGTTTCACAGGCAGTATTGGCTGCTCCAGGGGCATCTGAAGTTCCTAATTAAAAGATTCATTCCAGTATTTGCATCTAACCAAGAGCTATTTCTCTCTCCAACATCCTATCACACCTTTCAAAAACCCCAAACCTTTTCTAAGTCTTGCCCACTCTGTCTCCTCAGATGGAAAACCTGGCAGGTTTTCAAGCCTGAGACCCATAAGCTGAATGCAGCATATGAGTCAGAGTGTGGAGGCTGCAGCCAAAGCTATGACCTGACCTGGCCCAACACTTCACCATCAGTTGCCATAGATTGTTTCTTCTCCCATTTTTCCCTAAGCTGTCTAACACAGCCCTTCTCTTGGAAAGTCTCTGCTGAAGGTCTGATGTCCCTTCCGTGTTTACTCTTGCTGTCTCATACACAAAGATTGGTCCCAATCCTTCTGCTATGTCACTCTTTAAATTTTAAATTTCATTAGGAGTCTCCCTGTCTTGTGTTCTAAGTTCTAAAGCCATTTTTAAGTCAGAGATGACACTGATAAGAGAGTAGAGAGCAAAAGGTTTCAGGGAGAAGAGGAATCACCTACCAGCCTGGTGCAGAGGATACTACAAATACTAGAGGGAAGGACGGATAATAGTATCACCCAGGAATGGCAATGAAACAGCAGCAGCAGCAAAGACAAGGGAGGAGAGTTAAGCATAGTTCAGGTTCAGAAATAAAGGTAATTGTGGGTAAGGCAAGGACACCCAGTAAAAGAAGCGAGTCCACAGAAAGAGTGAAGGCAGCAGAAACGCCAGAAGATAATGGTCAGAGAGGCAGAAGAAGCCCCAAACAAGCAAAGATTTTTGAAAGCCGAAAGGAAAAATAAAAAAGCCAAAGGTCAGAGGGAATGTGACTGACAATATCAAACTTATCAAACACATCATGAAAGATGAGGAAGAAGCTTTCCCTCTTTACCAGAAAGATGTCCACGTGTCACTTGGTCATTACAATAACATAAAAGCAGTCACAGTGGGACTGAAGAAGAGTGAATGGCAATTAAGGAAACGTTTTAACCAGGGAATGAAGGGAAGGAGGGATTTGCGTAAACCAGAGGAGTTGTGGGCAGCATGGTTAAGAAGGAAATGAGGTAAATGAATTGGAGAGTTTAAACGGGCAGTGGACCTGAAATAGGAAAGAGTGGGTCTAGGAGAGGAGGGAGGGCAGGTGTGGATGAGGTAGAAACCATGACCATTTCACTACTTCAGCCTCTTCTGACAAAACCTCTGACTGTCAACTTGAGAAGCAGTAGGACTGGATTTGGAAATGTTTCAAATGTGAAAAGAGTCACCCGGGAGCATGGGTGAGGAATTGAGTTATGGCCGGGGAAACACAGACCTTCTGGCAAGGACAATACCAAACCAGAAGCAGCAGGACCCAGTAAGCACACAGAAGCTTCTGGAAACTGTCAGACTTCAACTGATAAAACAATTGTTTTAATCAGAAAAGAAAATAGACCTTAGTGTCTGTGTTTTCCCAGCTGCAAGCATGTGTGCCTGGCAGTTTTGTTGTTTGAACAGCATGGTGGAGAACTGGCCATTTGTTCTCCTCTGTCCCTGATTTGTTGACAGCTCAGTTAAAGTGTGTCTCCCTTGCAGGACATTGTCATCAACTGTCTTAATATATCAGCAGTTCTGTTGATGTCCAATTCCTGTTGAAAACGCTACATCTTTAGTCCAGTAGTGTTACACACTGTTTAAGAATTCACCAAGCTCATGGCTGTAGCCAAGGACAAGAAAATGTAGCACTTTACATCTTCAAAGGATTTTACAAACACAAGCATGTTATTTTCAAATCCAGTATCCTGGATTAGAGTGTTGACTCTAATGAGACTTCAAGGCATTGTTCATTTAGGACAGCTTTAGATTTTGAAGGACTGCATTTCCTGCTGGCAGTACTTACCTGTTTTAAGAATTCCTGAGGAAGTCAGTGACCAAAGGAAATGCCTACTTTTCAAAGGTAAGTTAGAGATACAAAAACAAAACCAGAGAGAGACCATCATGTGCAGTAATAGAGGGTTACTCATGTTAGACAAAATGATAATATATTCTTCCTAGAAGCTCAAAAACCTTGTTCAGCATCAACATGATTTCTTGCAAAATACAGCAGAAGCAAATTGAAAGATGCAAATTCCAAGAATCCAAGAATCATAGAATGGTTTGGGTTAGAAGGAAACTTTAAAGGTCATCTAGTCCAACCCCCCTGCAATGGGCAGGGATGTTATTGACTAGATCAGGTTGCTTAGAGCCCCATCCATCCTGACCTTGAATGTTTCCAGGGATGGGGCTTCTACTACCTCTCTGGGCAACCTCATTCAATGTTTCACCACCCTCATGGTGAAAGCCTTCTTCCTTGTATCTAGTCTAGATCTACCCTCCTTTAGTTTAAAACCATTACCCCTTGTCCTTTCACAACAACCCCTACTAAAAAGGCTTCCTATCTTATACACCCTCTTTAAGTACTGAAAAGCTGTAACAAGGTCTCCATGGAGGCTTCTCTTCTCCAGGCCGAACTACCCCAACTCTCTCAGCCTTTCTTCATAGGAGAGGTGCTCCAGCCCTCTGATCATTTTTGTGGCCCTCCTCTGGACCAGCTCCGACAGATTCATGTCCTTCTTGTGCTTATGGTTCTAGAACTGGACTCACTGCTCTGGGTGGGGCCTTAGTAGAGTGGAGTAGTGGAGCAGTATCACCTCCCTTGACCTGCTGGTCACACTTCTTGTAATGCAGCTCAGGATATGGTTGGCTTTCTGGGCTGCAAGAGCACATTACCAGCTCGTGCCCATCTTTTCATCCACCAGTAGCCCCAAGACCTTCTCTGCAGGGCTGCTCTTAATCACATCCCTCAGCCTGTATTGATACCAAGGATTGCCCTGACTCAGGTGCAGGACCTTGCCCATGTCCCTGTTGAACCTCATGAGGTTCACACGTGCCCATTTCTCCAGCTTGTCCAGGTCTCTCTNCGTGCCCATTTCTCAAGCTTGTCCAGGCCTCTCTAGATGGCATCCTGGCCCTCTGGTGTGTCAACCACACCACACCACACCACACCACACCACACCACACCACACCACACCGTTTGGTGTCATCTGTAAACTTGCTGAGGGTGCACTCGATCCCACAAAGACACATGCAACCATATTAGTAACAAGATCAAACAACTATGTAGCGCTAATAATAGTGGATAAGGGCCACAGGAATGTTGCAGTTATTGGGAAGTGTGTAATACTGGCACAATAGCGACTTTATTTTTTTAATTAAATGAATGAATGGAACCCCAGCCTCATAGCAACTGGCCATGATTTTGAGGTCATATGTGAAGAACAGGTTGCCCAGAGAGGTGGTGGAGGCCCCATCCCTGGAAACATTCAAGGTCAGGCTGGATGGGACTCTGAGCAACCTAACCTAGTTAGAGATGTCCCTGCTTATTGTAGGGGGGTTGGACTAGATGACCTTTGGAGGTCCCTTCCAACCCAAACCATTCTATGATTCTATAGTGAGTTGACTGTCCCTTCAGCTTGCATGCCCATGTTGCATGCAGATTCATAATCAGTTTGTAGTCCTGTATACATAGCTGTATACATTAAAAAAATCTGTGTGAAAGCCAATATTTTCCCTGTTCTCCAAATGTCAGCTAGGGTCAAGCAATCTCTTTTAAATAAAAATACAGAGTACACTACAAATAGACTTCCAGTGAGCCAGAGTTTGTGAGTTACTGGTCAGTGACAAAATTGTGCTATTGGACAAGTAAGAAATGAAACAGAAATTTTGGAAAAATCTGAAGTAACTATTGATAATTAGAGAAGTAAATCAATGATTCCTAACAGTCTGGAAATCTTGTGATGAGTGGTGGTTAAAAAATGGATGGAGGATATTCAAGATCTTCTTGTATTAAAACTACTTTGGGCAGATCAACTAGTTTTAAAGAGGATTTATTTCAGGCTTTTAGAGCTTGCCAGTCTTAAAATGAGTGATGCTACTTACCACATGCTGGACAGCTTTTTCAGGGTACCCATAAAGCAATATTGTTAATTAACATTAAACATGTATAGGTAGCAAAAAGTTCGGATGTATCTAGCACTGAAAATTGTCATGCATGAAATTAAACAGTATGTTTTCTGTGTCATAATAAGCATAACCTGGGAGAGGGCAAAGGCCATCCCATTCCCTGACTTTGCTTCTTATGTCTAACCAAACAGAAAATATCAATAGCTTGGACACGGTTTTAGCACTGTGGTAGGGACAGACTAATCGCTGCCTTAATACAGCTCCTGTTAGAGGACATGAAAAGACCTTTTAGCTGCTCTGTCCACTTAGAGCTGACCATTAGGAGGACACCACAAGGAGAGATGGGAAATAGCGTAGCAAACTGGACATGGCACAAATACCCTATCTGTGCTTCTGGTAGATGTGGAGACCTCTCTGTGTCTACACTAAAGAGGAAGGTTAATTCCAACCATTCTCACCTAAGTTTACCCTAAACCATACATCAGTGTGTATGAACCTGCAGTAAGTTTACATTCTCAGACTTTTTTTTAAAACATTCGTTAATCTGTCCGTCACATTAGCTGTTTGGTTGAAAACTGAGACTATTTTAGATTGTTAACTTGAGGACATAATGCTGTCTCTGTAAATCCATATTCTGTCCTTTAATTCCACTTGAGCAACAGCTGAAGAATGTTAGCATGTGAAACAATGATACCTTTTATTTTTGTTTGGTAACTCTGGAGAATGTTTTATAGAAATGTAGTTATAGATGACAGATCTGTTGGGAGAACAGAGATGCCGTGTTTGATTCTGTTGAAAGGTTAATTAGGCACTAAGGTTGTATTACAATGCTGCAAAGTAGTGTTAATTAACTCTAGTGCTTCAGCGTGGCAAGGCTGGTCCCTCCTACCACAATGATCACAAGGGAAGAGGAAATGGCCTATTCTTCCAGGCCCTGTTCCTGTTGAGCAGCCTCTGCTCTGGATTTTCTACAAAAGCTGAAGATGCAGCTTACCTTTAATGGGTGCCAACTGTGTTGGAAAAGAGTAGTCCAACAGACTTCCAGAGGAAGTGACTGGTGAATTGAAGCATGCTAGACCTACAACCTGCACTGAGAAACTTGTGAAAACCTATCACAGCAGGTGTTGGTTGCAAGTTGTCTCTTAAATCAAAACAAGAATTGCATCTTCACAGTCTTCTGGAGATATAGGCTCCTAAGCTCAATTTCATGTTTTATATTCCACCAATACTATTTTTTTGACTATGTGTCAATGTTATCTTACAAAGCCTGGCAGCACAATCCTGCTCTTTTGCTGTTCTAGACCAAGTTTGGGTTGCAGGGTCTGTTTCAACCTTAGCACTGTTCAATGTATTTTTGTCATTTTTGGTAAGCTGGGGAAGACACTGCATTGTGTATAATGCGTGTTTAATTGCTTACACAATAAATCTTTGCCTTGTTTGCTGCAATAGCTGTAACTGCTGGAAAATACTTACAGCCCTGGATCAGATGATGCTGGTTGTTTTAGGATTTCTGAGTCTAAATTTAGGGAGGTTGTAGCCTTTTTTTTAGTGATGTTTAATGCAGCCAAACCTAGTATCTGATAATTTAAAGATGTGAGGTCATTCAGCTCATTTTTCTCTAAGGACAAGAATTTTCTGTATTGTAAATTCATTGGTTGTTCATCTAGTTTCATTTTTAAATATAACAACCACAGAATAATACCTCACAGGAGATTAAATCATAGACTAATAAATCACTGTTCAAAAGACAGTTTTAATTTTCCTTCTTTTAATGCCTTGCCTGCAATTATATTCCTTCCTAATTTATGATAAAGAAGTCTGTTCTATTTGTCATGGGTGTTTATCTCCTTCTGATATTTGCAGAGTGCTCTCACACATCTTTGCGTATTGCTTAGTCAAGCAACGATGTCCATATTTAGCTTTTAATCTTTCCCAAGAATTTGGGCTAATCAATCCCCTCAGAGTTTTTGATGTTCTTTTCAAAACTCTACCAGATTTTCCCAGCCTTTTACAATGTCTCTGTGGTAGTGAAAGGAGCTGAATCTGGTGGTTTGAGCGCCACCAGGTCTGTGTTATGGATGGAGTGTCACCTGCCATGGTACTCTGCTTAGGCAGGTCTATATGGCAGTAGCAGCTTGGCTGTCCTAACACTGGGAATGTGTCTTTTAATGTGTTTTCCTCTGTCAGCTCAGTCCATCTTTCAGCTCCCAACTTCCCTAGATTCCTCCTTTCACTCAGTATGTAATTTAGGAACACATTAGGTTGCATTTTTCCAGGGTGAACTTCTCCTTGCTGGGTTGTGATAATATTTGTGGATTTTCCATGTCCTCAGTAGACTGTGCCTACTGCCGCATTGCCTACAGGTTTAGGTGCAGCATCATGGCCTCAGGGAGGGTGCTGGCCTCTCAGCTGCAGCTTTGGGCCAGGCTCTACCACTACTTGCTCTGACATCTTCTCACAGCCTCAGGTCCTTCAACCTCAAAGACAGGCACAGTGAGCCTTTGTAAAATGCCACAAGGTTAACTTCTAAAAGACACTACAGAGGCATGCTGTGTTGTTCCCGCTTGCAGTCTGGGACACTGCCAGAGGGGTGGGCTTCATGGCCAAAATGAGACTCACAAACAAAGGGGTTTGTCTTCTATGCTCTTTTATTTGGATGCTTGCTTTTTCTCTGCCTGCCAGACTAACCTGAGGTCCTCCCTAGTTTAAGAAATTGTGTGGTTACAAAATGCAGAACAGAGTTTGCAGCTTCCAAATGAGGAAAATGAAACAACAAAAATTGGCTTCAGACCATGCCAAGACACTTACAACTGGTTTGGTGGATGGGAGAAGACTGGTAGCTATTCTCATCCCCCATCCCCTCCTTGGGTTGCATCACAACTGGAGCTTTTGGGATTTCAACACATCCTTTTAACATTTCTTAGCCTTATTCTGACTAAAGTTCCAGGCACAGGTCATCAGAGAAGGTCCTTCCTCCTTGCTGGAGAAGCTGGTGTACTTTCAGGCTGGCACTGTTCTTTGCTTAGCACATTGCTTCTAACTTCAATGACCTTCATGCTATATACTACATTTCCAAAGACAGTCACAGTGCTGTATAAATCTGATTTGTATTTCCTGTGCATACATCTTTATTAAATTTACAGCCTTCTGTTTTGCTCTGAGCATTTGATAAAGTCCATGCATGTCTTCATAATAACACAGATGACTGAGTGTTTCTCCTTTTCCCTTACACATGCATATTCACACACACATCTTTTATTAGTTCCAGGGTTCTTGTCACTTTAGACTTGATAGGATAAATCTTACTAGAAAATTTTTGGCTAAATGAATCTACTACATAAAATAAGTCCGTGTCTGGTGCTGAGCTTTCTGCTACTGAACTGAACACCTCAACCCCAGTCCCTGGGTTGCTACCATAATCCTTTGCATACAAATCTCTCTCTGTTTTTCAGCCCACACATTTCTCTCCATGCTGAACTGATTTTGAACATACATGCCATGCCAGAAAAAAAGATCTATCACATTTCCTATCTCTTATAATACCAAGAAAAATGCAGTTCTGTTTTCCTCAGTTGTCAGTTTGATGACCAGTCTGTGCTTAATTAGAGAAGGTCTGAGCCTGTAACTACAGAGGGTCAGATTTTGCAGCACTGGGAGCTAAAAATAATTTTTAGATCTGTGGAATTTGCCTATCTTGTTGTCAGATCATTTTCAGCAGAATCAAATAACATCCAATTTTTCTGTGACCATTGACAACAGGATTTTTTCATTTTAATAGTTTTTGCTTGGGGAAATATTTTTAATTGTACAAATTTATGTTTCGTGACAGACAAAACTTATTTTCTAGGTCTTTTTCTTTTCTTAAGCTGCAGAAAACTTTTTTTTTTTTCAATAATACCACAGATCTTGGCAACTATAAAAATGCTTCCTTTTAATCAATATTTCTATCCTAATATATTTCTTAAGTGATGCGTGGTAAAAAATACTCTGTAGTGAAAATTTCCCTCAGACTGCAGGAATCAGGCGCTGTGTTTTTGCGTGTTTTTGATTCTAGGCACCATTGTTGTCCAACCATCAGTCATATAATGAAGCATAAATCCAAGCTCTTGCGGGATCACACCCTCTAATAAAGAGGTCTGTGTATCCCAAATTGCCAGTAAAGACTATCAAGCAGGTTGGATGTGAGCCAGAGCATAGGCACAAGGTTGTTTGCCCTCTCACATTTTTAGCACAGCTGGTTTGGGGCCAGTGCAGGCCTCGAGCTGCTTCTAATATGCAGTTTGTTGTGGCCACTCTGTTTTGCAGGGTACCAGTTCTGTCCTAGGACATGAGTCATCCCATATCTGATCGATCTCTACCTCATTTTATTTACTAATACAGATATAGAACAAAAGTTCTTACATGGAGGTCAGTCTTTTCTTTCATTTTCTCGTCACTGCTTGACAGGGCAGTGAGATGGAGTTAACGGCGTCTGGGGTTAACAGCATTGAGCCCTGGGGATCAGTGTTTGCAGACTTATGGGTAATTTTAAAAGAGAATCTTATCTTTGAGAACAAAACAAACAAACAAACCCTTAAACTTGAGAAAGTGGTCTAGAAAGAATGAGGCTAATTTTTCACCTGCTGTAAGGCAGGGTAAGACAACCAGCCACAAAAATTTTATCTCACTCTGAGGTCTGGCCAATAAACTTGAAACTAAAGAATGCTTGGAAGAACCTGCACACGATGAGGACAGGTAGTCAGACTGCACTGTGTGGTTTGCGTTGCATGCTGAAGAGTGATGGAAATAGATTGCTGAAAACTTTGCTTTCTCTAGAACTGAACAGAAAGCGACAATATTGTATAGATATGGGCACCTAAACCAGACAGAAAGCAATTGCTGTTTTTACAGATGAGGTGAAACTTTTGCACCTGACTGGAAATGAGATCTTTATTTCAAAATGTACATTGTACTACATGTCCATATTAGCTCTAAGCTGCCTGTCCTGTAGGCAGGCATGATAAACACAAGGTCTTATGTGCTTTATGTTATGCTCATGGTTAGCGAAGAGCCTGGGTATATTGGTCATATTATTATTCAGGCCTTCCACCTCTTTTCTGCATACACATGAGTTTATACAGAAAAATTGGTGTTATTAAGCTCTGAAGAAAAACAAAACAAAACCAAGAAAACAGTCAGGACAGATAATACAAGGCAGCAGAAAACAGGGCACTCTGCTCCCCATATGAGTAATATATCTCCATCAGAAACATGTGAAAGTAAACACTGTTTTCCCACCATAGCAGCAACTTTGTGTGCTGGCATTGCTAGCTCAGTGTTGGTTCAGATATATTTTCCAGGTGCATTAAGAAACAGATTAAAAACAGAGGAAACACTGGTAATGCCAGCAGCTGAAATCTGGAGAATTGACCAGGTGCTGGTCTTTGGCTGTCCAGAAGGTTTTTTCATCCTAAACAAAGATGGACAAGGTGACCAAGAGGGCTGTGTTAAAACTAGCAGTAAAAATGGGCTGTAGGTTTGCTACATTAGAAATGCTGTCTGGTGTTCAGGAAAGACTCAGAGTTTTTGATCTATGCAGAAAAGTCTGCTGGAGGGTACAAGAGCGTTCTCCCTGTGTTTTCTCCCCATGATGGAGGTGGACAGCCTAAAAATCTGGCCTGCTTCAGGCCAGAACTGTGAGGCCAGAATGACCACCTTGATGTCTTCATACATGAGGTATGAAGCTACATTCTGCAATTTTTATTGATACTGATGTCCCACTGATGTTAGTTTGAAACTAACTGGCTGTGCCTGTTTTCTGGAGAATACTCATCTTCAGTTTCCAGAGAAGCCAGTTGCACCCACAGACCTTGCTATCTTCTGAGCATGACACTCTCCTGCACCCGTGGGAAGGTGGTGAAGACATGCACATAAGGCCACATCTCTGCCTGTGGTCCCCTAGGAGGTCGTGATTTGTGGTAGTGTGGTATCCCCATGGTGATTTAGGGTGGTGAGGTATCCCCTTGATATGGGGAGAGCATCTCCCTATGCCCAGGGGACAATCTCTGTGTGTGCAGGCATAAGTTATCTTGCATGCCATGTCATCATGTCACATTGCAGATTTGTTTCATGTTTTTCTTCTTTGCTCAGCTCAGGCTCTTGGCACAATTTCCTTTCTGAGTCCAGATGTGCCATCAAATGGTGTTTATGGGTTGTACCTTTTTCTCCATTTACATTCTTCTAAATGAAAGCTTATTTTTCTTTCCTGCCTCTGCTTCTGACCTCTGGTAGTCCCAGGATATTTCTTTGTATTAAATAGTGTTTACAACTTAATTCATTCTTTTCCCAACTTCAACTTCTGTGACATGTTTCAGGTCATTAATATAAAACTGAAATAAACTGTTCCTCTTGATTTTCATTGCTTGAAAAATATATAACCTATTATAATTCTACAGCCATCCTTAGTCTATTTGATTATGCTTGTATTTAGTCAGAATTTAAATAAAATGTATAATCCACTAATTCTGACCCAGTGTGTGAGTCTCCTGGTCCTGAAATCATGGTCTCTGGTGTTTAGAAGGATTTCCCGGGCTGGCTTTTGGCAAGTTAATTCCAAAGCTGATAACATGGTTTAGTCAGATTGTTCACAAAAAAGTGGCAAATGTAAGGTTGTTTTCTTTTTACATAGTCTTCATTCATAGTGCTACTTAAAATCGATAGTTATAAGAGTAATATATAACAAAAATGAGAAGTATAACTGTTCCTAAAGTACTTGTATTTAGCTTTAACAGCAATAGCATTTTTTAGGAATAAATCAGGAGCTAGTCTAAATAGTTCTCTTTTCGTTACTCTAGCTGTTTGATGAAACTCGAGTTAAAAGAAATTCATAATAAGCAGTATCCTGTGCTGTGTGCAGTAAATCAGCTGCTTTTGATTCCATCATAAACGTGGAAAAGCTAAGAGAAAGTGGTTCTTGTACTCTTCAGAGATTATTTATTCTTGATATTTTTATGATTATTGTTATCATCTTAGAAAGTTTGTAAAACAGTCCTTTTTTGTTGTCCTAGAAAACTCAGTGCCTTCCAGTCAAAGCAGGAGGTTGAACAAATTGTTTTGCTTTGCTTTATCTGTGAAACATAACACATGCTTACTGCAGAATTAAACGGCATCCTCTGGGAGAGAGCTCAAAAACAAATGGATCCTTCGCAAAAATCAATAGGCTGGGATTGCTTCTAGGACAGCTAATGTCCCTTACTGGTACCTTTTTATATTGTGTCCTCAGCTTTGGAATTAAATTTGCTTAGCTCCATTAGAGTTTTTCATTATTACTATTATTCCTTCCATGTTTCTCCCAAATCACATCTTAAAATGTGAGCATGCATGTCAGAGCACTTTGCAGATCCTCCTAGTAGAACAACAGAAAACTTGGAATAGTAGATGAATTAGGCTATATTTGTTAATGATTATTTTCCACTGATTATGGAGCATAATTAAATCTATAAAAAACAGGTAGAAACGCAAGTGAAAAGAACACAGAAAATTAATAGCTAGTTGCTAGGAGGTATTCTTCCATTAATATTTTTCCTTCTACCCCTGGTATTGGGGCCTCTCAGTACATTCCCATTTGGTATGAGTCACACCAAGAAGAAGGACCTGAAATAACCAGCTGTCACTGCCTTCTGTTAACTCTGAAAGACTTTTTTGCCCACCTGAACACTGCTGGGCAAGTGAAGCGTCAGCTTTTTCAGTTTTGCTTAGGGCAGATTTGCCTATTACCAGGGAGGCTGCTTCCAAAAACCTGTCAGCCAGCGTGGCCAAAGTTCATAAAAGTCCTCTCAAGGGCTCTGGACTCTGACCTGGGAATGAGTTTTGGGCTTTTGGGGTCACTCCTCCTAAGCTCTTTTCTACCTGGCAGCTCCCTGACACCATTTTGATATGCAGCATCACACTGATCAGGGCCCTTCTTGATATCCACTTCCCATAGCCCTTGCAGAGCCAGCATGGGGCATCATAGGGCAACCAGCTATGCAAAATGGACCAGCACCATGGCATAGGTGTGCTTAAACACTGAACCAAGGTGAGCAAGGAGCTTCATTGCCTTCAGCACCCTCCACTGTCATTGCAGAGAGATGGGCACTGCAGGCCACAAGGCATGAAGAGTCGCTTGCTGAAACCAAGTCTTCCTTTCTATACAATAGCAATATAGAGGGAGCAGGGAGCAGCTGCAGTCTTAGCTTAACACACCTGGCCTGCATCCCTGGATAGTGCTAAGGTGAGCCAGGGCTCACAGGGAAATGGGCAATGGAGTGGCAATCTGTAGTATCAATGGCAGGAGAGTGACCAGGGCAACTGCACAGTCATTATTCTGACCTAGAAATCTCACTGGGCATTTGTCAGCAGAAAAGGTGGTTAAAGATACAAGAAACTAGAAAAAAACTCCACATCTCTTTATCAAAGGAGTTCATGCCAGACTGGAGGATAGTCTGTCATGCAGAAGTGAGCATCCAGACAGGGAGTGCTCCCTAATGGGAGTTTCTCAAGGGTTGGCCTTATGATGGGTTTTATTTTCAGGTTATTTTAGAGACCAAAGCACAGTCTGTCAGTGTTGCATTTTAATGGCTTTTGCAGCACATATAGAGCTGAAGTGCATTGCTCATGAATGGGAAAATCAGAGTATTGGAGAGGAGAACTGGGTGACCTTGAGCACCAGAGAATTGATTTACAAGGAAATGCAACAGCCCGTAAAGAGCAAAAGGGTCATTCATCTAGAGATTAGTAAGAAAAACGTTTGCTGTTAAATGACATCTCAGTGCTTAGCAAAGATGAGAGAAGAAAATTTCTGGGTGTACTAGGCATAGGACCAGTGAGGTGGTAGTTGCATCTTTTCTGGAATACTTCGTACAGTTTTGGTCTCCATAATGTGGAGCAACCGCATCTTTCTTGGACTGTGTTCAGGGAACAGCTACAGGACAGTCGGGCAAAAGAGGACATTTCTTACTGAGGGCCAAGACAACTCGGCTTGCTTAGTCTAATAAAACGGATGCTGAGAGGAGATATAACGTCTCTTCAGAAGTACTGCAGGAAGCAAACTTGGGAGAGGAAGAAAAGGACAAAGCTGGCACTTACATAAGTGCAATAAAGATAAATTTAGCTTGGAAACAGCCAAGCAATCTGAGGGTTTTGAAAGTGATGACCTGGAAAAGCCTTTCAAGTTTTGTATCCCAGTGTTTAATTGCAGAAGTAAAATTTGCTATTCAGGTAAAAATGGCAAAGGAGGGATTGCAGAGTATTTAGAATAAATGTTAGTTAATTTATATTTTGTTTATAACTGTTTAACTGCAGTATGCACCAGAGTAGCTATTAGCAAATTAAATCCCTTGTACATGGGGATAAAAAAACAGGCCTCTGTAATAAATAGCAAAATTAAAAGCAATGCTGCACCACGTGGAAATGAAGTCCCGTGCACTCCTTTGTGGGTATGTGCACCAAATGGGGTGCTCATGGGCAGTGTAGTGTTAGATAACATGTGATTTTTCAAAGGCATAGCTATTGACCCATTTCAGCAAGTATTATCTGACCTTTTAGAGAGAGAATTTAAATGTCTATATCTTGGGCATTCTTATAATATGCCTAATTCCCAAACTAGATGAAGGATGAAGAAAAGTATTGACCAAATATAACTGTTACTAAATATGTTTTTCTGCTTCAGTTTTACTTCAACTTTTCAGAAATAAATGTATCACACTGTGGATAACCTAAATCATTATTATATCCTTAAACTTTTGAAATTTAAGTATCTTGTGCTTCCCACTCAGTTATAGCTAGTAAATGTGTCAGAACAAATCAAGAGTGATTTTATATGTCATTTTGCACTAGTATTAACTTAGTCATAACTGATAAGGTTGTAGCTATCGATACATAGTGGTAACTGGGCTTCAGAAAGTTCTTTTAAAGGGTAAGAATCATTTGGGATCAGACACTTTGGTGGCTGTCTGACCTGTTGTTACTGACTTTAAAATGATGTGATGGATGGCCTGCCTTTGTGGGACTACATCAGAAAATAGAAAAGAAGATTCTATGTTAAAGTTATTTGTTCATTTCTTATCTGTTCCAGTAATGGTTGCCATCAATGGTAAAATGTGCTCATGCTTCCAGTTTGAATACTACTGCTATCAGGTTACAGCCACCTGATCCTGTTAAATGGTTGCACTGCTAGATAAAAGAGCTTGCTGACATTGGTAATGGCCTCTTGTAGCTAACTACAGGTTATTATCTGGGGAGACAAGGTTAAGTTACCTCCAACCTTCTTGAAAGACAGCACCCTCCATTTAGTGTTTCATTGCAAGGTATGATTTCCACATTACAAATAATCATTGTTACATGCTTTCCAAATTCAGCATATTTTATTCCAAAGCCTGGTCACCAGAACTGAAAAGAGCAGTGATTTGGCCATTACTGTAGGTAAGAAAAATGCAGCCTCTAACTTCCTAGTGAGTAGCCTGCTGTAGGAAGACAGGTATCTTTCAGAATCCTTAGGAGAAGTGATGATGAATATAATTCTGATATGAAGATGAAACCTAGCAATGTGATGGATTGAGAGTGTGGTAAAAGAAAAAGATATTTCAGAGTGTACATCACTATGCTTTCATTTCTCTTTAAGAATAGAAATTGGAGTTTACTAAAATGCTACTTGAGAAATTATAATTAATCAGTGGAAGTGTACAAACTTAAGTATTTATCACAGCATTTTTCTGAATGGACCTATGACTTTGCCTCTTACATACCTAACACTGTTGCTGTTACACAGTGTGTTCTGAGTTTGGGGGTTATTTGCTTGAAATACCTGTTGCTTTGTATATAAAACATAATATGCATAAATTCACTGATCAGGAAAAATATTGACTACTGGACCTCTTTGAATATGACCCATTGTCTGATTTGGTTTTGCAGAATCTGCTTTGTACATCCCTTAGCCCTGTTCTTTTGCAAATTTCTAGAAACTGCTTCTTGTTTATATAGTTTATAGCTATGGTATCTAAATACCACAAATGAGGTCACCACAGACAGAGCCCAACAACTTTCAGCATCTCTATGTTAATTTTTCCACAATTTGTTTCTTTCTTCATCTTTCTTGTGTTTCTTTGCCCCAAGACTGTGCCTGCATTTTTACCTTTCCCCCCTCACTTCTATTCCCATGACAAGATCACAGCAGACATTACTCCTTTAGGAGAAGACCTTATTAAACTGGTAGGCCCTAAACATCAATCTGGGATGCTGTCTGGGCTCTTCTTAACCACAAGTCCTTTGTGAATGTCTCCCATTCCCTGAAGCAGAGGGCATCACCTCAACTTTTATTAGACATAGTTTACAGTTGTTTCAGCAGATAAACAATATTTTACCAAACTTAATTCAATCACCCCAGAGACCTGCAGATTAGGAGAAAGAGTTTAGAGAGGAGTTTATAGAGATACAGAGCTACTTCTTTTCAGTAGAGAGAGCTGCCGGTGTGTTGTGCCCATCTCTGTGGTGATTATTGCCTATCCCAGGCATTATGCCTCAGAGATGCCAACCACCAAGATGACCAAAGACCTACCTACAGTGTAAAAAAATGAAGAATCGCAGAAATGCTAGAAAGTGCTTCTTGCTTTTAATTTGAGGATTAGACAGTAATTCAGGACGGCTGAGAGGACTCACATGTTTTGCTATATTTGTAGTACAGCAAAAATGAGTCATAGACAATATGCTTCTCAAACTGGTGAGGTTCCTAGCCTCATCCCTGGTGTCTTCCTGATGCCTCCTTGATCCTACTGACCCTGCCAAACTCCATGGCTTGAGCCTGACAGAGCCTGTGCTGCCTCAGGTCATGGACCCTCAGGCTACAAACCATCTTTCTCAGCAACCAGTGCTGTCTGGCTCTGCAGTCTCATATATCCTTGATAGCAGTGGTTTTGCCTCACAATCTCCACTTGTGAAAGCCCTAGGTGAAGCAAAACTATTCCCCCTGACTCCTTGTCACTTATTGGAGATCAGTGGTAGGGGACAGGCTATACACCAAGTCAGTCTGAAAAGAGAAAGTAGCTTATCTTTGTCTGAAAAACATCCAAGAACAATATATCTATGTCCATACATATTTAACTCTAAGGACTGACTCAGGATTTGTCTTGCTGAGATGTAGTTTTGGAAGTTGAGGTATGGTAGTCGTTTTTCTTCAATAAAAGTAGCTGCTATCAGAAGGTGATTGGTAGCCCTGTTGCTTTGCCTGTATTTTTGCTGCGTGTAGAACAGTTAATGCCATGCTTTGCTGAACTCCCATGTAACGTTGTTATATTACCATGACACGCACGTCAAAATAAAAGCCCTGTTGTCAGGGTGATGTAGCCAAATTATTACCATGCTGTTTTTCTAGTATTCAGTTAAAAAAAAAGAAGATTTTTTTTTTTAATGTTTTAGCTAAAAGTTTTTATGTCGTCCTAAGTAATGAAGAAAAGAATAGCCAAGTGATCATATGCAAATTCACGTAAACAAGGGGGTATGAATTGAATAGATAGCACTGAAAATAGATTTGTCTTTCAGGTTCTGGTAGGGACAATGGTGAGAAAGGAGGAGAGGATTTTGTAATGATGAGAATCACTTTGATGTTATTACTTGAAATAGCTGCAAGCAGAAGCCATAGATAATAATAATCTCCAAACTGTAGAGGTTGAAAGCTCTGGAAGCCAAGAATGACTGCAGCTGCCTTGAGTGATGGTGGAACAAAGCCACAGAGTTGTGATTAGTTTATGCAGATAAAATATAATCACAGAGTCAAAATGTGCAGTCATCAGGTTTGAGATCCAAGAAGCAGGTGGTACACATGTCTGTCTCAGTGTTTTGGAGGGGTTCCCTGGCGTCAAGCATCTCAAAGAATTGTAGATTGAAGAAACAGTTTTGATATCTACAATTAGATAACACAAGGGGATCATCACTTCAAACACAAAATTATTCCTTGTCTATGGTCTTCTCCAGACATTCAATTGGGCAAATTGTTGCTGTTTTAAAATAATGCCTCAGAACTCAATGCCATTTTTTTCTGGAAGTGCTAAATGGAAGCTAATGACAGAGAGGGAATTATTTCCAAGTCTTTGAATTGGCAACTGTTACCAGAGGATCCATGAGCTTTTCTGATCCATTTTTATGTACTTTAAATCATGGCTTGCCAAGAACTGGGCAACCATATGTGTAGAGAATGTGGCAAAGGTAGCCCGCTGCTCCTGAATTATTTATGATCTGATCATAGCATTTGCAGATCTCTTTACTGCTTATAAAAAAAATCTTCATTAAAATTTCACCAATAACATTTGCTTCAGTATTTGTAGAAAAAAATGGCCACTTAATAGTCAACATTTTAATAGCCCTGCAGTTTCAGTGATCACTTAGTGACATTATGATGTGATAGGGTTTCTTAACTTCTACTAATCTTAAGTGCTGAAGAAATCACTACAGTTTTGCTGCCTTAAATTTGAGAGAAAGGAGCATTTTAAGGAAGAAGAAACAGTAACAATATTGAATAAACAATCTTGTGATTTTTGAGACATTTGAATATTTTTCTATAGGAAGTGAAAAACATTAAAATACTATGTATATGAGTCTGAATCTGAAAGCAGCTCTGTTCCTTCTTGACTAAAGGAGAAATATATTAATGAATTAGCAAATCATGTGATCAATTTTCTCTTTTCCATTCCTAAGAAATAATTGGATATCTTCAATAAATGCAATCAATGCAGCAATGGGTCTAGAGAGCATTTGGGGCAGCTATCCTTCCATTTTTCCTTTCAGTGGCCAAGTTAAAAAATGAGTAACAGATACTGAGTCAGTGTAACATGGTGATCCCAAGCATTGATCCATCTTCTTTAAATCCTTTCATTATAAATTCTGTTATTAGAAAAAATCTTGGTATGCTATCACTTCACTCCACTTTCCTTACCTGCCTATTCATGCCAATCATTAGCTATTTACTGCATGTATGTGTTTAATAACCATTCTGTAATGATGCTTTTTTTTCCATTTTTTGTGGTTTAATTATTCCAGTTGGAAATGAGCAAAACTGCCAAAAGATTAAAGAAATGGCTTCTTTATTATTTAAGTAATGATTGCTTGTCACTGGTCAGATAAGTAGACTGGGATTCAGGTGACCACATGTCAATATCTACAGTTTTGACATCTGTATCTAAGGTGGCCCTCCCTGGCTCCCTTTATAGACAATGGGGAGAAAAAAGCATTTTTAGGATGGAAAGTCCTCCCAAATTAAGCTTTTAAAATAGATCAGATGATTTACACCCTAAAAATGCTAGTTTTACTTGACTGTAAATGGAAACAAGAGCAACTAGCTTAGATGTTTGCTTTGTAGATATCCAAAAGTAGATGAGATTAATCCCATCCTTAATCATAAAAGCCCAGAGATTTTGTGTGATGGCACTTCTGATGTGAATGTACTGTGGCTGTGTTTTCTGATGTGAAGGACACAATGCCATTCAGTGCTCGTCACAGATGAGCAAGTTCTGTTCAGCACAAGCACCAAAAGCAGTACGGTCATGTTAGGGCTACATTTCAAATGGATTAGATTACCCTGCTTTTCACCTTGGCTAAGTAGTACCAAGGTATTAGGAAAGAATGTCCATGTTCTTTCCAGAGCAGATCAGTTTGAGGAACAGCATTAATACTGATGGTAGACATATGGAGGTGGTGTTTAATATTTATTTTGGAAGATAAATGTAATAGCTTTGACCAGATTAGGTTCTGCTATGCGAAGTGGCATATACCATATTACAAATAATAATACCTATTCTTGCCCCAGCAAGCTCACAATGAGCTAGTTTATAAACAATGAAAAAGGAAGAATCTGAATGGAAGTATCGTTATTTATGACACATCAAGGGCCTCTTGAATTAGAGGATTGAAAAAGTGGCAGATTTGAATGCTTAGACTTTTTTTAGACTCTGCAGTTAACTTAGGACATTGCCTTGATGGTGATTTTTCCTGTGGGTTTTTCCCCTTAGGATGATTTCCAGCATGCAGCCTCAGAAACCAACTGGGAGTCAGTCACAAGCTCTGTCTCAGTAAGTAATTTGTTGCTATTTTGCCCATGGATGGATTGATAGCATGGCTTGTATCCAGTTCACTAAAGTGGCACTTGCACAGAGGAGCCATATATTCACCTTTGGCAGAAGATGAAATAAGTGTTTATCCAACTCATACTGGAGTCAACTAGTATATTTTTAAGGAGAAAAGATTCAGGATATGCCATCAGCTGTTTTAAACACATGAAATAGCCATTGGGAAATGTTTCTTGCTTTCAAACCCATCCTGCCAAGATGAAAATACAAGATATAACTTCCTTGCAATTTTCAATTGTAAAATGTCTTGATCTTTAGAAGACTATACTTAAAACTATACTTCTTGACCTATAGAAGACTATACTTAGAACAGACTGGCAGGAAAATGGATCTAGCTTTTCATTGTTAAGACTGAGATTTTTTTTTAAGTGTTTGTAATAAAATATTGTATCTGGAGTCTTCATATTCAGCAGTGAAATGCAGCTCGGAGAGAATAAAGAATGAAAGCATTTTATCTTTTTTTTTATTTTTTACTTTTCTCTTCATTACATTTGATTTGTGTCATTGGCCAAAAATCTGTGTCACCTCTTTCATTTCCCAAGTAAACTTAAATGCTGGGTAATGGCAATGTAGCATCAGACAGTACTCTTCTGTGTGCTCTGCTGGCTGGTCAGCACCATGTCACAGCTCTTGTAAACTCCTCTTAAAACACAAGAGATGAGGATAATCACTCAAAGCAGAATTGAGACCAATGTTTGGAACATCCATGGAAGAGAGTTTTGTGATGGCACCTTTATTACATTAGTGGCCAAGAATTGCCAGTGGAGGAGAGGTAAATAAAATATGATTATTTTCAGTTTCCAAGCCAGGTAGAGAGTAGAGAGAAAGTTCTGTATTGACAAATTAGAAGATGTTAAGGGTAATCTCACTCGTGTTTACCCTTGAGTTTGCAAATGACACTTGCCCTTCATCATATGATGCATCGAGAGCCTTGAACTAGCTGTGCTAAAAGTCCTGAGTAGTAATGTTAGTGGGGCTGGGGTGTGCTGGATGTGCCAAGCAGGAGATGCTAAAACACTGTTTTACTGAACAACATAAACTCATTTTCCATTCTAATATGGGGTTGGAAAAAAATTCTGTATGATAGAATATTTTGCCTAAAAATATGGTACACCGATGTTTGAAAATGTAAGCCTAGGGCTCCCTCATCAGGTAACTATGAAAATGAGATCAAGTGCATGGTGAACGCCATATCCTCAGAGCATGCCAAACAATAATCAATATTCTTTTCATATTGAAAAAAAAAGCTTATTTATCTTTCACATCTTTTTGTTTCTGAAAAGTTGTTAATATGTTGCAGGTAAGGAAGTTAAGTGCAAATATTGCAGGTAGCAATAGATGCCCAAGGTCACATGGAAACCTACAGCTAAACCAGAAGCGGAACCCAAGTTTCATTGTTTTTCCCATGCCATCACCTATCTAATTATGCATACCTTCTTCCACTGGGCATGCATTGCACCTACTAGCCCTTTTTTATCCTCAGGGAAAATAAGGTAGAGATGTTGAGTTAGTTTTCCCAAAGGCACCAAGTCTGAGGACATCTGAATTTTTCAGGATAGAAATGCTCAGGGATTCTGCTGTGGTCCTGAAGAGCAGAAGGACAAATTCAGACCTGTCAGATGCCAACAAGATGAAATACTGTTCTGTTGATACTCAGTTAGCGTGGCAGATCTAAGTTTTGCCCCTCAAACCCACAGACAACCTAAAAACTCATTTTAGGATCTGAGAAAATTACAGCTGTCAGAATGAGAGTCTTATGTCATATCACAGTCATATTTTGNTTGGAGGGAAGCATGGGTAACCGGGGCAAGTAAGGAACTATAGATGAGGAGGAGGCTGTTCTTCCAAGCCCCTCTGCTACCCCTACAAGAAAAAAAAAAAAAACCCACAACAAAAAAACCCACCACCATCCCTCCCAAAAAAACCAAAACCAACAACCAACCAAAAAAACAAACCCAAAATTTACTCCTTATTAACTTCCATTATTTGTGAAGTAATGTTATGACCAGCAACTATGATGTACATTGAACTGCCTGTCAGCTTCACAGTACAGATACAAAATAGAAAAGAACAGAACAGAAATTAAGGGTAAGAGCATTGATGCAAAAAGATACATTTGTGTTCAATGAAATTAAAAATATGTTCTGAGCTTTAAGAAATGCAGAAGAGGTCCATAATGTGGAAAATCTTCCTCTTCATTGCTTCTCACATTTCACTCTTCCTCTTGCTCTCTCTTTGGATGTGATCTCAGAAGCTGGATTATGACGAACACAAGCTCTTTTAAAGCTAGTGCCTCTTTCTTGGCAGGACAAAAGAGTTGGGTTGGCAGCTTTGAAGTTGCTTTTGAGCCTGTCACATGGTGTTGCTGCCAGTAGGTTATGTGAGCTGTTGAAATAATTCCTCCTGACTTGTCTGTCACTGTGTGAGTGAAGTTGCACAAGTCTCTTGAGTGGGGACTCCCTGCTGCCTGTATGATTTTGAAATGCCCTGCAAACTCACAGCCTGACCTGCAGTTCTGTAATGAAATGCCCAGTTGAGCATGTGAAAAAACTCTTGCATTGTATAAGCCACACACCTATGGTCTGATTTTTATGCTGCTGTTCCTTCAGCATCCTTGCATCATCTCCCGCACTTTTGAAAGGTAGTTGGGGACTGACGTTTCCCAGTTGGGCTGCAGTCACAGATAAGCCATGAGCTCCACCGAGCTCTCCTCAGTAGGCAAGTAGCACCTGGGTACACTTTTCTTGTGTAACCTCAAAGACTTGCGTTAGCACACTGTGTGATGCCTACCCACAGCACAATCTCTCCTGCAGCATTGTTTTAGATAACAACGCTGCGTTCACTTTGCTGGCATGGGCTTTTCAACTCCTGGGCCTCCTGTCCCTCTCATGGCCACTTAGAAGTCAGGAGAGATGCTCTGAGATATGCCTTCCCTTTTATTGGCTCATGAATTTTTACAGCCATCTGCACTCTGTCTTATTCAGCACTGAATTGTAGAGGCATTGTAGTCACAAATGGGCCCTCTGAAACTTCTGCTGCTGTTGGTGATAAGCAGTAAAGCTCAGCTATACTTTCTTGATGGCACTATTGTGATGTTTTCTATTTCTTCTCTTTCTTGTTCTTAATAATTTGAACTGTCCATGCTTTCAGAAAATATATGCAGTAAAATATCAACAATTGATACTTTTGTGATATAACTTATCATTAAAGAAATACATTTTATTTTAAAAGACATATATGCATTAAAACTTATATTAAGCTGTGAAGGATACAATCCTGCAAACAAGTGAGTTGACCTTTCCATTACTACCTAACTGAGTGAGGTTAATCACAAAGATTAATAGTTTAACATATGCATTTACTTGGGAAATCAGGCAAAAAAAAATATTTTGGGGAGCCATTCATTTTAAATGGCATATTTCTGCTACATTACTTCAGAGCTGGATTTTCATGAGAGAAGAGGGTTTCTAGGGTTTTTCCCTCAATGTTTTAACTTAAAAGAACAAAATCCACACAAATTTTGTGCTATATTATGCTTCTTGTTGGACAAAATCAAGCATTTCAGTAGTGGTCCTTCAGAAAGTAACAGATCTGCATTAATAGTTTTTCTTGCACATATTTTACGCATACTATTAGGCTTTGTGTTTGACAAGGGAAAACGTTCTATCAGGGTAGTGAATATTGTGATTCTGAGTAATGATTATTAAAAATGTTTTAAGTCTTCTCCAGTAAAAATGAAATTTCTGCAATCTTTCTGTCAAAGTCATGTCATGCCACAAGTTCAGTGGAAACCAAATGCCCTCAGAGAATGGTACTTGGCCCTTTCTGGTGGGAAATAATATTCCATTTGATACTATGATATAGTCGTGAGCCTATCCCTATGTTTGCAATCCAGATATTCATTGTTAAAATGCTGAGATTCAAATATCATGTTTTTTCTCGTTTGCTTAGTATTTTTTGGTAAAATGGTGGGAAAATTGACATTCATTGGTGTTTCATAATACATTTAATTCTTAGGAATAAAAGGCCATCTTTTGAAGTCTTGAACCAAGTCAAATTTTTTGTCCAAATTGACCAGGGAAAGAAACACAGTGCAGTGGACATGTTGCCTTTGTCTTTCTCCACTGTGGTTTCTGATCTGCCTATTATGGATTTACTGATAGAGCTGGTGAAGCTGGGAAGGCACTACCCCAGCACTGCGAGTACCTCTGTTCTGTGGTCATGACCATCACAATGGTTTCAAAAGACATTTCTGTTACATCTGTTTACATGTGCAAACCACCATCCCCTTTCAGGAGTGGGTGTGCATGTTGACAGTCCAGCACTGGCAGTGCTTCCACTCTCTACATTTCCTCTGGGATCTGCTTGGGAGTTCCTTGGTGTTTCTTCTCCTTGCAGAAAGAAAACACAGGCATAACAAGCCTGCTCCAGCTAAGGACTTCAAAACATGGCCCAAAGTAACTGTTTCAGTCAATAACAAGACAAATCTCTCAGTAACTGTTTCAATTGTTTTATGTGGTGCTGCAATTTATTCCAAGTACACTGAGATGTATGTCACTCTTAGGGGGTGTCCTATCCCTCTCCATCAGTGACTGACTCTACGCTCACAGCGGAAGCACTGGATCAGACCATTGCTGCATTTGACACGGTGGAGGATCTGCTCAAACACTTTAACCCAGACTCCTGGCAAGAAGATCTTGAGAATTTGTACACAGACAGTGGCCACCATTACCGAGGCAGGAGCTACCATGACAGGAAGTCCAAAGGTAGGAAAAGGCAGTATATGTATACTTTGGGGCAAGACAAGGATATTCCTTCACTCCTTATAGAAATGCCTATTGGTCAGGTATTAGATTCTGGTGCCAGTGTTCCTGTTGGAGTCACAGAGCAAAGTACCACCTATTAAAACCAGGGATAAGTCATTTAATCCTTCATCATTTTCTGAGTAGGATCTCACCTGAGAAATCAGACTGAAAACTGCCCATTGTTATGATGAATTAACAAATAAAAACATAGACCCATGTGTAAAGGACAGATGGTTCCCAGCTTCACCCTCTTAAACATTGCTTTGTGTGTAAGGCAAGGGGCTCCTAATTACCTGCACTATCATCCTCCTTTAAATACCCTGCTTAGAGATTGTTCTCTGTTGAGTGAGGAATAATCACTTTTATCACATTGTGCTTAGGAAAGCATCTGGTGCAGACACCTGTATGTGCAGCTGTTTTTTTAGGTTGTGAACATCTCACTATTTTTCATTATGTTGGAGGGGAACATTATTATGGCTTAAAGTCTTTGTCTGTAATTGAGCAAAGCACACATTTCTGGGTTATGTTTCTTGTTTCCTTCTGTTAGTTCAAATCATCCACCAAATGGTAAAGCAGTACAAACCCATAATGATGAAGAAACACTGTTTAGAAGAGACAGTCGTGCTCTGGAGTAACCATGCTCTGAAGGGCCTAATTAAATTGCACTTTATGTGCAAGTACAGATCTAGGAGGTCTGTTAGGGTTCTCCAAGATGATAATTGCTGTAGTTTTAACAGAAGATCTGGAGCGAAATGTTTTATTTGAATTCTCTTGTTAATACTATCTTCCATTTCCAAGTTGTGCATCTTTATAACTTTAAAATTATAATGCCCAAATCACAGTTCTGATTCTGTGCAGTCTACCATTTATTTGTGTCTCAAATCTCATCCCCTCTACATTAAGCATGTTCTAAGCAGGGAGAGAGGATTTTAATTCCATGTTTGTAATGTACTATCAAATGATGAGGCTTTGATCTTAAAAGGATTATATAGGCTGCATCTGTATTAGGGAAAACAGTGTCGAGGAGTGTTCCTAGGCCCTGAAATCCAATTGTGATATTGCTAAATTGTCAGCCTGGTCTCTGCTGAGTTTTGGCCAAGTGTCATTCTCCCAGGTTCATTACTGGGCATGAACCAGGAGTTGACAAAGGCCAACTGCCATTCCTCGTGGGTAATTTGCATGTGGCCATCTTGTCTTGAAAAGTAAGAGATAAATGACAGGGGAGTGGGCTTTCCCATGGCTGTTGACCTTTGTACAGTATAATGATCTCAGGCATATACAATATATGGGTAGATGCACAGCCAACTTGGCATACAGTTTCCAAGACACGTTGGCCAGCTCTGGTTTTGGGCTCAGCTCACTTCAAAGGAATCTGAGGTAAAGCCCCGAGCACCTGTCCAGTGAAAACTAAGCCCCTTTACTTTGTTCCTTTATGGCACATCAGAAATTTCAGGCAACCACAATAGCCCATGTTTTGTGAAAAACATCACCTAACTGCCACTGCACTACTTCTGAGATCAGTTAGATCTCATTTAAGGGTCTGTGAAACATGATCTCTGCATCCCTTATTCCCAGGATTTGGCACTGTTAGATATGTATACAAAAGAAATAAAGGGTGTTGATTTTAATAGAAGTTGATTAGAAACCTGGATCCTGTACTGCTGCTTCTCTTCAGATTTCATTTTATTCTCAGATCATATTTGGCCTAGTACCTTGTATATTTAAATGACCATATATGTAAAATAGCATTTTCTTCTTTATTGTTGCTGATCATGTAGGCTAGAGGTATCAATCTGATCTGGTAGTGCTTGAAAAATTCCAATGCATAAAGGTTTCTCTATTTAGTATAAATGTAATTCAGCTTCTTGTGTAACAAAACTCTGTGAAAAAATGAAGAAATTTCCAGTTATTATTTTAACACTTGATTTATTTTAATAGGATTTTTGTTGTTGTTGTTTTAGTTACAGAAATAAGAAAAAAAAATTTAATACTTTTTCTTTTGTCTTCAAGCTAAAGGCTAAATTCCCTGACTGTTAGTAGCCCTCTGGTCAAAAGTACCCCATCACAATCTAATCTTTAAAAAATTTCAGTTAAGAATTTTTATTTAGTCTTCTAAATTTCTGACAAGATTAAAGGCTTGTTCTTGGATGATACCAGGGGTAGGGAATAGCTTTAACAAGTTCTTAAATTAGAAATGCTTGGTGGCTTTTAAACAGATACTGTGGATCTCTGAGGAACGTATATAGGCACTAGGGTAACCTTGCAGCAAAGAGAGCAATAGATTATATCATCATTTATTTCAGATATTTATCTGTTTCTACTTCCAGCTTGGGGTTTATTTTTTGTCCTTAGTTATAACATCCCTGAGGCAGATGAGAACAATTTGATGTAATGTCTGCCTATCGTTCACAGCATTTTCAGAACATGTCATATAAATGGTATAAATGAAACACTAATGATTTTGCTTCTATCCAACTCTCTGCCTATACCAAATTCTGCTATAAAATTGAGCTTAAGAGGCAATGTTGCTGAATACCAATTCTGATAACATGGATATGTGATAAATTATATTTAAATGGTATGTTTTCTTAATCTAGCAATGAGTAATCTACAAAGATAAGGACCAGGATCAAGGAAATAAGAAGTACAGTATTTTAGCATAGCTGAAATTCACAGAATCACAGAATAGATGAAGCGGGAAGGCACCTTGGGAGTTTGTCTAGTCCACCCTCTCTGCTCAAGTCAGGGTCACCAGAAGGAGGTTGCTCAAGTTCATTGGTTTGAATTTGTCCAAGGATGGAAACTACGCAACCTCTCTGTACAACCTATGTCTGACCACCCTCCGAATAAACAAAAAAAGATGCTTTTTTTAAAGATTTAAATAGATTTTCCTGTGTTACAATTTGAGACCAGCACCTTTTGTCCTTTCAAAGAGGACTCTGGCTCCATCTTCTTTACTTTCTCCCATCATGTATTTATACACATCAGTATACACATACACAGATCGTTCCCTTCCTGGATACCTCCTGCATGTACCTTAAATATGAAGAGTGTGTTCATTAAATCTATATGCATAATAACTCCATTCCATCTACAAAGTCTGATCTCACACCTCTGCCACACTGATGGAACTCTGCACTATTGAAGTGAGATATTAGTATCAGGTGTGTCTTGCTAATCACATAATAAAGTTTGAAATATAATTCTACATCTGTTCAGTGAGGTTTGCCTTTAACTGCTCCATTGAAAGTTAACTATAGAACCACAGTGAAACCCAGACTGTCAGAAAAGGATGGAAAAGAAAGGGGAAGACACACATTTTGGATTTTCAAATTCCTTACATGAGAAGCCTTTTATAAACTATAGTGTACACCTCCTACATGAAAACATGACAACTAGATGTTTCAAGTAACCTTTGCAGAAGTTGTAACTATACTCAAGAAGGTTTGCTAGCCATTGCTGTGTTTTAGAAACTCTGAAAGCATGAATATTCAGCCTTAAGCTCATCTTAGACTCTTATGAAAAAAAGCAGGTCATACCAAACAAAGTATGTCCTTTAAAATAATTCATTTTGCATTGTTGTAATATGTTTTGGCTGACTTCATTGTTATAATAATTTGGTTCTTACAAATATAAAGCCTCTCTGAAAGGATATCAGTGGCTACTGGGTTGTTTAGTATTTTCTTAGCAAGAATACATGTAGATTTCAATGTTCAACCTCTAGATGAATAGATTTCTATTCTTTTAGAGAGTCATAAGAAGCATTCAGATGTGTTTGATGGAAACCACTTCATCCTGCAGTTTAAATTTTTGAGAGCATCAGGGTATCAGTTTGATGATATTAGAAGAGCCCCTCAGAGATAAACAGTTCCAATCATGAGTTAAACATTATTTGATTTTTCCCACATGCTTATTTGCATTTATCTTTTGTTGTTCACTCTGAAGTTTTACATCTCATTGATAAAGACCTCTGCCTGTGAAATGGCTTGTCTACAAGTGGAGAAAAAAAGGAGAAAGAAAATGTTCACTGTTTCTCATCATAGAAGTAGATCCAAATGTCTAGGAGATAGTACCTAGAGAAATGGGTTATCTTTTAAAAGGAATGGATTTGTTTTGGTTTGTTTTGTTTTGTTTTCACAAATAAACCTCAGAAGCAGGAACACATGTAGATACATTCTGGTAATTAACAAGAGTACACAAGCCTCTGAGCTCATTTTCTGTTTTGGAAATAGTATGCGAGAAGCTTTTGGGTATCAGAAGAAATTAATCAAGTGAGACATTCTTGCAATAACGTCTGTCTGCAATGACAGCTTTACAAGTTAAATAAATAAACACTTGCTGGCATAGACACACTGGTCTATAGAAGGAGAGTAGCAAGATGAAACCACAAGTCTTCATGGAATGTCCATTGCCAAACAGGTTTCCAAGATCAGGCAAGTTTTGGCAGGTCCTTAACAATGGATTTTAATTGTCACTACTTACAGTGGTCTAGCAAGACGTTAAGATTTTAACCCAGGAATGTAACGTTTCAGGTGTTTGCAAACGGTGGCCAATAAATTACTGCAAACATCCATGTACTCTTCTTTGAAAGGTCTTGGGATGGTTGCCAGGAAGTTTGAGTGCACCAGACAAGGAGTGCAGGCATCACAAATGCTGAAGGCTCACTTGTTCATGGCAAATTTCAGTATTCCAAGTAGATGGAATACTTTCTCAAAAAGCTGCTAGTTTGGAGTATTCCTTATGTTTAAAAAACATTCTATATCCGCCATCCTTCTTCAGTTGGGAACCAAGTTGTCTGTTGCATGCAAACTACATACCTTCATTCATTTCACTATCTAACTCAGATCTACATCTTTACTCTCCCCCCTCTGTGACAAATGGGATTTTCCGTCATGCTTTACAGGACATTATTGTTGGTCATTGCAGTGAAAGCTTTTCATATTAAGCTCTTTTTAAAAATATTATGAAACTTAAAGCATATTATTTGCACTAGAATAAGCTGTTCAATTCCATTGATTTCCATGAAAGAAAAAGGAAAAACTATGTCTATTTACAACACATAGTTTGGCCCCTACCACAGCTGATAATTGGTTTGCCAGTCTATAATAGACCTGTACATTTATGAACCTTGTTTCATGCAAACAGTTATAATCCCACTGAAATGCTGATCTCTCATTCCTCTAAAATAATAGCTGCTGTATTGAGCAGGTTCATCTTGGCATTATGATTCTGTAGTAAATCCAAATTGCAGCATCTCCTCCCCAGTTCCCATGTGAAAGACCTGGACAGCTCCCAAAGTCTTTAGGTATATTTAACAAAGTGGTAATTGTGTTATCATTAAGCATGTGCAGTAGAACAGTGAAAACCGTCAGGCATATATGTTGAAGACTAAAAGCATTTTCCAACTCAAGCTCAAACACACCATAGCTTCAGTCAACTACAGCACTGCTTTGAATGTCTTTGACTGCTTGTCCAGTACCTGTACTCTACCTGACACAGCTCTGGAACACACCTTTATGCTAGCAGAGAATGAATGCTGAGCGGAAAGGTTTTAATAGATTCATAGGTCCTTAAGAAATTCCATGCTCTATAAGAGAAATTTTTTAAGGACAAGAGTCAAAATTAAAACAGCAGCACAACAGCCTTTGTTATAAACTGTAAGCCATACATGAAAAAGGATGAGAATCAAAACTAGAACTGAGCATTGGATCCCAATACTACAACCTCACTGCAGTTCTGTACCTTGCTGATGCACAGAACATGAACAGGGACAAGCTAACAAGTGCAGGCCCCTTTCATGAATACATCTCTTTAGCTGCCAAAAAGAGCACAAGAGTTAAACATTTTAACAGAATTGGCACTGGTGTGCATGCCTTTGGCAGGAGGCTCAAGGAGATGGAGATTTCTGCTTAATATCCAGGGGAGGATGGTCAGTGGCTGGGAAGTCTCTACAACCATTCCCTGTATAATGTGGGCAAGTCCCTTCAGTGAGAGTTAGGTATTTTAACATTTTTGAGGATCTGAGCCTTACAGTCTGTTGACATACAAATTTGCTGATGACACCAAGCTGGGAGGAGTGGCTGACACACCAGAGGGCTGTGCTGCCATCCAGCGAGACCTGGACAGGCTGGAGAGTTGGGCGGGGAAAAATTTAATGAAATACAATAAGGGAAAGTGCAGAGTCCTGCATCTGGGCAGGAACAACCCCAGGTTCCAGTATAAATTGGGGAATGACCTATTAGAGAGCAGTNTTCATAATGTGACCTGTCACCAGCATAGTCTGCTGCTGAGAGTCATGTTGAAATCTAGTTCTACATATCCACATCACCTTCATAGCAGGCAAAAAAAAAATAAATCAAACTATTAAACCTTGTCTGTCCGTATGGATAGTGATGTCAATACCCTTTCAAGAAGGTAGCAGGCGCATGGGCATTCTGGCAGTTTAGTATCAATCGTAGATTAAGAGAATAATTTTGGTTACAAGGGCACCCTGTGGATCATCTCATCTAAACCTCTGCTCAGTGCAGGATCAACCTCTAAGTTAAGTCAGGTTACTTGAAATTCAATCTTTAGTTGAATTTGGAATATTTCTAACTAGAGTGATTCCACAAGCTCTTGAATAACTTGTCCCAGTGTTTGACCACCCTCATGATGGTTAGTTTTTCTTTAGAGCTCACTGAAATGTCCCTTTCTCCACCTTGTGATTTTTCCCTCTTGTATTTTTGCTTTGCACATCAAAGAAGAGACTAGCTCCATCCTCCCTGTAGCCCCTTTTAGATAGCTGAAGATGATTATTAGAACACTCTTTAGTTTTCTTTCCAGACTAAACTTCCCCCAGCTTCACTGTGGCTGTTTTGGACCAGAATCTTAACCGTCATGGTCACCCTTCACTGAAGTCCTAGTTTTTTCATCCTTCTCTTCTGCTGGAGGGGACTCAAAACTGGACACAGTAGTCCAGATGCAGGTTCACAGGTGCTGAATGACAGGAGTATTCGTCTCCCTCAATCTGCTGCCACATTCTTCCTAATACAGTTCAGTGTGCAGCCTCTGTCATTGCAAGGCAAATGGCTGACTCATGTTCAACTTACAGTCTACCAGGATGCCAAGGCTTTTTCTGCAAAGCTTCTGCTTAGCCAATGTTTTCTTAGTCTGAACGGACGCATGTGGTTATTCCATGTTAGGTGCAGAAATGCGTCATCATCACTGAACCTCCTAAGGTTCTTACCAGCACATTTCTCCAACCTGCTGAGGTCCTTCTGAAAGGCAGCTTTGCAGCACATGAACAAATTCCCCTAATTTGATGTCAGACAAACTTGCTGAGGATTCACATTATTCAGATCATTATTGAAGATCTTTAGCAGTATTGAACTCAGCATTATCCCTGGGGAACACTGCCAGTAACCAGTCACCAGTTGTATTTGGAATTGTTGGCCATTTTGTCCAAATCTCTTGGACCTTCCAGATATCTACTGAATTTGTAGTCCACCTATCCCATTATATCTCAGCAGTTTGGCTAGAAGGATGCTATGGATCACTATCAAAAATCAGCAGATGCCTCTGCTGCTTTCACCTCACCCAGCAAGACAATTGTCTCATCATAACAAACCCTCACATTGTTCCATCACAGTTCGCCCCCTGGCTGTTCCCAGTCACTCTACTGAGGATTTATTCTTTAACTTTGCCATGGGCTGTGTTTAGGCTGACTGGTTTGCACCTGCCTGAGTCCTTCATGCCTTGCTTGTAACTGGCCTTGACATGTGGTATAGGAATACCATGGCAAGGTGGCTACCAGATATTACACCTCAGCTCTGGTCTGTGGCTGATGCACAAAAAAAAGTGTAAAATGTTCACATATGACAGTGTTAGGGCCATGTATGAATTTGCAGCAGAGAAAGTGTTAAAAGAAAGCCAAACAGACTGCCTATCTTTTTAAAATTAATCAGTGACCAGCAGCACAGGTTTTCTCTCCAATCTCTAAGGCTGTCCCTTCTGAATAAAACATGGTATTAGCTGCAACCCCTGATTTCAGTGCTTACCTCTGATTAAGATAATGTTTCAAGGTTAACGCATGTCATAGCACTATGTGACATAAGGATGGATTTAAGCAGAGGATTTAAGGCGGAGGAGGGGGTGAACACTGTACCCCAAGTATCAGGCTTACTGCTCCAGTGCATCTTTTTATGTCTGCCTTGCCTTTAAATTGAATCTCTGATGCAGACATTCTGTAATAATACTTTGAAGTTATTTGCATCCAGTCTACAGAACCTTTTAGTTCTAGTTTTAAATTAAGGACTCCAGTGGTTTCAGTCCTTGATAAGTAAAGCAGCAGGATTTCACACCAATCACACCAAGACTCAGTTACATTTTAGTCACAGCAGTGAAGTGATGCATGAAACTGACTGTACTGTAAAATCTCATTGTTATATGGGTGAGGAAATGGACTGTCTTCAGACAGTAAAACAATCCCAAGACAGGGAAAAATGCATATCGAAGCTTTCAGCAAAGAGTTGTTCAGAGCAAAATGTGATCTTTTGTGAGAGGGCTGCAAACCATGATCTAAAGCTAATTAGGCAATGGGAACTGTTCTTGGGTGTCAGTGTGATGCTACCAGAGTACAGTATAGACTGTTCACAGAAGACATTGCACACTCATTCCACCAAACACTGGATTTCTGTAGAGCTGTCAGAGAGAGTGTAGGTGTTTTCCTCCAGATGATTTTTTATGGAGGATGATTTGTGTATCTCTTAAACCCTTTATTTAGTCTTTTCTTCTCTCCTTGAAGTTATTTATTGTCATGATTTCAGCATCACTAAAATAAGACCTTTCTGTTGTTGAGTATGTCCATTTCAGCCTGGACTCTGATACCTAAGATATGGCAAAGTGCAGAGAATTTGCATCTTAACTGATAACTTGGGGATTTGGGGGTCCCAAAACCTGCTAATAAGTTAGGATCAGAGTGCCTTGACTATGATAGCAAGGAGAATTCATGCAATTTTTCATTGGAAAATTTCCCACAGGTTTTTCAAATATAGTTCATCATAGAAAAATTGACTAAAAATGTATTTTGGTATTGGTTAATTTCAGAATTCCTGAAGAATGCATCCAGAGAAAGTTTAGGGCTCTCATTGAAAACAGCTGATTACTTCACACTGCATAGAGGAAAAAAATATCCTAATTATCTGTTTGTTCCCTCCTATGCTTCAAGCAAGGCAACAGCTCTCCACAGTACTGAGTCAGCTACAGACTAAGACATCCTGCAAAGACTTCTGAAAGTCATCAAAACTAGGCTTTTGAAAGCTAGTGAGCAAAGCCTTCCCTCCAGTGAAAGCCCTTTGCCAAATCACCCTTTGCCATTTAAATTGAGCAGCTTAAGTACAGAAACTAATACGTGTAACACTGATGGATATAATATGCTCTCTGCAGGAAAGCCCCCCCACCCTGGTCCTTTAAATGCTGGTGCTTTCCCTCTCTGCCAGTCTCGTTACAAAGACTCGTTTCTATGTTGATAACGCAGCAGTGATAATAGGTATCAGCTCAATGCAGGAAGGAGGACTGTTGAGCCTGAGGGGACATTTCATCTGTAATAGAGCAAATTTTGTTCAGTTCCCTGGGCATCTTCTGACAGATGTTGGTTCATGTGGCCTGGGTCTGGGCCCTCTTTAATGACCAGTATGTTACTGTAAGCCTTGTTTCTTATGTTACCTCAGCTGAATTAAGCCTTTGAGCATTTTATTCTAACTCTGTCTAGGGAAACACCATCAGCAAATGCCACAGCCAAACTGTCCAGATAGGAGCCTGCTCATATCATTATCCATTCCCCTGGATTGCTGCAGTGTCAGAGTGTGGATGATCCAGGCTTCTCCCTCAAGAAATCTTATTAATCATGAAAGCAGAATATTTTCTGCCCTCTTCCTTTGGTTAATTTTTCCTTCACATCAATTGGCTGAAATGAATAGTAGCCATATACCTCTTAGCTTTAACAGTAAGCAAAGCTGATGGCAAAGGTCCTGATGAGAATCTTTAGAAGAGTGGGAAACACTATCCTGAGAAGAAGAATTAGCCTGAGAGCCTGCAATGAGAAGAGACAGCTTTGGAGAATGACAGCAGGGAAGAAAATACCATCTGTTAAAGAAATCAATATTCTCTGGGCTTCTAAGTCCTGGCTGTGGACATTTGGAGTGTATTTTTCTCCCAGTGCACGAGTATACCAGCAGCCCCATTGATTTTGTGCTTGTATCAGGCGGATGATCTATACCTCTTTTGGAGACATGCTAGCTCTCTGGAGAGAACCACTGAGATTTCATGGTGAGATGTATCATGATTGCTATAAAATTGCAATTTATCTGCAAATTCCCATTGACTGAGATAACATCTTGACAGAAAAGGGAAGCTGCTATGATTTTCTATAATAGCATTCATGGCATTTACGTAGCTTTTCCTCTTGCATATCTGCCTTGTGAAGACCTTCAGGCCAGAATGTAAGGGTGCATGATATTTACACACCACAGCTTTTTCCACAATTTACTTCGTGATGTTGACAAGGACTGAGTCACAGAAGGTATGAAGCATCTTTGTTGGAGGTTTTCACGTGTTTATAGTGAAGCACAAGAATAAGTCCAGTCAGAACCAAACGCGATACTGACCTAATAAACATGCCCATGAAAATCTGATATGTTCGCAAACATTACACCATTATCTCAGATCTTATTTGAGCTGTTTCTATTTTTCTATTGATTAGCAAATACTGTTTGGTGTGGGAATGCAACACAAGTTCATGCGTCCTCCAGTTCTGAATGAATTGTTGAGCTTCTGAACACTTAGTTGGTGGGCAGAATCCTAAGGAAAAAAAGAAAGCAGAAAAGGAGGGGAAAAAGAAATCTGAAAACTTCTATAGGCATAGAACTCATTAAATTTGTTACTTTTATCAGTTCTACAATTCTGAAAAATGTATTTATGGGAGGATTTTTTTGTTTTGTTTTAGCTTTACAATCTAAAGCTGGAAAGAGCACTTCAACTCACAGTTGATAGTCTATAAGTTATTTTTATGGTTCTCTTTACTATTTGTTTACATGACACATTTCACAGAGATACCAAGGGTTTAGACATCAACCAGCTACTGACATTCAATGAAGATGATTAGATTTAATTGTATTTATTTATATGCCTATTAGAGTAGCATTTACCAGATGAAATTAATATTGCTTAGATATGATTTTACTGCAAGCCTTCCCTTTACCTCTATAGTCAGTGTAAGCTCTGCTATGTGAGTCAGTGGGAGCAAGATGAGACCCTGGAT
This sequence comes from Brachypteracias leptosomus, assembly GCA_013401335.1. Lineage (NCBI taxonomy): Eukaryota > Metazoa > Chordata > Aves > Coraciiformes > Brachypteraciidae > Brachypteracias > Brachypteracias leptosomus. Next base: position 58,595 of record VYZX01030844.1, read on the forward strand.
GACCACATGTAATGACTTAAAATTGTTGGGTTTCTGTTTATCTGTTCAGAAATCACAGCTATAGTGCACATCCTTTCCAACCAGTGTCACATCACTTTCTGCTATTGACTGCCTGGGGAGTGGTATAAACCAAAGGAATGTTCCACTCAAACCTTACTAATGGAACTTCTTTTGCATTGCAGTTGACCTGGACAGGTTGAATGATGATGTCAAACGTTACAGCTGCACTCCGAGAAACTACTCTGTCAATTTAAGGGAAGAACTGAAGCTGACAAATGTAGTTTTCTTCCCCCGCTGCCTCCTTGTCCAGCGCTGTGGAGGAAACTGTGGCTGTGGGACTTCAAACTGGAAATCCTGCACATGCATGTCAGGGAAAACAGTGAAAAAATACCATGAGGTATATTCACTCTTTTTTTCTTTTATTTTGAGAATTTATTGCTTACATGGATTCTGAAGACTTTTCTCAGAGACATATGTGCTGCTTATGTTGATTATCATGTTATGTTGATCATGCTATATCATGTTACATTATCATTAGGATGAGGGGAAACTGGAACACAGCAAGTTCCACCTCAGCATGAGGGAAAACCTTCTTTACTGTGAGGGTGATAGAGCACTGGAACAGGCTGCCCAGGGAGGTTGTGGAGTCACCTTCTCTGGAGACTTTCAAGACCAGTCTGGACATGTTCCTATGTGACCTGCCCTAGGTGAACCTGCTTTGGCACGGGGATTGGACTAGATTGTCTCTAGAGGTCCCTTCCAAGCCTTACCATTCTGTGATTCTGTGATCATTATCATGTTATATTTTCATGTTTATATTGATTATCATCTTGGATCTGCAGTGCAAAAATCAATAGGCAAAAATCATAGGTAAGTTAGAAGTATCATAGGCAAAGATGCTATCATTTGAGAGAGACCCAAGTGTTTAAGTGAATGCTCACTGTGGTCACCATTCTTCCTGAGGTGCTGGATCTGCTTAGGCTTCCGGACAGGTTCAGGTAGCCTTAGAGTGAAGCCTAGACTTATATGATGCCAGGGCTCTTGCTGTCCATGCTGGATACCAGCTTAGTACCTCATGGAGCAGAATTCGTACCGTCCACTGTAGTAAGCCACAGGGAGACACACACCCACGCAGTCAACCTGCAGGAAAGCCTAGTTAAATAAGTTTAATATTAATCTCTTTAATGCCACAACATCACCCAGTAATTTGCATTTGGAAGTTGTGAATGAGCGGAGTGGAAGGAGATAGTATATGTGTTAGAGATGTTAACAGGCAATTATAGGTAAGTTAGATTAGAACAAATTGCGGACAACTTTTGCCACCTCTGTGTGAATACTACCACAGAATCCTAGTTGCAAGAATGAGGTTTACATTGGACTGATTTTTGCATGAGAACCAAATCCATTATATTTATTTTTAATCCATTCAAAACACATTTAGAGAGAAAAAAAAAAAAAGTAAAGATCATCTTATATTCTTGCCTCCAAATCAATATTTTCAGACCCAGACATGAACAATGTTCACTAAATTGAACATACCGAGGAAGGTTACTTTGTTGGTATTATTCTTTCAATTGTCTGAAAGTAGGTAGCTGCATATCATACTGACTGTATTTCTGATACATGTCTCTTACAAGAGCCTTATTTACTGTTTGGCTTAAGTCTCAAGTGAAAATGAACTTTATGGACTTTAAAGCTGGATGTGATGTGGGCTTATACCATAAAGGCATTAACTTGGGAGACCCTAAGGCTGCAGTAGCAGAAGGCCATTGAAGGTCAGACCTTTGCCTCCTTATGAGCAGCGTGGTTACTCTTGTCCAAGGTAGGAGATTCTTTCTCACAGTTAACTACAAAATACAACATACTCCACATCAGCTAGGACTAGAGAATAGTTAATATTTTATCTAATTTTAAACAATATGCAGGGGATGACCCTGGTAATTGCAGAGCAGAAATTCTTTTCTCAGTGGTAGAAAAGTTAATTGGAAAAAAAATGAGTAGGTATAAAACACCTGGATGACTATGAGCTGATAAAATGAGCTTGGAATGCCGTATGTATGAATAAATATTTATACAGCACCACAACATTGTACAAGAATGCTAAAAGACCTGGCACCTCCTTCAGAGAGTCAACCAGGCAGATCAGACATGGATTAGAAGCTCGTTAAGAAATAAAGAGCAAAGAGGTGGGAGAGATGAGCATTTTTTTTACATGGGAGGTGGCTATCTTTGAGTGCCCCCAGCACATGGATTAAGTGTTATATTTCATGTATGGTCAATCCGGAGGGAGGTGAACAGAGATCTGGCAAAAATGACAACTAGCACAGGAGATAACATACTTCAACAACAGAGAATCCTGCAAGGAATATTGGTCAGAACCAGGATGTCATGACTTCTGACCACCCCAAATTAATCTCTAAATTCAGGAAATTCAATATTCGCACTAATACATCACTGCTAATTTATTTCACTACTCCTTTGTTCTCTGAAAACCCTATGAATTCAAAACAGTGTTTCAGCTTTAACGTTAAATGGCTTTTGTAAGTTTAAATTTAAATTTAATCCCTTGGGGATGAATTAACAGCTCGCCATGCAGAAATTTAGCCAAGTGGCGCCCATTAACATGAGTGGAAGTCACGCAGATAAATTCACATATGACATACTAAAGATGTGTCCATTAATTTTAGTCCAAAATATTTTCCACTTTATTATTATTATTATCCATGCACAGCTAATCAGTTTTATTCTTTATTCTTCTTTGACACTTAACTCTAATTGTATTTAAATGCCTGGCAGTAAAGGCACTGAGGAGGGGCCTCTCAACATGCCAATTTTAGAACCATGGAGCTGGTTTGCTCTTTTTGAAGCCAACTTGAAACCGACTAACCTTAACCAAAAAGCCTTTAGTTGCATAACAAAGGACAGAGCTTCACACTTTATGAAATCGCCAGCACTTGTTAGTTGGTGAAAAATCTCTGCCTTCTGCTGCAGGAGAACATAGGCCAGATTCAAACACAAGTCTCAGTTACTTTGATTTACTTGCAGAAGACGCCAGAAGAAAGTATAAGGTAGTGGAGCACAAAAGGGGTTTGTAGCAGCTGAAACTGAATCCTGCAGACCTCAGACTGCTTCTCTTGCCAGGCTGATTTTGCCTAACTGCTCTCCTGGAGCTTCATCTACTGAGCTCCTGAACCCACCAGAGCTATTAGTCCTGCACATGGATATGCTTGTCCTCAGCAGTAAAAATGTGACTGGAAGTCACTTAAAAGTTGTCTGATGTTCCTGAGCTACCCAGTATTTCTGGGTGAGAAATACAGGCAGGCAAATATTCCAGAAGAAATAGGCTATCTTTTGGCTTTGTAGCCAGTGCCTTGCAGTGTTGGAGTCGCTGCATGCCAGCAGCTGTGGGGACGCTAATACCCAAAGTGTTTGTTGATAGAGAGGCTTCAAGTCCAGAGAGATTTCAAGGCTATCTTATTCTTATGCTCTTTATGTTTTTTAGTTCCCCCCTAGTTCCTATTCAAAGCTTCACGCTGTACTCATCACTGAGCGCTCCCTCTGACTATCGCAGGACTAATAGCTATCACTTGTAGCCTTTAATTTCCCCAAGCTATGAGTGCTGCTTCAGTTCCCTGAACAGACTGTACAGCTCTTTCCTATCATGTCCAATTGTAAGAAGTAATGCAACAGCAGGGAAAATGAGAAAATGAGAATGCCACAGTAAGGGGTATCTTTTTCTTTATTACCCTGGGAAAGGCTAATAATGAGATCTCAGGTCTTTTTTATAAGCTGGAAGCCTGCCATAACTTTACCAAAATACTCAGCAGTTTCCAGAAGTAAATGAGTTCGTAACTTGAGTAAACAGTTTTATGAGTAGGGGATTTTTGCAAGAGTCTTGTGATGCTCTGTGGTTTTCCAAAACTTCTGAGTTTGCTTGAGACCAGAGCTCATGGACAAATACTCATAATTTACCACATAGTGTCATGAACCCTGCAAACCAAACAGGCCAAGTGCTGGCAGTGTCTCAAAACGTCTTTCAGGCACAGTCTACCATAAGTGATCCTGAGTTAGTTACAGGGAAAGACAAAGCAATACATGGAGAGGGATGCAGCACACCTTAATGAAACAGTCACGTATACTGTATACTGCTGTCTAACTTGCTAAAGGGGAGCTGAAATGAAAGTGTGTTTTCCATTGCAGTGCATTACCTTGGAAATGCCTGGAGCTTCTCTTTAAAGAGAGAGGGGCTCTAAACCTGGAGATCACCCAGCCTAGAGGAGGTGTGGGTCCCAGGACACAATTCAGCTCTGGCTGCTGCTGTGCCATCCGCCCAGCATGCACATATCTCAGAGAAACAAGAAATCAGTTTCCCCATCTCATTGCTGTAACTGATGAGATGTGAAATGAGTTTCCATGAGAAATAAATGCTCTTAAGGTAGCAACCAGAATTTGTCAGAGTGTATAAACCTCCATAAACATGGTCCTGAGCAACACAGCTAAAAGGCATATAAAGAAAAAGCAAAGTGGTGAAAGCTGACTGCATCTTTTACCTACTCAGCTTGTCCCTCCTGTAAAGACTGATGCATTTTCACTGTCTGTATGGTGCTTCGTCCACCCTCCATCCCCCACTTTTTGAAGCGTTATGCTTTCATTCAAGTTTGACATTGACTGGAGCATGTCTGGTGCCTTTGCAGGACATACATGCAATTAATTCTCAACAACAAGGTTTAGGTTAGTGTTAGGGTGGTTACTTCATAACCTCTTGCTGCCCTGAGAGAGGTAGCAGGAACCTCAGAGTACTTACACAGTACTAAGTCTTGCACAAGTTGCTGGGGCAGAGAAAAAGCTTTAACTGGACCCAACATTGTAAACAGAAAACAAAACAGTAAGGAATATTACTGGGGACAAAAGAACAGGGGATCGGGGAGAAAATAAAATGATAACATGGGACTTAAATAAGACAGAAAAGTTATTGCAATGGAGTTAAGAAATGTAACTAATACAATTGGATGTTGGGGCTTTCTTTTTTTTCTTTCCTTTCTTTTTTTCAAAGAAATGAGAAGCAAACGTTAAAGAGGCACTTGAGAGAGCAGACAATATTTCTCACCCTGTCTTTATACAGGGAAGCATAAGATAACTGGACAAAAATGCTGCTGATACAACAAAGGAAATTTGCTAAGGGATTAAAAAAGAGCTAGCATCATCAAACCTGTGTGCAAGGAATATGGTCTGATTGTTCTATGTCCTGGAGTTGATAGGACATGTATAAAGGAGATAAAAGGTTGTTACGGTAATAAAGGCACAGAATTAACCTGACAAAAGAGTTAATGCATAGCAATATTATACAAGAAGCAACAATGGAATTTATTTGGAATGCAAATACACGGAAACAGAATGAGTCAGAAATGACTGCTAGGTCACAGGAAGAGCAGAGAGAGCATAGAGGTGCAGGGAGAGAAAAAAGGTTAATTTCTTACTTGATGAAAATGAAAGTTCTTGGTATGACATCTGGAAATTAAGCTAGTGAGGCATCCTGTGATACATGCCTGGGCAGAGAGGCGATTTGGGAAGGGGGAACACCTGTATCTGGTCAGTGAAAAAGCAATATCTGGAGCCATAATGTGGGACAAGATCGCCAAAAGTGAGGGTCTTGTTGATGTCACATACATCAAAAACATCACTGTTTCAGATGCCTGAATTTTAAGCCAATTAAAATTGCTTTCCCATGTTTTCTGTGTTAAAACTAGATGTTTCTTATTCATACAAATAAAAAAATAATAGAATCAATAATCCCATCTACACTTATTAATCCTTTAGTTTGTTTGCTGACACTGAAGGAACTCTTTTTTTCTTGTTCCTGATATCCTATAATTATCTCTGGTAAGAAAGAATACAGCTTTGGGTCTGTGTCATTATTCTAGGCTATGCTCCTACTAGAATAAAGGTCCTTTTGCTAAACTATGCACCACATTCCCATAATGCTTGGTTTCTTATGCTCATAGGACAGTTAAACTGTGTGTGACCTTTGGATTAGATAACTTTCAAAAATTGCAGAGTAAGATTTTTCATCTGTATCAGAACTTGGATCTGTGTTGAACATTTTGCACTTTTGATGCTTCCTCTTTTATGAATCTCAGACAAATATAATTTGGTTTGCATGCTAGAATGATGGTATTTTTAGATGAGCAGAAAGAGATTAGATAATGCTGCACAGCAGGATTTTAAAATAAATTCTGCAAAGTACAAATTTCACTATCTAAAATAGCATCCAGAGTTGCTGTCCATCCTTTGTCATTGGAATGTGAATCTAACTAGATATTTGTTAATCCATAGTCATGTTATTGATTATCTGTGGTCTTCTTAAGCTAATCAGAAAAAAAACAAAAAGCTGATAATTTGAGAGAGGCTTCAGATTTCTGTTCGTGTTTGAACTACTGGTCAAGAATTTAACAACAAATGTTACTATGGTTCCTAATAAATAAAGTAAATGATAATAAGTAAAAATTGACCATAAGCAGCTAGAGAGCCTTTTTACAATTATTTTTAAGAAGTGTTGACTGGGTGCCATATTACTGTTCACTTTTTGTTAAAACAGAAATCAGCCATCATGGACTGTCATGGCTAAATATTGCCTGACTTCAAAGGTAAATGGTACATGGCTAGGACTATCAGTGAATATTAGTGGTTAACCTCATCTGTCCCTACCCATCTAAAGCTATGAGTCCAGCCTTTGTACTCCTTTCCTACTTAGCAGAGCCCCACCAGATGTAGATGTTGTAGATTAATCATTCCCTGGAGTCACCTCTTTGTTGCTACTTCTACTGTACAGGTGCTGGTTAGGGGTCAGAGTGAACAGGTTACCACCGTCTGGGTCCTTTCCCCAGCAGTCATCACCACTCTGCTTGTCTCAGCCCCTGACCATGAAGTGCTCTTATAGGTCTGCTGAGATCAGAGGGGTCACCAGGCCATCAGCTCTGACCTCCTGTGCTCCACAGGCCACTGGAGAGCATCCTTCTGGCTCTAAAAGCAAGACCCCAACTTGTACTGTATAACTTCTGGAAAGGCAGCCATTTTCTGATGTCCTCAAACTGGCTGGAAATCCCACAGCTCTTTGGAGGGCTGTCCAGGTGAAAAGTTGGCCTAACTTAAACAAGTGTGCCCTAATTCCAGTTTGAGTTTTTCTGGCTTCAGCTTCTAGATATTGTTTTTTGTGATGGCTTTGCTCTCTCATTTAAAGGCTCCTTCAGAAGCTGGCATCCAAATTCAATGCATGATCAATGAGCAAGATTCCTGGCAGAGAAACGCATTTAAGCATTTTCTTTATATTTTCTTCACCACTGCCCCCAAGGAAAATTATGCAGTGGCCACAGTTACCTCACCTTGAAACCTCTCAGATGCTCAGGCATGTCTACAAAATAAAATGCCATCCAGCATACTGGTGGGCTCCTATGGAGCTGTCTGCACAAGAAATGCTACGAGGCCCTGATACCCTTTTTTGGAATTACCTATAAACATCAAATCCAATACAGAAACTAAATCCTCTGTCTTGATTTTTTTTTTAATTGCTTTAATAGTTTTATGACCATAATTGATTCAGTGTTTGATGAGAGGGATACATCTGTAGTTATATACTCTTTGTGAGGCAATGATCTGAACAGGTGAGGTACCACATTTTGATTAGTAGTGACAGACATTGCTCCTTTAATTGGAATACTGCAAGGTCATTCTTTTTTGCACACACAAAACAAAACTTTTGATCATTCCAGACCTTCCTCACATCTGTATTATCTTACAGCTACTGATCCTATCAATAAAGGAGGAAAAAAGTGTCCTGAAAAAAATTTCTTTGAACTGTTTTCATTAATTCAGTAGTTCCTTACCTTTAAGGACCTGACCATATCATGATTAAAGAGCAGCTATTTTCAGACTAAATGGTTTTCTTTCAACTACTGTGGTCACCAGAAATGTCCTTACTTCCTGATTCTTTTCAATTCGCTTGTATTTACCTGAAACTAAACCTATTAGATGGAAGCTAGACTGAGAGCTTTGAACATCACTTCTATGATCAGTTATTACAGCAGTCCTGCAGAGGGATCTGGGCAAGCTGAATTGATGGGCTGGGGCCAATTGTATAAGGTTCAACAAGGCTAAGTGCCAGGTCCTGCATTTGAGTCACAACAACCTCATGCGACACTACAGGCTTGTGGAAGAGTGGCTTGAAAGCTGCCCAGCAGAGAAGAACCTGCAAGTTCTGGTGGACAGCCAGCTGAATATGAGCCATCAGTGTGCCCAGGTGGCCAAGAAGGCCAATGGCATCCTGACCTGTATCAGAAATTGTGTGACCAGCAGGACTAGAAGTATGATTGTGCCCCTGTACTCAGCACTGGCGAGACCACACCTCAAATACTGTGTTCAGTTTTGGGCCCTTCACTCCAATAAGGACACTGAGGTGCTGGTGTCCAACAAAGGGCAAGGAAGCTGGTGAAGGATCTAGAGCACAACTCTAACGAGGAGCAGCTGAGGGAACTGGGGATTTTTAGCCTAGAGAAAAGGAGGCTCAGGAGAGAACTTATCTCTTCTCTCTTATAGGTAGCTGAAAGGAAATTGTAGGGAGATGTGGGTCAGTGTTCTCCTAAGTAACAAGCAATGGGACAAGAGGAAACAGCTTCAAGTTGCACCAGGGGAGGTTTAGATTGAATATTAGGAAGAATTTCTTCACAGAAGGATTGTCAAGCATTAGAACAGGCTGCTCAGGGAAGTGGTTGAGTCACCATCCCTGGAGGTATTTAAGAGGCATGTAGATGTGGTGTTGAGGGACATGGTTTAGTGGTGACCTGGTGGTGCTGGGTTAAAGGTTGAACTCAATGTTTTTAAAGGTCTTTTGCAACCTAAACAATTCTATGAATCTGTACTTTCAACTGTGTTCAAACATTGCTTTCCTGTCTTGTCTGGGGAATTGCCTGCCAATTCATTTTTCTACTCTTATCAGCCAAGTCCGTATAGTGTGATCATGCTTCTTAATATAAAACACAGGGAAAATCCCCAAACTGTCAGGAGGTCTGTTAGTTTAAGTACAGCCCACATCCTTGTTCTCATCTCATTGTACCCTTTTATTTGCTCTCAATTGAAAAAAGCAGATCTACCTACCCATGATCTTGCAACATGCCAGTCATCTGAATTTGTCAGATTTTGATGAAAGGGTTCTTTAAATAAAGAATTTTATCATAGGTTCAGCAGCAGCAGCTGTACTTGATTTTAAAATTATGTTTTCTTAAAAAAGTCATCTTTGAAGATGTGGTCTATTTTCAGTTCTGTAATAATTGCAGCAACCTGACTGGGTTCATTTCCTCCATGTTTTGGATGACGGTGTGGTACAGTGAATTGTTCTCATGTCCATCAGGATTTATTGCATATATTGAGGTGGTCAGTTCCCAACATGTTAAAACTGTACCTTGCTTGGGCACAGTCCTTCCTCTCAGTATTGCATAGGTTAAATGGGAAGACAAAATAAAAGACTGTTTTCAGTGCTTAGCACTTTTGTTACATCCCATGGCCTTCCTACCCTTCAGGCATGAATGGTAGAGAATGAATGGTCTCATCCTGAAGACTGCTCACCTACCTACCTACCCTTCTCCACTCCCTGTGCACAGCATCCATGGTTCACCTTTGGCAAGTCATTTACATTTACTTTTGAGGACTTTCTAATTCCGAGGAAATTGCTAATACTTTGTTGATCTGGTATGCAGCCCCTTATTCACATTCCTTCCATCAAAGTACAGGAAGCACTTTGTAAAAAAACCCAGAGATTATTGAGCAACACTATGATCTGTTGGGTTATTCAGGGAAGTGTGGGTGTTTCTCTTGTTGAGACACTGAAGATGTTTAGGTCTCACCTTCCCGCTTCCCAGTGGCTTTGGCAGGTCATAGACAAGGCAGACTTCTCTCCATCTTTTGAACAAGCAAGACAAATCTATCTGAAACAGTAGTCATTTGGCTAATAGCAAAGCATGTCCCTGCAAACTGCCATACTCCTCAGCTTTTTCCAGTCCATAGTTTGCACACTTACACTATCGCAGAAGATCAGATAGGTTGCAACATGATGGCTGTTTTCCATGTGGCCACAAAACCATTTTTAGGGAATTACAGATTAATGTAATAATACGAGTTGGAAGGAAGCTCTGGGAGTCATCTAGCCCAATATCCCACTTAAAGCAAGGAGAATTTTGAAGTTAGGTGAAGTAGCTCAGGGCCTTGTCATGTTAATTTTAGCGATCTTCAAGGTTTCTGCAACCTCTCTGGGCAACCTGCTCCACTTTTTAGCCACTCTCAGTATTTTCTTCTATATACCCAAATAGGATTTCTTTTGCTGCAACTTGTTTTCATTGTCTCATTTTCATCTTCTTTATAAACTTTTTCATTAGACTCTCTCCTCTTTTTTATGGTTCTCAGGGTTATCTCACCTAGATGTTTTTTCAGAAGTCTCTTATATGATTTATACTTCCCTAGAAAATAATTGTTTGGTTTTTTCACATTTTTCACAGCAAATTCTTAAGAAATTATTTAAATTGAGGCAAAGATTTTTAAGATAAGCCAACAAAAGTCAGATTCCAGAGAATCACAATGGGGTCTGGCACATATTTTGCACAAGCTCCATTCATCTCCTTAATTTTTGGACCAGTTCTAATGATAAGTGCTTCAGAAATTTCATATTTCTTTAAAAAAATGATCCTTGTTCTTTAGGGCAGAAATATGACACAAGTGAGAGAAGGAGCAGAGCAATTAAAATCTGTATGGGACTGCAAAGACGAGCCAAAGGAAACATGCTTGATAATTCACATGCAAAGAAGCAACTCTGGACATGGTTAAGGAATTGCATGATAAAAAGATACCTGATGTAGGAAATAATCCAATCTGTCAAAGCTCCAGGAGAAACAGTACAGCAGGATGTCACAAGAGTGGAAAGAAAAAGCTGGAAATAAAATAAAAATGTGTCCAAATTAATGCTGGTCAGGGTCATTAAGGGCTGTTGGTGTCCTCAGGGCCCCAGTGCTCTCATCCTCAAAATCTCTAACAGCCTTTTCTAATCAATGGATTTCTGTTGATCCTCCCAGGTGCTGAAATTCATCCCTGAGGCTGGGCATCCCAGAAGAAAAGGCAGAACCAGGAACAACATGGCCTTAGTAGATATACAGCTGGATCACCATGAGCGTTGTGATTGTATCTGCAGTTCAAGACCACCCCGATAAAAAATATATATTAATAAATATAAGAAAAAAGCAAGACACACTACTTGCAGCTTACCGGACGTTTACTTTTAATCAGGATTGCTCTGAGGACCTTTACTCACTAATCATTTGAACTTTGCTAGTAGCCTGCCTTTCAAATTAGTAACAATGATTGCTGTGTTTCAGCATAGCTGTGTTGATTAGTGCCATGGCAGATAAACAGGTATATCATAGATTTATGTATCAGCATCCAAGAATATAGGATTATGGTTATCTGTAGCTAGATTCTGACGGTTGAGATTTCACAGCCCACTTACAGTCGTTAGGCACACACACTGACATTAAACACCGGTTGTGTAGGTATTGGTGGTAGCTGGCAATGAAATAGCGTTGTGTTTCTGTTTCTCAAAGACCAGTTCCTACACTCAAATTCTGCTGCCATTTCTACCTGCTCATCTCTCCTGATGGTCAATAGGGTTTTGTGGGTATAAATGAAGAGAGAATTTGAGCCTGTATGAGCACAAAATGGTTTCTCCTGCTCCAAGAGGGAACTTCCCAGACTGAGATGTAACGAGGGAAATTAATCACTATGTGAAATAACACACCAGTAAAGTCAAATCTCATTGTTCGTAAATCGTGTGCTGAAATTAGATGCTTTGCATAAGCCGGGACACTGGTGACAGTAGGGGGGATGTGGAGGCTGGTACTTTGCCATGGTGGCTGCACAGGAGCCATCAGCCAGGCACTTCTGCAAGAGTGGGCTCTCACCAAGTCTCCAGGTAAATCCCTGTGGACTGGGACTGATTCTGGTCTCTACATACCTGGACTGGACTCTTACCTCTTGCCTCTTGCCCAGAGCTGGCCGTAGTTGCTCAAGAGAAGCCCCTGCTACACAAAAAGGGAGAAACAACCCTCCCCTTGCCTCCTCCTCACTGCAGTTTGAGCAGTGCTGTGTTCCGCCATGCAGCTGATGAAGATAGGGAACTTGTTTGTTGAAAATATTGATTTGTTTTGCAGTCATGTTACTGGGAAACAAAACTGTGCTTGAGATTTAATTCTCGTTAATAGGTTTGGGGTTTGTTTTAAATATGGATTATTATAAATGCATCATATATGCATTAATCTGAGTTATCTGAGGTTAGTTGTCTGATTTCAGCTCTGTGTATTGCCACAGATAAACTGTTGACAGTGAATTTCTTTTTGATTGCATTTTGCTAAGGCATATTAACCCATTAAGCAATGTCTGTTTGTCATGGAAAATGTGCATCATTTATTAGCTTCCAGAGGAATATTATTAAACACCACCTCATAATAAAAGAAGCACTTTAAAAGCTACAGCATAGCTTACTATGCCTTTTAAAATATTATGAAAGTGCTCTAGCTGAGAAAGGAAAAAAAAAAATCCTTCCAAACTAGCTTTAAAGATTTTTAGATGCTGCTCCAAAAGCATAAACTACAGGCAGATTTAAGTCTAGCAAAGAATCGGAGTTTTGATCATGAATGTAATAGAGGGAATGGGGCAGCATTTTTAATAGCTGAGGTTTTATATTTAATAGCAGATATAGGGTGCATCATTTTATCCTGTTTGTGTTGCCTCTTGTGTTTCTGTCTCTCTGAAAGAGTGAAGTAGTTTGACAATAGTGCATTATAGTTAGTGGAAACTGGCATGTGCTATAATATATTTTTGAGACCCTTCAAGCCAGTATGTTTTAGCAATCTCCAATTTTGTTACAAAAGTGCCCTAATGTACCCTCTTCATCAGCTCAAGTATTTTGTAAGTGCTTTTTTATAATTTTAGCAAAACTTTACTGAAACATACCTTAGAAATGTTGTGTTATTTTCTTTCCTGTACTTTAACCTTTGAGATTCAAAAAGTGTGGAGGTTTTTATTATTTATATTAATTTTTCATCTCTGGCTCCCAGATGTCTATTTAAAAATGCTCCTACATGCTGACTTGGGAAGTGATTCATCATTTTTCAAAGCAATTCACATTAAAAGAACAGCACTGTAACCAAAGATTGCCAGCTTCGTTTCGTAGTTCAGAACCGCTTAAAGAAGACTTCATTATTCTTTTCTCTTTATCTTAATAACAAGATTGACCCATCCCTTCCATAATTTTAAGATAATTTTGGAAGAAATTTGCATGTGAGACCTTGGTGTACTGATTTTTTTTGAGACAGTGCACTCCCATTGTATATTCCTGACTGAATTATGCCCAAATTATGCCTAAGCACTCTGGCTTTATAGTTAGCATTGTTTGTAGAAAACATTAGTTTCATATGGCTTTGTGCTTTGAATGGTCCTTTAATTCCCACTCCCCAGGGGAAAATGTGCAGCAGGCATCCACTGCGACTTGCATCTCCCAAACACCTCTGCCCCAGTCTCCACCCCAACAGCCATATGTTGGGAGGGGTATTTAGACCCCCTAATCTGGGGCATCCAGCCTTGTCTGGGAGCCTGAGCTACCACTACAGGCAGTTGGGAGAGAGAGGCACTTCCAAAGTCTGCCTTAGCCCCAAGGTTGAACTCACCCGATCTGGGATCTTTTCTTTCTCTCTTTTAACTACATAGAATGACTAACTATATAGAAAATCTGATTGGGGCATCTAAATGAGATGCATAAAGGTAGATGGCATGCATACTTATTTCAAAGACTGAACAGCTAATAGTTTAGTTAAATGAATTTGATGCGGGCAGCAGGGGATGCCACGGTCCAACAGAAAAACTCAACTGTAGAGGTTTATACTCTTGCTTAATGTTGGGTTTATTTTTTTAAATATAGGCTAAACTTGTCACAAAATTTAAAATATTACTCCGGGGACACTTAGTAATGAATGGAAACGTTCACTGCTTCGTGCTGCCATCTGCCATCCAGACTCTCCTAGCCAGTGCAGGAAAGTCGAGGAAGGGCTTTATGTTGCAGTGTGGGGGTGATAACATGTGTATGAACTAAGAAAATCTCCCCAAAGCCCAAGCTCCAAGCTGCAATGACCCTGGTGAAACCAAATATCGGCAAAACTTTTCCTTTTTATTTATTAGCAGAAATTGCAGAAATGTTTTTCCATACCTTTATTTTCTTCTTTTGTCTATGCAATAAATGTTATGATGTTTACATACTATTTTAAATTAAAAAGAAAAGCTATTAAAAAAACCCTAATCTGGTTCATTTTTGTTGCTGGAATTGCACTCTCCCAAAATAAATAAATTTTCAAAGGAAATGCAGAAAGATTCCTCATTTCAAACCACTCACTAGCTTTTTTATTTACTCTATTCTTCTGGGATAGAGCCTACTTTCTCAAGTGCAATCTCTCTATATATTTTTTGTTATCACATTTAAATGCAGCTTTCCTAGCAGTATTTTTTACTTTGTGCAGTATGTAATGTGTCTTTATCTTGATGAAAAAATAAATACTGCTTTTGAAAGAAGACTCTGAGTGATTATTCCAAATTCAAATGAACTAGACCCTGTGATTTACTGGGAGACATTTCCACAAGATGACACAATCCATGCTAGGTCTCCTTGTGAATTTTAGCAGTCATTCCCAGGAGCATCAAGGAAGTACCAAAATGCAGTTTTGGGATAATTGAGTTTGAACCCCTGAGCTGGAAGAGCTGACAGTTCCTTTGAGAAGCACCAGCAGCGTGACAGCAGCACAACATTTCTGATAGCCAGATTAGGTCACTCTGGACTTGGTGCTGGTCTCCAGGCTTGGCTTGACTCCAGCAGAGATGTCCTCACTTGTCCTACTGAAGCTGCTCCTTACTGGTAGAGGAAGCTCCTGCTGAAGCCTCTCATCTCACCAGAACCAGGGCAGAGCTAAGCATCTAATTGCTTTGTGCAAGGCATCTGGAGGAACCTAAAGCCTTTGCAGATGGGGAAATTTAATCTACACTCATGAGTTCAGGCACTTCCCCCAGCTTTGGTAGAAGCAAATTTTGTTGTGTTGCATCTGGAACATAACTTTCATAGCTTTGATAACCAACTTTAAGTTTAAAGTTCTAAGCTAAATTAAAGCTGCCTCTTAGGCCTTCACTGAATCTTGAACTGAATAAGGACATGAAATTTTTGCCAAATTAATTCTTCCCTAGCTAGACGCCCTGTCTGATAAGGAAAATACAGATAACATACACTCTGGGGACCCAGCTTTGTAGCCTGTCCTGATACATGTGTGCTTTGTTCTGTATGATAATGCCACCAGCCTGGAACAGTCAGCCATTCAGAGGAGCATATTATCTGCTTTGGTTTGGTCCTTGTTATTCAAAAGAAGGCATTCATATCTTTTTTTTTTTTAAAAAAAAAAAAAGGCAGTCAGAAGAGATATTTCCTAACAAAGGAAGTAGTTCTCTTGTGTACAGTGAACAAGGACATATTTAACAGGTGGAGGAGACATTTTTTGCCCTTCAGAAATGAACTGAATACACTGTGTAGACAGCAGCTCATCAAGTGTTCAAGGATGGCATGAAGCTCCTCCCATCTGGTGTTGCTGTGTACCTATATAACTAACAGCTAGTTATCATTGTCAGTTTGTCCTTGTGCTCACATGAGTGAAAGCTTTTATAAATCTTCAATACGTAAAGTAGCTCTGTGTCCCTTCATCTGAAAAAGTACGTAGCTCCTGAGGTCACTCAGGAACTCACCATTACTTTTTTAAAAAAAAATAAGGGGGGTTTAAACATTTTTCTTCCCATTTTTGAAGAATTCAGAATCTTCTAGCTGATTTTAAGATGTGTGACAACTGTAAAAATACTTCCCTGCAAATCCATTTAATATTTCCCCTGCTCTTTTCTGGAGTGCATTGACCAGTCACACTGCTGTTAACATGAATCCAACAGATGTCCAATTTGCACTTATTCTCCCAGGGACTCCAGTGCAGCAGCTAATGAAAATGAAGAAATTAGTATTCTGGTCTCTCATTCTAGAAGCTTTAACTTTGTTTATTGATAGTCTTGATCAAATATGCTGAAATACATAACAGTTATAATTTATTTGATCATTCATTGACAGGCCTTGAAAATTTGCCTTAAGTGTTTAAAGCACAAATTCAGTTTTGCATTTCTTTTCAAAGACTTCTTCAAGAAATGGGATTTCCAGACCAACAAATATTCAACCATGAATAGTAGGAAGGAAGTGTTCTAGGGTTTAGACTATCTTCTAAAATTGATTTGACTTAAGGCTTGGTCTGAAATTCCTTTATAGGTAGCGAAAATGATATTTCAAAACTGAATTTATAAAACCTGATTTTTGAAACTGAGTTTCAAAACCTCATTTATGTATTGCTTATAGAAGGTTGCTGTGACACAGACGTGCTTTAATAAAAATGGAACTAGTTACATAATAACAGTCACTGTATTAAATGCTCCAATTTCAAGCTGACAAAGGATTTCTGCTTCAGTTGAAAGAATTTCAGTTTCAGAGCCAGTACGAAAAGAACATGATATAAAGAACTGGGTACCTTTCATGTATTTTGATATAAAGGGTAATGACATAAGAAAAAAACCCTTAACTTTTATTCATTTCATTTTCTTAGATAAGTAATAAGAGCAGACATCTTAACCTTTTTGTTCTGTGTTTGAGTTTGGAGAGTATAGTCTCAAGTAGAGGGTGCACTGAAATGAGCAGCTCAGTCTGAAATCAGTTCACCCTCTCCAAGGTGAAGGTGGTCCAGAGAACCACCCTTCACATCAATACAATTCTGTCCAGTCTTTCTACCTACTGTCTACTATCACAGCCTAAACATAGACTAAAGTAATCAGTTTGGTTTGGTAAACACAATATTTACCTAGTATGTGAAGAAAGAGGATTTACTCTCTGACAATGAAAAACTGTTATACATTGAAAAATCACAGACTGGCTGAGGTGGGAAGGGACCTCTGGAGATAATCTTGTCCAACCCTCTGCTCAAAGCAGGGTCACCTACGTGAGGTTGCTCAGTCATGTCCAGTTGGGTTTTGAATTTCTTCAAGGATGGAGATTCCACTCTATTACTAGACTTTATGTAGAGCAAGGGCTACTACTCTATTACTAGATTTTATGTAGAGCATTAGTTTGTTTTGACAAATTGTGTGGAAAAAAAGAGACAAAGAAAAAACTGACAAAGTTCTGGAAAGGATGGGGAAAGGGAGGATCAAGATGTTTGGGGGAGGAGAGAGTAGGAAAACAGCAAGATAAGGGGACAAAAAGGGCCGGTCAATGTGCAAGCAGGGTCTGGTCAGTGCACCTGCCTGGCTGTGCCCTGTGTATGACCAGTGCAGTCTGTCCTGGTCTCTCACTAAACCCCATTTCTAGCCATTTTCCCAGGGGGGAAGGGGAAGTAGGGGTGGTTGGCGGGGGGGACCAGGGTCTCATATCTCAATGTTGCCAGTGACTGGAGAGACTGAGTTGGCTGCTGGAGGGACCAGAGGGTCCAGGTTAACTGTCTGTGAAGTCTGGGGGTCAGCTGTGACCCATCTGCACACGTGTGTGTGTCTATGGGACCACGTGCAGGCTCTGCTGCTGGCTGGGCCTGGGTGCACAGAGCTGCAGCAGCCTCCCCTCCATCAGGCCACCAGACTCAGCAGTCGCTTACACTGGTCAGCAAGCCATTACTGGGGAATCTTTCATAAATTGTGAAAAGCTTGGGGAATGCAGTATTTTGCAGCTTCCAGATAGATTTTCTCATTAAGTCACAGGAAGGCAAATTGTCCAGCTTTACTGGAATACACAGGCTGGGCTGCGGCACAGCCCCCAGAGCATCCTCCTGAACTCAGCACCTGATGTAAAAGAGGCCTTCATTAAACCCTTCTGATACCCAACAGATGGCATTCATTGCAACCTTTACATCAAAATATCAACCCTTGGATTCTGTTGCTAATTTATTTCAAAAGGTCAGGCAAGGATTTGTGTGCCAAGGAATCGATTGCTTTACAGGAAGCTGCAGTTTCAGTATTCAAATAACCCCACATAAGCAAAATGCTGCAATTTTCTCAGATAACTCTATCCAAACACCTATTACACAACTGATTATTAAATGAAGATAAACCATGTAGGCTTCCATGAAGAAGAGTAATTGTTTTTTTCAATTAAAATGAAGACACTTGGGTCCAAATTAAGATCCCAACAAGAAAAGGTAAGCAAATTAGTTTCACTGAGAAATGCAGCTACAGCATACCTGAAATCTTCAGAATAGAACAATGCAGGCTAAGTCAACTATTTTAATAATCAAAATGGAAATATCCCTAAAAAATTCCTTGTACATAAAGCTAACTCAAGGAGCAAATGAAAACTAGCCCTTGGATTTTAATATCCCTAGCTGATTGCACTGATCTCTGGCCAGCGCCAAGTGCTTTTTATTTGAGTATATAAAGTTCTTTTGTCTGACAAACATTTTAACAAGCTATGCAACTTTCATCAAACACTAAACTGCTGTTCTTTGCCGTTCACAGCAGTACTTATTGAAAAACAGATACTAAAGAGTATTCCTTATATCGAGCAGAGCTCTCATGGACATGCAAATGTGTACATTAAAAAAAACCAAAACAAACAATGAAAATCAACAACCATCACCCCCACCCCCAAGTTTCAAATGATTTGTATGTGTGCTGAGGGAGTTTTCTTGTGGCTGGCATGTGTTTACAGGCAACAATTTCCTTTTAAACTCCAATATAAAATCTATGTACTCATGTAGGACCCTATTGAATAATCAACAGTGGCTACTGTTGGCAAGGTGATAACCCACCTATAAACTATGTTTGTGAGGCATCTGCTAAGTGAGCATTTACTCCCATTGACACCTCCTGCCTTTTCCACTGCATTACGACCCTCTAAAACACAGTGTCTGATACCCAGTGACACTGGCCTTCAGGAGCATACAAGTAGGTGCTCTACAACTGGTTTGACCAAAGAAGCAACCTGACATTTCTTTAGCTTATCAAAGTGAGAGCTGTTGCACAATGTTGTTATTTCCTCTCTATAAAACCTGTGTAAGCTAGAAGATTGTGTGGGTGCAGCATAAAAAAGTTAAAAGCTGCCTATAGAGAAAAGCTGGAAATTTTAAAACAGCATGTTAAGGCCTTTAACTTAGAGAAAACTCATGGAGGCTGCATGCTTCAAGAAAACAAAATTATCTGGGTGGTCCTGAAAACTGTCCAGGACCTTATGAACTTTCCTGAGTGTAGAGCACTTGATACAGTACTGAATAATTGAGAAACTTGCTGTACAATACTGTATGATAAATTACAGTGAAGTTGTGGGGAGGAATTCATCTTAGAAAATTTTATGAGTAATTTCTTCAACTGCATTTGGTTCCAAGCAGTTGCTCCTCCTCCCTTTAATTAAAAAGGGAATGATTCTTTTATTAAATGAATCTTGCTAATATATCAATATCTGTATAAATGTAGCTATTTATGCATATATATAAAAATAAAATATAAATTTCACTTTTTTTTTGTATACATGTATATAAGGTTTTTCATAAGTCCAAGTAAAAAAAAAAAGAGGAAAAAAGTTTGAATCCTACTCCATCAAGATAAAATCCTTCAGCAGGCAAAGAGAAATATTATTAATACCCTACAGTTACATTTTCTGTCATTCTTTGAAAATCACTGCAGGCTGTTAATACAAGTACTATGCAAGACACTCTCATTTTTCTCACAGTTTTCTTCTTCCAAGCTACCATTGCTCACATACATAGGAAATTTCAAGAAGTCTGCTCGGTGCTAACGCAGTCACTGAAGGTTGTTAGTCATAGTTCCTTGAAATTCTTTAGCTAAATTTCTTTCTTTGAATTTTGCATTTTTGATTATTCTGCACAAGTCTTGAAAGATTGCTAACAGCCACAGCTTGAGATTTCTAACTGTTATTTCTAATCCAACACAACTGCTTTGATCCATTTGTTTTCAAGTCTTTACGTATCATGCAGTGCTCAGAAGCAAGATTTCTTTTCAGCCCCCTCTCCAATTTTTTTTTTCCATCAGATTCACAAATTAAGTGATTCTGGTCCACAAAGAAACAATTATTTTTTCTGTTGTAGTCCTGCTGATTATTTTATATTAGATGTAAAAAAAAAAGATATTTTGGTGAAATGACAGGACAAACCTCTCTGTGCAATTCCAAACATATATGCTTCACCTAAAACAAAGTTTTCAATTTGTGCTGAGTATTTATTAACATGCATCAATGTGGTATCACCATAAGTTAGAAAAATAAACATACCAAGTGGCCACATCCAAAAATAAATACAAATCATGGTTTCGATTTCTCCTGCTTTCCTGATATGTGATATTAGTTGGAAAAAGACTGAAACTTAGAAACTGTTTTCGTACCCTTCCCACAAATATTTATATTCTACAGAGGTTTTACTGAGCAGATGAAGATTAAATCTCACTCAAAACCATTTGTCTGAGAAAAACAGCTGAATTTTAAACAGCTTCATTTCTAACCTGTGTACGGCGAGTGATTTGCAAGCCCTAATCACACCTGCTGTCCCCGCAGCAACCTTGCTCAGTCAGACCTCATTGGCGTTGGTCAGTGCTCGCTCATGAGCAACGGGTGCCAATAATTACTGCTGGAAGATGCTGAACTGCAGAGCGCTCAGGGAAACTAGATATTGCAGATATAATGGCAGAAAGCTAGCACTCACAAGATATAATATTTTGGGTTTTTCAAATGACATAGGAGTTCTGATTTTGGTCTCAGAAAATTAAAAAAGAAAATAAAATGACATATTTGTTTATCTGGAAGCTGTCCAATGTATCTGATTACAAATTCCCTGTCACATTAATAGACAAAATGGATATTTAAAAACACCTTTAAAAATCTGAATTTTTGTAAGCTCCTAATATGTTATTTACTCAATGTTGGGCCCACTGGAGTGTGTGATGCATCACTACAAAACCCAAAGAAATAATTCAGTGGGATAACATGGAGACAATGAGCAATATGAATTTGAGAAGAGATATTAGGTTGAGGGAACCCATGGTGCAGTAAGCCTGATGGGGACTGTATAAAGACCAAAAGCTGTGATGATTAACTCCCCATGACATTCAGGTATCAGAGGGGATACAACTGATCATATTAGTTGAGGAACAGGTCAAGTAGCCTGTCATAAATTATCCTTTTGCCCTCTCAAAACTCTTCTCTGTGCTTCTTACTGGGCTAAAGAAATCCTATATTGCAGAGAAACAAATGCTAGAAGCCTTGCAGGAATTAAGGTGCAAGAGAGTTACTGTGGCATCTTATTTCTAATGTTGTATTTCTTAGCAGCACTGGCAGCATGATAGAGCAGATAGCATTTAATTTACTGCTGCTTTCAAACTGTAGAGCAAGTCTGGATTAATTTTGTTTTGATCTAGTAAACAGAGAGAGTTTCTAAACCCTAAAAGCAGTTTCTGCTATAGTGTTTCTGAAAACATTTTTTTTAAAATTATAAACATTAAGTATCATAATTGAGCTTAAAAATATTGTCTGTGCAACTTTTGAGACAAAAAACTTTAGCCAGAAAGACAACTTACAAAAACTGTTCCACAGTGAGGTAGAAATAGCAATAAACTATTTATATACAGAATATATAAAATATCAGGGTTCTGAAGTTAAAAACATTCCAGATTTAAAGTATAGCTTTAAAGAAAAACAGAAGTGCTGGAGGGGTAGAAGGGTCCAAAAGCTGGCAGCTGAGAAGAAAATTCATCATAAGCTGGAAAACAGGTTAATTTGGGTGCTGTTCATTCTGGTTTGGTTTCATGGAACTAAGCATGTCTAGAGGCTACAGCTTCAATCTCTGAATCTCAAAAAGACTTGTTTATGACTGAAATTCAGTAAAGCTTGTGAGGTCATGCTCAAGTTAATTTCTTGAAGGTAATGAGGTTTGGTAATGTTGTCCACTTTGATTTAGGACAGTCTGTGCTTCATCCAAAATGCTAAGTTCCAGTATCGTTGATATCACTCTAGTGGACATTAGTTTCTTCTGCTTTACCTCCACTGTTGTTAACACTTATATAGTCATGCAGTGAGGTCAATCGTGGAAGTATCTAGATGAAATTTAACTAAAAAGGGAAAAAATCAGAATTGGCTTTTTGAGCTGGTAGGAAAAGCTGACTGGGGGAAGGCAGGACTACCTGTTCTCTGACAGAGTAGTGCTGAGCTTGTTCAACCTTATATTCTTTCATTTGGAAGTAGTTTCTGTATTAAAAACTTGTTAATTTTAATAATCTATTGGTTATTGTGGAAGGAAGGAAGGAAGGAAGGAAGCAAGCTGGTTATGGGGAGAGGTACATATGTATCAAAAAAATTCCAATGCCTAAGAAAAGAGCTGCAATTGCATGAAATTATGCAATTGGAAGGAAATACAATGGCACAACATGAGACATTTTTGAACAACTGTAAAAAATCCAGCAAGTTGAAAAAGTAAGTGTTCAGAAAATTATAAATCTGGCTTTAATACCCTTTAGATTACAGCTTTGTGATCTGAGCAATATCATCTCCCATAAGGAACAATAGTCAGACCAGGCAGTAGTGTTAGTAATAAAATATATTTTTTCTTGTTTGACTGTTCATAGCAACACATGTAGGCATTTAAATATGTAATTAATGTTACCCGCCAACCCTGCAGGCTGCATTGTGCCATTTTCTCAACAAATTTTCTCTGAACAATTCTGTACTGTAGTCAGAAAATGATTCTTAAAGTTCTACAGTCATAAGAAATATGCTGTGAGTTTTACAGTCTTTAAAAGAGATAGTAAACTTTAAGCATCTTATTAGTTGACAAAAGTATACATTGACACTTTGGATTTTGAGGCAGGACTCTGAACAGCTTGCCAAAGAAGAAATACTATCTGAGCAACCCACACCAGAGCCCTCCGTAGAACCTACAGAACTTTACTACACGCAAGAAGGGTATGCTTTATTGCCAATAAAAACATGATTTCATTAAGGAGCTTTATCATATGCAACTTTAAATAAACTATCTTTTTTTCACTGCACAAATTCCCATTGAGATCAATTGGGCAAGTGTCCAATTCCCAGAGTAAGGATTCTCTGTAATAAAGAGAATATGAAACAGCAGAAAAAAGTTGTATTTCAAACAAATTATGATTTCTAGCTAGTGTCCTGCATTACCTTGTGAAGGATCCTGTTTCCCCAATGAAATCAAAAGTCATAGTTCCATGGCCTAAAAAGGTCTCTGGGTACTCTCAGGAGTGCCTCAGGGCTTTTCCAGCCCTGAACAATGCTAAGGATTGCAAAAGGAGTTCCATGTCAAGCAGAAGAGAAGTTTTCAGGGTAGGAGATCCCAAGTAGCAGGAAATATCTTTTCTGCTCATGCTCTCTGAGAAAAAAGCGAAAGGCCATAGTTAGATGTGCTGTATTATTTTTATACACACCCAATTATTCACATACGGTATATTCGATGCAATACCAGTAGGTATCTAACTAAATCCTGTTAATATCAGTGATCCAAGCTCTCTATTCAGTTCTGTAGAATTACAGGAAATTAAAATACTGTGCATAGGTTCTAATACTAAAATGACAGATATGTAAGTGGCTTATTTATTGTGATGGAGTTAGTCTTCCTCATCTGAGCAGAAGCTAAGTTAATTTAATTTTCTATATGAATGCTGTACTTCATACTAGAAACCGGAGAGAGTCCAGTGGAGGACTACCAAGACGTTGAGGGACCTAGAGCTCATGGCCCATAGGGAGATGGGCTTGTTTAGTCTGGTGAAGAGGAGATTGAAGGAAAATCTGATAGTTGTCAGCAACTGGTTGAAGGAGGCTTACAGAAGCAGCAGAGTGAAAGTCTTCTTGGTAACAACAGATGGTATAACAAGGAACAACAGTCACATTTCCTGGCTTGAGACGTTCTGCCTGGGCATGAGGAAAATCTGTTCCACTGTTAGAGTGTTGGGGCCCTAGCACAGGCTGCTCTGAGAGGCTGTCAAATCTCCATCCTTGGAGGCTTTCAAGTCAGCTCATTAAAGCCAAGCACCCATCGTCTAGTGTCAGCAATAGTCCTACTTTGAGCAAGAGGTTGAACAAGAGGACTCTAGAACGTCCTCATAACCATTTAAGTGACTCTCTAAGACTCCCATGTAGTCCTGACATATAGGAAAAGTAGGAATAACTGAGGACTTAATTTTCAGAAGTAAATTATTTCAAAACCTTTAAAAATTATGCCAGTTATGAAAATGGTAAGTGATTTGTATCTTCTTTCTCTTTTTCTGCCTTCCTTCTCCCAGGACAGATCGACTGGTAGATAAGACACATAACAAGCGGTGTTCAATTGCCTGAACACTGGTGTTCAGGACCACATTTCTCAGATGCTCTGTGGTATCTGAGACACCTAGCTGGGATGAGCAGATATAAATCAAGGTCTACTGGGTCCCAAGCCCTACTAGGAAGACAGCTTGAAACCTCTATTTAAAAGACTGTATCCCATCTTCTTAGTGAAATAGTTTATTGTAAATCTGAGAAAGCACAAAGCCAGAATGAGTAGAATAATGTTTTGGTCAAGCTTTTTTGTTTAAATGTGACAGTTGTGACACAATATTTAATGCTGGCGAGAATTTGCTACTGCTGATTACAATATAAAACTGTAATATCTCATTTAAAGCCATTTGCAGGATCTTAGGACATTTCCTTCAAGTATTTGTCATCAAACACAGACTGAAAAGGATTAATGAATATCCTGGAGAGCACTGCTACATTTTAACCACTATTTTGCTTTAACACTATAATCTGTGTATTCAGGTCTGACACCAGTGATTATAAATAATATTCATTTAAATTAATAATTGTAATACTATGAATTTTGGAAGAAGAGGAAGATACAGGATTATCTGGGCAGGGTTATAATTTGCTGGTGAGCAACTCACAGAAGTTGAAGGAGAACTTAAACAGCTGAAGAAAAATAGAAGACAGGCATAACTTTTTGTTTTCCAAATATTGTGTTGACAGCAGTTTCAGCAGTTTTGAGTGGTTAAAAGACCGGAGTTGCAACAGTTAAGAGAATAAGTATGAAAGCCTCAAATTCACAGTGAATTAGACAAATAGTTGTTATTATGCCCACACTCCAGAGGGATTTGAGAGTTGCCAAAGACACTGAAGAAATATAGGGATTTAGCTAAGACATAGGGACTGCTGGAATTTTTCATAGTTAATTCCATGTTTGAACACCTGTCCTGTTTTTATTTCCTTTGGTTGTTTGCTCGTTTGATTTTATTTTTTCTAAAATATGAATCATCCAGAGACCAACAAAGACATAAAGATTTAACTCAATCACTGCTTATTATACCTAGCAGGAAACACAATCACTGATACACTAGTACACATATGCACTACCTAGTTGTCAGCTGTGCTTATTTATCCTTGTTTTTTTCCCCAGCTGTTCAGATTCTGAGTTTGATTTGGTTCAATTACATAAAAGAAGATATTTTCACTGAATTTATGTCTTTGGTTTGACCAAGTCTTCACAAAGTGATTTATTGGACCAAAATAATGTGAACATCAGTCCCACTCAATTTCATTGCCTGGACTCCAGAATGAGAACCCACAAAATGCGCAATTTTGTGGATGACCTCCAAAGACATAAAAAATCTTAGGCAAGGTAAAGACAACAGCACTCAAGGAGAGGAGGTCTCCTCAGATGATGATTCCAAAAATTACACATCACAGTTGAAACAGCAACACAAACACTTAAATCTGTGTACAATCATCAGTGTTTGCTTTTTAAAACTTCTCTTCAAAACTCCAGTTGCGAAAAGCAGCTTCTAACTTCAGTGACCTTTAGCAACAGCATTCCCATCTTTAGGGGACTGAGATGGACTTTCCACAGCTACCAGTGTAAAGACCTTTTGCCTGGGAGCATACAATGATACCGAGGTCAGAGGATTTGAAGGCAGCAGCTTTTACAGGGTTAGACTTCAGCTGTGTGGTGTTGACAGCTACCAGTTAATGTTTGCCATTTTGTGCCCTGGAGCCACCTGCAGTTTCAAAACAGATTAAGCAAAGAGGGGGCAAGTTCATGGGGGCAACTCTCTAAAGTGAAGTATCAGACTCAAAAGAGTCTGGCAAGAGGCAATACATAAATCAAAGCTTATAATTAATTACTGGTGCATTTGGTGCTGGATCTGAAGTTTTTGCATGGTATAGCCAAAATATGGGCTATTCTTTTTGTTCCTAATATGAATACTTTTTGGAGAAAGTGATCTTATGCAAAGAAGGAAAAGAAGTTGAACTGGCTGATGGATCGACTTTTGGAAATGGCCTGGTTGTATTTCCTTTCTTCAGAATAATTTAGAGCCCCAGTTCTCATTTTTTCTCAGGCTCCCACACTGTCTGAAGCAATTCTTGATCTTAGGTAGAGAGTTTAAACATATGTACCTCCTCTCCATCACCATTTTTCCCACATATCTTTGAAATTCTGAACCTGTTCTACTGTGAAACTAGAGTATCATTCAGCCAGACATGAAGAAGATAGCAGAAGAAAAATCTTATATTGCACTGAACAAACCAATGCAGAGGAAGTGCTGCTCTTACGCAATATATTTAAACACCCAAGAACATACAGAAGCAGTTTACTCCATAATACCTCTGTCTTGAAGCATAACCTTTTGGGGTTGATATGAAGCTGAGAGCATGGTCACTGTAATACACGCTGGAAATTTAGCCCTACCTTTCCTTCACTTGCTTTCCATCCTGTGCTGCCTACCAGGCTATCTGAAGGGTGCATTGCCTCACACCTGTCAGCAAACATTGGGACCTTTCTATATAAATTTTAGATGCTGAAGTCAAGATAGGAATAAATACCTTGAGAGTCTCGCTATTGTCAGTGGAATTAAATTCTATTGAAAGACATTTGAAAAGTAATGTATTGTATTCGTCCCAGCATATGATAGAAACCACTGTAGATGTAGTAATAGTGTGACTGAATATAAATGAATAAATTAATTTACATATGAAATATGGCTTCTGTAATTTTGTGAAGAGGCTCTAACTTAATGCCTTTAATAGCCTCCTGAAGATGTTGCACTAAGATATTTATCCAAAGTTATCCACTGCCCAGTAGAAGCCTTTGAATTCAGAAGTGTTAAAGCAGCATATAAATACATGTAGATATTTTTTTTTAAAACGAGTCTGCCAGCTGGAAAAAAGATGTAAATGGAGAGGCTGAGAACTGCTAATTATTTGAACCAGTTAAATAGCAGGAAGTGCTGGGCTGAGTATTTAACAGTTTTGCATTGCGCTAATCTCTGCTGGCAGCAGAGTCAATAAAAGCTCTATAGGGAGTCTGAACACAATGTGATTTTCCTAGCCAGATAAATCTTCCCCATCCCCACTATCCTTATTATCCTCCTGACAATGCATCTAACAATTGGAATAAATGTGTAATCGAGATCTATGCTGCAGAGTGAATTTGCTCTGAAAACCTTACACAGGAAACAGCCGCAAGTGAAGGCTCAAGTTCTGTATGAGTCGCATGCAGTTCTCTCTGCTCTGGGGGAAGGGAATCTCATCTAGAAAACAACAATGTGCATCAGTCAGGAAACTGTTTGACTTCCAAATGCATTTCTGATTCCAAGGCAGTAGCTGTAAAGCTTTCCTGAAGAAAAAAAGAAATCCAATTGCTAACAGCTGTGGGATTATCTCAGGTGTTTATTGCCTGTGTTCATCCTGATTGAAAACAAGAACAACAAAACCTGATCACAGGTATCACTTTGGATGAGAAGTGGAAATGAAATGGCAGAAACAAGAGGTGAAATAGACTGGATGAAAAATAGCATTTTCCTCATAATCTTTCTATGTAGGCTGCCAAATCTTGCCCCAAAGGCACTTGCTAAGATGATGACTATAAGAATATAAACCAAAAAAGGCCTTCCTGAATCATTTAGTTGTCTCTTGATATTACATTCAGCCATAGTATAAGATTCTTTTCATTATCTTTAGCAAACTCTACCTTACATAGAGTTGGGTTTCTCTCCCCAGTTGGAGGAGCTTTGGAAAACTCTACTAAAGCTCCAATTTTTAGGTATTTTTGAAATCAATTGTAAATTTTGGCCTATTTTTATATACAATTGATTTATACCAATTTGTTTTCCTGCCAGAAAAGTCTTACAGTTCAAATTACTCTTACCCACCTTGGAGAAATATGACCCCATGCTTTTACAGTGAGCCAGCACCAGTCCCATTTGTTTGCAACCTACCTTTAAATGATTATTCAGACTTACTAAAGTTTGCCACAAACAACGGTTGACTTTTCTACACACTGCACACACCAGTGAAGCAATTAGAAGATGATTTGTTATATCCTCCTTCAAAGTCCCTTGACAAAGGAGTCTTTTCTGGATATCTTCCAGATATATTTCTGCTGTCAATCTCATTTCCAAGTAAAACAACTATTAGTTTGTTTTACTGAATCTAATGCTTTAGGTATGATGAAAGCATAGTGGTAGAGAAGACATTTCCTCTACCTCTCCAGAGTGCTCAGCATGGCTGAGACAGGTTACAGTGAGAGAAAAAGGCCTGCCTTTAAGGTAAGCCTGCTTCTTATGGATATCCAAAGTCATAAGAGCTTGTCCTTTCAGAAACTAGGCATAAACATTTTGTGAATTAGTGATGACATAATGTACTAGGCAGATTAAACATGGTACATGCTAGAAATATGCACATGACCCACACTGCCCATCCTTCATCAAGTACAGTCAAACCATTACAGCCCTGTGATTGCATAGGACTAACTTATGAATGAAGACATCTAGACCAAAAAGCCCATAATACCAAAGGAACAGAAGTGAAGCTTCCAATTCGTTAGGCTGAGAACTGCTCTTTGACTCCTCATTAGCAGTAGGTTTGTGCATTATTGCATCTACAGTTCTTACCCATCTGGAGTACCTAGCTCTTTGTTCTTTATTCCCTTCCCTTCTTGGAATGAGCCCTAAGTTCACAAAAAACCCCACAACACTAGCAGAACTGGAGGTATCCCACAAGAAGGCAAATCATACTCCTGTAGACAGGACAGAAGATGTCCTGGAGGGAGCCTGACTGTGGCTTGTGCTTGTATCCAGTGACTTGAACAGCTCCTTGACAGAGGAGATTTCTGCATAGTCAGGACACCGCCTGTGTTTAAGAGTAGCTGTGAAGAATTAATTCCCCTCTGCCCTCTCTCCCTTCTCTTTGAAGGCCAGATGTCCCACGTGTCAATGGAGGTGTGAGAAAACCACTTCAGTACAAGTTTGTGTGAAAGTCCATGTCAGCCTCTCCAAACACATATTTCTCTGTTGTTGGTGCAGGTACTAAGGAGTACTCTTGTTACTGTCCTAGCTCTCTGGGAAGACAGCCAGTTGTTTAATCAGTGCTACCGAGGGAATTTCTACTATTTTTAGTAAAATGAGAGATTCTATCCTTCTGTCTCTGCCTTTCGGCAATACTATTGTATAGACCAGTCATACTCTAGTCACCTGTTTTTGATTCCTTAAGTTGGATTGATTACCGTGTAGACAACAAGAGTAAAGAATCAAACTTGAACTGTACATCCTCCCTCCCAGCTTCCTGGCCTCCGCTCTATTATTTCCAAGGTTTATGGAGAAAGAACCTGTCAATAGCACAGGTCTGCATCAAAGGTCACAATATTTCAATGCACCAGCTGTAATGCTGCACTGAAAATTATCTCATCTGGTGAAATCACAGTGCAATTAATTGCTACATTAAAATAGAATTTGCATAGCAGTACTTATGACATTCCCATTAAAATCACATTAGTTCATCATGATTAACACTCTTTTACTTAGCACAGAACAAATTAATCTGTGGATGTTTTGTTATACCTGTGCCCAGAAAAGCAACTCGTAGAAGTAGACATGGGACATGCATTGTTTCTGTTGTAAAATGACTGTTCGCCATCTGCTTCAAACCAGAGTAGGCAAGAATGATCAAGTAACTCAAAACCACACTTACTTTCTCTATGACCAAAAGAGTAAAAGTTGAATGAGATTTTTAAAAAAATAAAAATCAGTGATGCTAATTGTTTTGAATTTACTGAAAATCTTACTGTTCAGTCCAGTGACAGCAGAGATTAATAGGTGCTGAACACACAAATTCTTCACTTCTTCAATGTTTAGATGTGATCCATTGCTGTGATCGTTTTGACTAAGCTTTGCAGAGTGGAGTTCTTGAAAGTGAGGGGAAATGCAAATAATATATAACTTCTCTACTGATCTCAGTCCTCACAGATCACAAGGGGCCTCAGCCTATGAGGAAGGGAATACTGCTGTGACATTAAGAATTACTTGTGCATGTCTCTCTTGCGCAGTACAAGAGAGATATGGACATACTGAAGTGAGTCCAGCAAAGGGCCACAAAACTGATTTATGGCTTTGAGCATCTGTCATACAAGGAAAGGCTGAGTAAGCTGGGACTGCTCAGCCTGGGGAAGAGAACAGAGATCATGAGACCTTATTGCTGTCTACGGTTACTTCATATGAGGTTACAAAGAAGATGAAGCTAGACTATTCTCAGACCAGCATGGTATTTCATGTTCCAGATAAATATTAGGTGGTTAAGCCTGAGCTAAAAGTGACCCTAAAACAGCGCAGAAAGCTCTGCTAGCAACTAGCCAGCCTAGAAGCACATCAACAGAAAAAGTTTCTTTGATATCATTCCTTTGACCAAGTGGATTTGAAGAAAGGTAATGTTGCCTCAGTATTTTTCATTTTGTAACCTACTTGGTGAAAAAGTTTTCGAGGCTACTAGTAGGAAAGTGGTGTTTCCTAGCGGAGCTACATCCTTTTCTCTCCAAAATCCTAAAGATTAGTTAAAGGAAAAAAAAAAATACTCCCTGTGAGGCTAAAATAAGAAAGAGTACAGATCTCTGTATCTCAACACTGCAGGAAATCAATAATGTTAAATAAAGGGTAGTTTGTTCACTTCTAGATTTTTTAGTTACTTTAGTATTTCCTCACAGATATCGCTACAGCACATTTTTTAACTGGTCAGCAACTGGGGTCCTGCATATTAACTTCCTGAACATGGAGCAGAGTATATTTTGATTAGCATGTTTACATGTTAACCAAATGAAAGAATTAGAGACAAGATATTCACAGATGCTACAGAAGTGCATTGCAAAATGCAAATGGCAGCAGTAGAATAAAAAACAAGTTTAAACTTCTCTCTGATCCTACTTTGAGATATAATGCTGGGGAAATCATGCTCAATTTATTCATGGCAGGTATAAATAGTTTGCACTGGTTCTTTGTATGGAATTAATTTCACTTTCTGTCTTCTTCAGTAGTGAAACAAGCATCATATTGGCTTATAACTGTCACACAGTTAAAGAAAAAGAACCACTTGCAAATCACCCATAACCTAAAATTGGCTCAGAAAAACTCAACTTAAGGAAGCACCTTAATAAAAACATCAGTATGTTCATAGAAGTTTTGAATGCAAAGTCAAATTGATATGCCTGTAATAAAAAATTCTCTATTTCTGAAAAAAAAACAAAACAAAAAACCCCAAACAAACAACAAATCTCACTGTATTTACAGTTATGAACTTGGGTAAATGATTATCATAAACTCCTCATTTTTCTCAAAAAAGCTGTTCTTGAGCCTGGAGTTTCCTGTATTTATGTATGATGAGGAGAATTTGGGGAGATTTTGAGGTAAATCCCTTCAAGGTCATCAAATGGTGAAATAAAACCTTTATGGTTCGTTGTTGCTTTTTGTTTTGTTAAATATTAACATTTTTCAGTCATATAGACCAGCTTTAAAGAGATCAAACTTTCTATGCATGATGCTTCATTTGTTTCATGATAAAGTTTAAAAGCCATAAACCAGTTAAATTCCCCTCTGTGATAATACCCTTTTCAGTTAGCAGTATATTCAGAAGCCCACCAGGCAGATATTGCCTCTTTTCTGTGTTTCCATTGAAACTGGGTACATGCAATTTGTATATATAATGTAATAATGTATTGGTTTATTTAAGACAGCAAGATGCTTTCCTTTCTTGGTTTTCTTGGCTAGTTATTCTTGTGCACAATGAGAGAGGGGTTTTTTTTTCTATGTCCTTGTGAATTTACTGATTTGTTCTGTACTGTTCCTGCTAAAATTTTCTGATTCTCTTCCTTTGGATCACTGAGTAGTTTATATGAGCTCTTTAAAAGCAGTTTCAGAATTTCAGTGTGGATTCTGGAAGCTACTTATTTATTCACCACAATAAAATCAAATCTGCAAAAATCTACAACCTGATTCACTTCCCATTTAAAAACATGGCATCTTCTATTACTATTTCTGAAAGTGTTTTGAATATTTTTTCCATGCATTCATAGAAAACTAGCAGATTTTTCTTACAAGTAATACAAAGCACGTATTACTATACAGCTATATAGTCAAACAATGTTCAGCCTTTATTTAATCTTATCTAGTAGTGCATTCCTAGATGATTTGGATGGACTGGGTGTGCTTCTTCAGGAACCTTGTGTGTAGAAAGTGGAAGGACAGTTGTTCAGAACAGATTTTTAAGGACAGGCTTAGGACATTTTTGACTGAGAGTAATTTATTAGTCAGTTCTTTTGTACTTGTAGCTGCTAGTAGGCAGCAATGACATGCCCTAGGGAGGAAAAATCTCCACTTGTTGGGATTGGCACACATTGCTAGGTGAGAAAACAGTGTAAAGCAAAAGGTGCAGGTACAAATCAACTCACAGTCTGGAGAGTGCTGCAAACTGTGATTACTGTGCATAGGGCTGCATGGGTGCTTAAGCATCCATCAGACTTCACTTACCTTTCTTCCCACCTTGTTATGCATGAGCCAGTAGGGAAGTCTAGGACAGCTCAAGTGAAGCCCAGTTAACAGGGATTTCCTGAATCACCTGCAAAAAGATAGGAAAGTGTGGTGTTGTCTTTGATTTTTTACTCATAGGAGTAGGTATAGCTCTGATACTTTCTATGCTGCTTGTGCCCTCAATTATGAGGCAAAACAATGACAACCACTACAACAGTTGCAACTATCTAGTGAAATTACCATTTATTCCAAAGGCACAGTTGATGTTTAAGTGCCAAGCTTCTTCTGAAATCACTGGAAAAACGAATGTCCAACTCTGGTTTGCATGGCTGAAAATATCCTCACAGAAAAGTTATTATCATCCTAAAATATTGTGACTCTATAACTCTCGCTGCTGGATTTTGTTTTAAACCAGGGTACAGTTACTGCAATATGTTTGTCACTTTACTCTCTGTCCCCTATGGGATGTGCCATCAGGCAAACAATGCACTCGAATAGATAGAGAATTGTCTTACCAACATCTACAAACAGCAGGGTGGTAATATTTTACAAATAACCAGAAAGAGATGCATTTAACTTCTATTATTTTAGCACCCCTGTTGGAAATATGCCTCAGCTCTTACAAAATCCTCCAACATATGCATGATTACAAAATATGCCATGGTATCAGTCCGTTCTCCACTGCGTAGTGCATTGCCTGACAGACAATGTGCTTTGCTGCACTGTTATTAGCTGTCTTGCTGCAATGCAGTATGTTACACAGAGTTACTCTGGTGTATGCGACTCTGCCCTGCCCAGACTCTGAATTCACTGAGTAAATGCTGATTATCTTGAAATGGTAATAACATGATTTTCCAGTATGGGCCACAACAGCGATCATATTGTTAACAAAAGCTGTGATTGGCAGCCAAATTATATACTGATCACAATTATTTGAGCCATTAATTGGAGTATAGCATTTCCTCTTGAGATAACAATGATTAAAATTTATGCTGATAGATAATTTTAGGTTAGGATTGAAAACAGATTTTTAAATGCACATGCAAGTCACACCTTTGAGGAGAACTTGCTGATAAACCTGATAGTTTATCACTGTTGTAATAAGGAGAAATGAAAGCAATGTCAATGTAAAACAGCAGCATCCAATGGATTTGAAAACCAACATGGCATTTTCTAGGCAACTCGCGTAAGATTTGTGTTGCTATCCACCTGCAGATGGTCTGAGCAACTTTTATGTAAAATCAGCAGGCATAATGAGACATTATTAGACACTCAGCAGGATCCTCTGTCCTTGTTTTTCAGAGGAAAAGCTTCACTTGCTGAATTGATGAAGCATTTCAGTACATTGGCTCAGATCTTCAGAGGTGCTCAGGTAACTAACAGGTATTGATTTCAATGAGCACTATGCGTCTGGACACCAAGATACTAAATCACTGTCACTATATAGTCTCTCTGTCTGTAAGGGCTGTATACCACCATCTAATAATGAATCTTCATGCCCATCATGGTCAATATCATGACCTAAGATTTTGTGACTACCTAAGTTTCGACCCCATCAATCACTGGTGCAAAGCAGCCTCTACCTCTCCATAAAAGCTGATCAGAAGTCAAGAATGTCACAATTTGCATTTGCTCAGCTTTCCCTCCTCTTAACCAGCCATGAGTTCAGCTGTGCTGGTGCAAGGTCAGCAGCAGATGCCCCATCTGATCCAGCAGCACACACTGCCGTGGCTGCCAGGTATGGGTGGCCAAGCCATGGGGCTGGAAGGAGTGCAGTGGTGGCTGGAGGGGTTGGGCCTGGGCCACGAAGGGGAACGCTCCTAATCTGAAATACTGAGATCATCATGGAAACTACCAAAATTAACAGAGCTGCAAAACTGACAAATAACCATGCCATTGCCAAACTGCACACACATGCATAAAAAAATGCAGACATGCGCGTGGACTTGTGCAAGCTGCAGAAGTCAGCACCACTCATCACAGTTAGTCCTCAGTACTCTACTGCAGAATGAGGATCGGGAGATTAACCTTGTGCCACTTTTGCTAACTCATTTTAACCTCCCAAACTTTCAAAAGTCTGGCAGACGTGAGCAGTCATCAGGAGGAAAGAAACTGCTGAAATTCAGTCCACATTCCCCTTTGAAAACTATCTAAAGACTCTGACACTTATGCATTCTATCATATTTTTTGTGAGTAACATTTTGGACCCAAATCCTTATACTATAACACAGTTCTGTGTGAATGCAAATATCCAAGGCCTTTAAGCTAGGTGCTATAATCAGTATAATGTTCTTAAGCTTGAGTAGCTGATGCTGGGAAAGAAGACAGACACCACACTGCCAGAGCAGAGAAAGCTTTGGTCACCCACTCCAGTGGAATGTGCAGATCCAGGGCAAGGACTGTGAACAGGACCGTGCTTTGCAGCAAAGTGTTTGTTCTTGTAGACATTAAAACAAAAACCTGCAGTGTGGTAATAAATTACTCAAACCCATAAATGTTAAAGTCCATCTTATAAAGTGTGATGACTACATGAATATACTTGGCTCCTAAGCATTCCCTGGCATATGCACATAACTGTCTGAGCAATGCAGTATTGCACCACAATATGGTAAGGTCAGAAAGCACCATCAGAAAGACCTTCACCTACCACACCTTTTCTATTTATTTTCTTGTCCTAGCAGCTTGTGGTATCTTCCTGAGGCAGGGAAGACAGTCCTGTTTTGTTCATGCTGTATGGAAAGCTGGAGTGCCTCTCCCAGATGCAA
This sequence comes from Brachypteracias leptosomus, assembly GCA_013401335.1. Taxonomy (NCBI): domain Eukaryota; kingdom Metazoa; phylum Chordata; class Aves; order Coraciiformes; family Brachypteraciidae; genus Brachypteracias; species Brachypteracias leptosomus. The sequence continues at coordinate 94,330 of VYZX01030844.1, forward strand.
TATTCTACTTACCAATAAGCTAAATATATTGCTTACTTTGCCCTCACTGTATTTGTCTTCAGGAGTATCTATCAATCAGCCCCTTCAACTTGTTTTAGTTCATAGTGTAGATTGAAGAACAAAAGCTTCAAGACATGGATCTGGATTTCTCCAGGCTCTGTAATTAAATAAGGCAAACCACAACAGAATAATCAAACAGCATGTCTAAGGGTATTGTTACAACTTTGAAAAACAGCACCCAGGAGATACAGAGCAGTAGTTGTAAATATGGAATGCCAAAGAGATGCTGTAGGGACAGGATTTTCTTGTTATGGGGGACAGTCATTGTGTTCTATGGGAAACCTGAGGAATACCAAGATAGGTCAATACTCACAGCATTGTGAGACCCAGATAAACAGGAAACAACTTGACCTTGAACACTTATTCTCAAATCACTGAATGTCCACTTCCCATTAGACACCAATTACTAAATTAAGCCAGAATCCATGGGTCAAATCTCACATGTAACTGCTAACTAGCCTTTCCTGAAGTCAGGTGTTACTGGAAAAGAGGTGTGGTGAGTCTTTGAGAAAGCACCAAACAATGCATAAAAAGTGTGTATAAAATTACCTTCTTGAGCTTCTGTTTAGTGCTTGACAAAAGTTTCTCACAAAGGCACATTCCAGTCCTCCCCTGGTTCCTACTCTGTTTTCTCCCTCTGTGTAGATTGTTTACATTCTCCCCACATTGACTCTGTCACTGAAGCAATCCATCACAGCTATCCATCTCACAGATCATTAATGTTGTTGCCATTCAGGCAGCAAGACATGGGTAGAAATACAAAATATAAAATGACCCTTTTCTCTCAAGGAAAAGAGAAACTGAAAATTGGTCACTGTGTAAGTGTGGTGTTTTCAGTTCCAGGAATCATTCCGTTCTGTCTTGTGTAGAGGAAGTTGTCGCATCTGTACAGCTAGGGTGCAGGATAGAAAGAAATCTTTGATAAATGTCACAGCTGCATAATGTCACAAGTCACCTTCTAGGATTTAATCTTTGTTTTCCAGTAATTACTGTCGTTGTCAAGACATTTATTTGCACTGACTCACGAAACAAAAGCAGAACACAGATAAGGTAATTCCTGTGTTTTGGGTTTTCAAGTTGTATACAAAAGAGCCAAATATCCTTAGCTTTCTCAGGATTCAGTGTGAGGGCTGCTAGCACAGCCTCCTATAGATACACCTTATCTACAAGGAGTTCCCAGTGCCTTCACTGGGAATGGCTCTGTGCTCTGGCTCCTGGAAGTCAGGCAATTTTCCTATTCACCTAAGCTGCCCAGCCTCACATCTCAGCTCACAGACCAGTCCAAGTCCTCGGAAAAACAGATTTCTGTTTCTGTAAAAAATTCTTTAAGTACAACTTCTTTAATTTAAACTTTGGTTTATGTGAGAGGAGCACACTACTGCCCTGTTATTGGTGTTTACAGGCAGGTGAAGCCACACACACTTGTGTAAGTGGATCTCGGCTATCTCCTACACCCCACAGTCTATCAGACCTGGATCCTCTGTTGCCTTCAGGGTCTCTCCAGTCGCTGGTAGCATGAACAGGCCTCCAGAACCTGGTCCCTCTCCAGGGGCTGTTACTGAGACTCCCCCAACACACACCTGTACACAGGACAGAACCCCTCAGCCAGGAAAATGGCTAGAAATGGAGTTTAGTGAGAGGCCAAGACAGACTGCATCAGTCACTTACAGGGCACAGCCAGGCAGGTGCACTGGCCAGACCCTGTGTGCACATGACCAGCCCTTTTTGTCCCTTTTCCCACTATTTTCCCACTCACTCCTCCCCAAAATACTTTGATCCTCCCTTTCCTCATCCTCCTCAGAATACCCCTACTTGTGTAATCCCAAAATGCCCTTCCTCTGCCCCTCATACTGAACCCACATCCCTGGCAGTGACCTCTCCATCTGTGGGGTGATGGAGACCCTCTCCCACTGACTCGTGGTGATGGGGTTCTTCAGCCCATGGGCTGAAGCTCCCCAGGGCAGTCCAGAGGAGTGAGCTGGGGCTCATGTCTGTGATGGGGTCATCGGGGACCTCCCTGTCCTTGTGCCTCAGGGTCCTTCATGGTGGAATATGAGCCTTTGAGAAGCTGATTGCTTTCCTTTGATGCCCCAGGAGCAGTTGGTTGGGGTGTAATTGGGGTCCCCTCTCATTGATCCTGGGAGCTTCTTTGTACATAGGCACCAGAGGAGTCTGACCACATAACCTAAGAGAAAAACTACCAAATGATTTGCCTGAGGCTACAATTACTTCACTGAAAGCTTTCTGGTGTTTTTGGAAACTTACGTTATTTTTAGTTTATGAAATCTTGACTGAAAAAGATCTAGATTTGAAAGTACTCATCTGAAGAAAGTAATTTAAGTAATCATTTCCTAAAATGTGCTCTTATGTTTAAGAGGGTTTCTTTGTAAAACTATTACCCCAGAGGAAGTGCATTTCCAGTGATATTAAGAGAGTTTCTACTACAGGACTGATATGAAGTACCTAGGTGACCGCAAACTTCACCCATGCATGAGCCCTCTGAAAGTTATTCTTTTTATAATAGCAAGAGAACAGGGAGCTTCTAGCAGAATCGTAATTTAGTTACAGAAAAAACTTCATTACAATTATCCAGTGAAGAGAGCTTTTTACTTAAACTGTAATGCTGTACTCCAAAGTTCAAATCATAATATACAATGCCACCAGAGAGAAATAAAACACATCTTAGCCTTGCAAAGAAGAATGATTACAATGTGTGAATTGGTCATATAAAAAGTGATAGGCTCCCTATGGTCTGGGGAACTTAAGTTGCTCTGCTGAACAGCTAGGCTATTTTTGGAAACTAAGATACATTATTTATAATGTAAAGAATAATTCTGAAAAGTTACTGATCCAAGACATATCTAAGTTACAGATGAGAAATCACAATTTGATAAGGCAGTATGACTTTAAAAAAAACACTTGGTCTTAGGAGTCTGTTTGTCTAATAAAATGTCCATAGCACAAGTATAAAAAATAACATTACTTTCAAATACTTCAACTCTTTTTCTTTTTTGGGGGGTTGTTTGTGTTTTGGCTTTTTTTCATTGGAAGTCCTTTTACTTTGTTCTTTGATCCTGCTAATTTCTATAATTACACATATTTAGTTTGTTGCAATATTTAGGCAGAGAATTGTTACAAATTCCAAGAAGAACCTCATTTTTTAAGCATTGTCTTCTCTATAACCTCATTTTTTAAGCATTGTCTTCTCTATTCTACTCTGTGCCTTGAATTTTTTCTTGCACTATCATATTTTTCTTTCACCTTTTTTACCATATCTGAAATTAGTCCATGCAGCTTATGGGAAGACCACTCGCTTACCTTCTGTTATGCTAAAAATTTTACTATGGGCAGAGAGGACTGAACAATTTACATGTGAAGACAAGAACTTCATAGTGGAGTTAACAGGCTAATAAGTCTATTTATTAGCTTAGTAACAACACTGTACACTAACAGCCCAGATTCATACAGAAAAATCTCCATATCTGTTAAATATTTTATATAGAGAAATCTTTGTTTTGCCTCCTCCTTTTCTTTGATATTATGCTCCCCCTGCCAGTGCTATTCTGGGTGGTAATACTGACAGTCACTATCCAGGGATGTCATCATACTGGGGTCTTTGTGTGGGAAAGGGCTAGGAGCAGAGTTGTCTTCCTCCTCTTCTCCAGGAGAGGCTGGATTATTATCTTGTCTTAGGGTCCACATGGGTGTTTTTATATATATTTTCTTATCCTTTTATCTTAATTAATTCCAAGTTATCAATTTTTTAATTTTCTCTTTGTGACCTCTAAAATGAGTATTTCCTGAACAAGACCTTTAGAGCAAGCCAGATTTTTTCCCTCACTCCATGTTGTTGATATGATGAATTGTCCAGATGCTACCATTTTTAGGTAAACCATACATCTTTATGCTTATCTTTGTGAAAAAGTATGGATTGTGGGATGTATGCTTTCTTTCCACTCCCACATCATCACTGAAGTTACAGTTACATTCAGATCTCGTGTTCTCTGCCTTTTCCCCCGTCTTCTTCCACCTCAGTTTTCTTAGTGTAATTAGGGAATAAATTATATCATAATATCATAAAACTACTGGACTACTGGATGTAATAATTTAAGTAAATTATCATGATGTTGTTTGACACTCTGAATAAAACACTTGGGCAATGTCGTGTTCCAGTACTAGGAACTTGCATTGCACTATACAATTTGTGATTGGCAATTGTACTTCATACAAGCAAGATATTGGACTTAGGCCAGAAAGGGTAACAAACATTATTTTTAAGTCTACTTTCATTTTAGCATTATTTTTAAGTTTAAAGTTGCAGTTGGTTTTAAATCAATAAGGATAAATGTTCCTTATCCCTGTTTTTGAAGGATACATAAAAGACCCCTAGAGCACAGTACTCTCATTGTTCAAAATGTAAGCAGTTTTAAGCCAGCCTCTTCATTTGCATTCTAGTAATTATTTAAACTCCTGTGCCTCCATGCTATAACATTTTAACAGAACGATACAGGAATAAAATGACTAATTAGAAATGCATTATATATGGTCAGCAGGCTGCAGAGTCCTGCCTAAACTGGAAGGTGTCGGCATCAGGGTTTGTTTTACATAGTGTTCACATAGTGGAAAGTCAATTCCTAGCTAGCTAACATTACAGGGCTGTAAAACACATCACATCATTTGGTATAGTCTCATTTCATTAATTTTGCACATGCCAAGGAAGCTGAAGATATTTGTGTTATGAAAATTTAAGGGAGTTTAAAAATTATTTCAACTTGCCTTCTCATCCTTTTGATATTAAGGTCATGTGTCCTCATCACAAGTTCAATAAAGCCAGACTCAAATGTAGCCATAAAACTTTCTGTAAATGATATGAAACACCATTTGGTTCCACCAAATGTTATCTCTTAGTGTCCTGGCACTTAGTCTAGAAATGAAGAACATGTATATCTCATAGAAACGTGGGAATCACTCCTATGATTTAATAAAGTGTCTGGTTTTAACTCCATAAAAATGGGAACTGCAGGACCTTGTTTATACGCTGGTTGTTACCATAAGACTGAATTTTATCCATCTTGCATCTCAGATGGGAATGTGTTTGAAGACATCATAACTACACCACGGAGGGGACAAACACCTGCCATCTTTCTTGTTACTTATTATTTTACACTGAGATGAAGATTTGTCTCCAAAGTTAGGTAGTGAACATAACCTTTTTATATGAGATGTGCTACAAACGCAGAACGGAGCAATCTTCTCTACCAATTATTTACCCAACATATTGTTGGGTTTAAGGTTTGGGGAAGGGGAGGGACAGGTGGAGCGGCTATTCGACTCCCCTTCCTGCCACACTCTATAAAAGGACACAGGAAGTTCTACTCACCCCTTCCTCGCTGGGATTGCTGCTGGGACCTGCACCTCTGTGTGGTTGCTACAACTCCACGTGGCTCAGGAAGAATCCAGCAACATCTGAGGATCAGTGTTGTATATATTAATATATATATTCTCTTGATATCTTTGTACATTCCCCTTCCTTTAATATCTCTTTTGTTGTTCCTTGTTAAAAGTTGTAATCTTGATTTACAACTTTGTGTGAGGCCTTTCTTCCTCCTCTGGTAGGGAAGAGGGGGGGGAAGATGGGTGAAACAAATTCTGCTCCATGGGGGATCACCCTGAGCCGTAAACGGAGACTTGTATCTGTTCTAGTAGAAAAAAAGAGGTGTAGGCCTAAGCCCTGCTCTGCAACCAGCCATGATTTGATCACAGTTATGTTCCCTGGAATAGTTTTGACTCATACCTGCTAGTCCTCTCCCTGATCATGTTTTGGCACAGGGATGGATGAGTGGATGGATGGATGGATGGATGGATGGATGGATGGACAGATGGATGGACAGATGGGGCCACCCTGTTCAGATGGAGGAGAGAGTGTAACTGTGCTGAGATGAACCACACCATGTACCCTGTCCTCTGGGCAAAAACCAGTCCCTGGACCATTTCATTTAGTAGCACAGAGACAGCCAGAGAGCTTTATCCCTCTTTTATTTAATAAAAAGAAACTCTTAACCACTCAACGTAATTGAAAACTTTATTTCATGGTTCTGTGTCATGAAAGAATAAACGTATAGTTAGTCAGACTAATACACATGCTTGTCTTTTCATGCTCCTCTTCTGTGTCTCACACATCTCCAGTATAGCAACATTACTTCTCTTTTCCTCCCACTGTCCTTCATGCAAGACATGGCTGCACACGGGTTCCCAGAGCAGGAGTGCAGCAGGAGCATACTGCAACTGGTGCTGTCCTGGGCAGCAGCCTGCATCTGTGAGCCCTGTCCAGTGATGTGGCCTGGCTTCAGCTTCCCAGAAAGCTGATAAGCTGGAGAAATGCTCAACTTGCTCACTTTTTGCTGATGTGTAAGATGACTGAGATCTTGCAGGGAATTACTGAATTACTTTCTCTTGTTTATCGTGAAGATATATACATTCAGAGTGATTCCTATAAAGGATGTACACAACACATGTTTCTGTGTGTTGAGGTGATGTGTATAATATCATATTTATTTCAGTGTAATTCAGTAGAAAACCATTCTCTGCATTTAGATTCTTCCCACTTATTTTTATCAAGATCAATTCCCAGTCTGAATCTCCCAACAAGTTACATCTACATCTATGTATGCACTTTCAATCACTATGATGCCTATAGTGTCTCTTAATCATTAAAAGGCTTTATCCTGACAGCATACTCTGAAATAGAGAGATATTGCTATTCATATTTTAGGAATGAGGAAATGAGGTGAAGTAGCTGACACAGGCCACTTAGGATGTCCGTGATGAAGCTGTAAATTGATCCAGCTTCTCTGAGCCCCAGCTGGCACCTCAGGTGCTGGGAACACTCATTCCACCAGTACTACATCGTCTATCCTTGTGAGGATACAGGGAACAGTACAGAGTGAAAAATACTGCTATCAACACATTAATTTATCTCAGAGCAATATCCAAAACAGAGATAAATTCCTTGAATTTTTGGCAAAAACTGTACATGGCAAAACATGCACTAGGCTTGGAAAAACTTGTATTAAATCCACTCACAAATTTATTTTGAATCTGTTGAATCATTCTTGTTAAAGAATAAAATTCTTACTTTTCTCATTCCTTGCCTGAATTTTGAGCTGCCATCACTCTGATGCCACACAAGCTTTGAAGTAGGATCTCTGTGAACCCAGAATCGATTCAGCAAAGCTTTTAAATGCTTGCCTGAAGCCAGTGGGATAACTTGAGGTGCAAAGTTAGTCAAGGTGAGTACTCTGAGGAGCTGTAGGTTTCAGGGCCACCCTCCAACATCCACTGAAATTGACTGGAATCTGTTCACTGACGGCAGTGCGATTCAGTTCAAGTTCATTTTAACTTGCAAAAGACATGAAATACAAACAGTAGTAAACAAGGGAAATAATTCAACCCTTTTTACTCAAGAAAGTCAGCTCAGAAGGTCCATTCTTGCAGTGCATGGCCATCCATGTCACATGAAGTCATTCCTATGCTAAGGCGGGGTCTGCACTTTGTGAGAAACGATGAAAACCCATGAAACCAGAAGTTAAGCTCCGGGCCTGCGGCAGCTGCAGAGGCAACAAAGGCTCTGCAGAGCCTGGGGTGCTGTAGTAGAGGTCTGTGTCCTGAGCTGGGCTACAAGAAGGCTTAACAGGCTTGAAAGAAAGCTGTCATTTAAGGAGGCCTATCGTATCAACTATAGAGAGCAAAAAGCTTGGCCCAGACCAGCAAAATGTAAGACAAAGTGAAAGAAGGAAAACACATACCTAGTTCAAAGGAATATGAATGACCAAATGAAGAGTTACCACTTTACATCTCCCAGACTCATACTAATCCATGAGAAATTACTTCAGGTGTTCTGGTTTTGGCTGGGATAGAGTTAATTTTCTTCACAGTAGCTGGTATGGAACTATATTTTGGATTTGTGTTGAAAACATTGTTGATAACCCAGGGATGTTTTAGTTAATGCTGAGTAGAGCTTGGACAGCATCAAGGCCTTTCTGCTGCTCACACCACCCTGCTAGCAAGTAGGCTGGGTGTGCATAAGGAGCTGGGTGGGGACACAGCTGGAACAGCTGACCACTAGTGACCAAAGGGATATCCCGTAACATATGACATCATGCTCAACATATACAACTGGGGGAAGTGGGTGGGGGAGGGACATTTGGAGTTATGGCATTTGTCTTCCCAAGTAACCGTTACGTGGGATGGAGCCCTGCTTCCTGGAGATGGCTGAACACATGCCTGCTGATGGGAAGCAGTGAATTAAATCTTTGTTCTGTTTTACTTGAGTGCAGGGCTTTTGCTTTACTTATTAAACTGTCTTTATCTCAATTCATGAGTTTTCTCACTTTTACTCTTCTGATTCTCTACCCTGTCCCACTGGGCAAGGGGAGTGAGTGAGTGGCTGTGTGGGGCTTACTTGCCATCTGGGATTAAACCACAACATCAAGTAAAATAGTTAACAAGATCTCTTTTTCTCTATCATACGTGCATCTTGCTTTGCCCATATAGGAAGAGAGAGAGAAAAAAAAAACCTTAGGAAAGCTTTCATTTGTTTAACTAAAAATAAACGTCTGCTGCCCAGGGAAGTGGTGGAGTCACCATCCCTGGAGGTATCTAAAAGACATGTAGACATGGTGCTTGGGGACTTGGTTTAGTGGTGGACTTAGCAGTGCTGGGTTAACAGTTGGACTTCATGATCATAAAGGTCATTCAGAACCTAAACAATTCTATGAAGCTATCACCCTCCAGTTTCTGTTAGCACACTTTCCCACGCTGCTCTGCACTGAGCAGGTCGCTCTGTGGCAGCAGACAGAGAAGCAGCACAGCAGTTTCCCGCGTCCGTGGCAGGGCACGGAGGGGAAGCTGTGGAGACAAGGGAAGCAGCACAGACGGTGTTAGTCACGCTGGGAGGCAGGCAGAGGAAATGGAGCAGGAACAGAAACAAACAAGCAAACCCAGCTCAAGGCTGAACTGCACCCAGAACAAAGGCCCAACTACAAAACAATTCATAGCACTGTAAACAAGAAAGGAAAAATTCTGCACATGGAATGAGGAAAACATCTGTGTCCATTGCTGTGTTCTCACACCCTCCCAGCCAGAGACATCCCCTCCTTGCCGTTTCACAAGCATGCGCTGAATTCCCCTGCGAGGGAGCTGGTGGCCAGGATGGAGGCTGTGCTGCTTCCCAACCTGCATCAGGACCTGTGCAAAATCTGATGCAGGTCACCATGCACTGATGCACTTGACACACATTTCAGCAACCGTGCCAGGCTGGCCTGGGGCTCCGCATCCTCTGTGTTTGCAATTCCAACTCACATGGCTAAATGCTAAATAGAAAGAAGCAAACTCCATAGGATTCTGTGTGTCCTCTGGGTTTCGGTCATTATGAGTCATTGGGGTTTGGAAGGCAAAAGTTGTTTAGCTCAGAAGGCATATGACAAAACTGTACTCTGGGCCATGAAAAAATGTATTGCCCTCCAAAGAGAGAACCACGTATCACCTGAATCCCAGTGAAAAAAAAGGCTGAAATGTTAAATTGTTTCATGTCCAAAGCTGAGGATGTGGCTTTTCTGTATCTGAAGAATCCAATTAATAGCTCATATAATGAGATGAACATATCTAAAGAAACTAAAAACATGGTAATGAACAAAAAGAAACTACTTAATATCTTGACTATAAGAAACTGCCCTAGGAATTGAGTATTTCACACTTAACGTATTCATCCAAAGTACCTGTTACTGAGCACTGTCAGACATTCAGTGGCAGACAGGACAGTCAGTAGACTTGATCACTCTCACTGGTTCCCACATTAAAGGTTGCTCAGCCTATGGGGTCATTGGATTTTTCCCACTGGCTTCACAGCATCCAGGTGTCACCACAGACAGTGCTGCTTTGCTGCAGAACTCACTTCAGGTCCAAGAATAAACCTGTAATATCTAGAGTCATGCAATCTTCACACCATCACCAAAACTCCTTGTAGGACCTACTTGGCTATTGTGTTTCAGTGCTTTTGAAAATTTCTTGCATCAGTGTAAACCCCCCTTCTCCCTCAAATGGCACATTTTTCTTTTTGCTCTTGAAAAGTTTAACTCAGTTCCAGGGAACCACACACCCATGCCATGGCAGATACATGTTTCAGGTCTCTCTGGAGACATGGTTGGACTATCCAAGCAGCATTTCAGTCCTCAAACCCTCTGCCCAGCCACAGACTCTCTTTACAGTAGCCTAAAGCCTAAAAAGACAGCAAGCTCCATCAGGTGCTTATGCTCATGTCTGTGCAGTTATTCCAACCTGCCAATGACATGTCCTTGCTTGGCTGCTCAGAGCTCACTTCACAGGCTCACTGCCCTATTACTTACTCCATTTAAGGCTAAATATTGTCAGTGTTCTCCCTGTCCTCACAAAACATAACCAAGTAAACCTCCTGAAGCAGGTTCAATCCAAGAGCTCAATGTCTTGATGCAACAATTAGTAGGGATGTACATTCTGCTTTCCTTCTCTCTGGAAGGAAACGGGAGCACAGTCATAGAATCACAAAATCATAGAATCATTATGGTTGGAAAGGATCTCTAGGATCAAGTTCAACCTTCATCCCAACATCGCCCTAACCACTAGACCATAGCCTCAAGTGCTACATCTACTCATTTTTTAAACACCTTCAGGGATGGTGACTCCACCACTTCCCTGGGCAGCCTGTTCCAGTGCCTGACCACTCTTTCAGTAAAGAATTTCTTCCTAATATCCAATCTAAACCTCCCCTGATGCAACTAGTCAGACAGTGAGCTATGGATTATTCAAGTATGCCCCAGCAGAGATGATGGGAAATGTGGGAGGACACAAACCACATCTACAGGTCTCATTGGCAATAGCCTTTTTGGTCCTTCAAGTAAAGGGTTTACCTGGATCAAGCTCCGACAGCCAAAGATGATGCATTGACTGGGAATGCTAAGTGCAGCTGGGTATCCACTACTTTTAAATGGTAGAGATTCATGCAGGGCCCTCTCCTATTAACCATATCATGTTCACTAACTGTTTTCTCTGAAAATTCCCTCCTTACATGCCTATATATCTCCTTATATTGCATAGAGGAGTCCACATGCTGTACTGAAGGCAGAAGGTTTTCTTAGCTGGCAGTAATAGCTAGTCACTGCAGCAGATAAGGTCTCAATTGATTCTGTCAAAGGAAATGCATCATAAATTATTATAGTTTAACCGAAAAGGGTCCAAAAAAATCAAGAAAAAGACAACTAAGTGTCAGAAGTGCAAGAGTCTATATCTCAGTGCTGATGGTTTTAAGAATGTTTTGCACTAATTTGGATTGGGAGGACAAGAAAAAAAAGGAAAGGAAAAATAGACTGAATCTCGATCTGACATTTTAGTGTGACTTTCCTTGTAGTGAGCTCTACCAGACTGTGAAAAGCCTTCCAAGGGAAGTGATGGCAACAACATTGATTGGGTAAGGCACTTGTGCCTTTGGTAAAGCTTGAGAACCTGTCTCTGAACTGAGTCCACTCCAAGATACGCATTTCTAGAGAAGCAGAATCCTTAATAAAGCTGCTAGAATGTTTACCTAATTTTTGCAAATTTAATGCCTCTAAGTTGAACAGGCATGCCATATGGTTGTAAGCAAAGCATCCATTTTATGTTTTGAACTAGAGCTATTCCCTGGAGTATAGGCAAACTTGAAAAACACTTTCTTTCTTTCTTTTCAACCCTGTGGCTGTTTTATTCTTCCTCTCTCCAGGGTCTCATTTAATTAGGTGTTGGACTCCTGAATAAATCTTTTTTACACTTGTTCTTCTCATATTTAGAATCATAGCAGCCATTGCTTACCACTCAACTTCTGATTTATACATAGATTTATACATTCTACTACATAGTAGTAGAATCATAAAATCATAGAATGTTTGGAATTGAAAGGGACCTTTAGTCCAACACTTCCTCAAGCAAGCAGGGACATTTTTAACTAGATCAGGTTGCTCAGAGTCCCATCCAACATGACCTTGAATGTTTCCAGAGATGGAGCATCTACCACTTTTCTGAGCAACCTGTTCCAGTATTTCACCACCCTCATTGTAAAAAAATTCTTCCTAATATCTAGTCTAAACCTACCCTCTTTTAGTTTAAAACCATTACCCTTTGTCCTGTCACAACAGATCCTGCTAAAAAGGTTGCCCCCATCTTTCTTATGGGCCTCCTTTAAGTACTGAAAGGCTACAATAATGTGTCTTCAGGGCCTTCTCTTCTCCAGGCTGAGCAACTCCAACTCTCTGTCTTTCTTCACAGGAGAAATAATAATTTTTGTGGCCTCCTCTGGACCCGCTCCAACAAGTTCATGTCTTTCCTATGCTGAGGACTGCAGAGCTGGACACAGTACTGAAGGTGAGATCTCCCCAGAGTGGACTCATTTCTCTTGGCCTGCTGGCCATGCTTCTTGTGATGTAGCCCAGGATATGGTTGGCTTTCTGGGCTGTGAGAGCAATGATTGCTAATTTTGATCATACAAATATTGTAGTCAGTATCAGGCACTTGTCTATTCACATGTGCGTGCAGGAAAAGTAAGTCAGAAACATTCTAAAGTAATCCACAGAGTCATTTTAGAAAACCTAATGGGGGATTAAAGAATAACAGTAAGGATAATCTGGATCTCAGATAGCATATTTCATCCATAGAGCTTAAATTATTTTACAAAGTAGATACCAGAAGCTCACAATTTAAAATGAAGAAACAAATACATAGACTACTCTATGATGTAAGGGGGATGTGAAAAGGATGTACTGTGGGTCCTCATGGAAAAGCTTCTCAAGTGAAAACAGATTTTATATTTAGATCTATTTTTAAGATCACCTTTTCCAGAGATTAGCCATTTCCAACGGCTTTGGTAAACTATAAGCTCAATGGCTTTACTATTCCCACTCTAAGACAGCACTGACTCATTAATTTTGAGCACCAATCAGCTTGTAGGTGTCTGGGTCACTCAGCTTCCAGGTAGCTTTAGAAAACTGCTTCTGAACTGGTAGACCTGTCTCACTGCAGACTGACACTGAGAGCTAGCTTGTCCCACATTCACTCTCATAAAGAAATTCTGAAGGTCCCACTGATAGCTGCAAGCTTGGTGTGGCCCCACTGCTTTGTGACCCTAACCTTCTAGTGAGCACAGGGGAGTCCACAACCATCATAACTTCAGTCAGTCACCACATACATAAAGACGGTAGGTTACATGTAACTGGATACCCTGTAAAGTTTAAGGATCACAGGCTGCTGTCAACACTCTCTTCACTTCATTAATTCCCTGAATTTAAATTCTGCTACGGGCACACAGTTTGCCCTGCTGATGATACATGGATGTGTTGTTGGTTGTGATGGAACCAGTGGTGAAAGAAAACAATTGTATCTTTGAGTGGTTTGAGAACATTCCTGTTTAGGGCTTGTGAAAGATTTTACGATTCAAAGCAACACAGTTCACTGAAGGGCATATCTGAGGATCCTGCAGCATGCCCCCAGCCCAGAAGCCCTAGCAACTTGTGTTGTGAGAAGAGTCAAGCATGAAGGCAATTGCAAAGAGTCTGAGTGTGTGTGGCTTGCAAAGTTCTGTCTGGGTCAGACTAATGCACTTCTCAAAGTACAGTTTCTAAATTAAACTTTCCTCTTCAGTGAACGAATACACCACATTTCATTTTCAGACATACTGCATACCCTGTCCTAATATTGTTCTGTGTTGAGCTCCAAGTTCTACCTCAAATTCTGTTGTTTGTTGTTGGTTTTTTTCAGTTAAATCTCCTACATAATCAGTTTAGACTAGTCAAGGCTAAGTACTGAACACTCACACTATAATGCGAGTTTACCCACTTGGTTCACCTAGGAATATGTTCTTGTATAACTATGGGTGGAATAATTTCTACAAACAATATAGAGAATCTACAAAGCCCGTTCTGCCCATGCTTGTATTTTGATGAGAAAAGATATTACCTCTTTGACTGGCAAGCTCCTGGCATGCTTTGTTTTACTAAAGATAGGACTTGGCTAATTTGATGCATTTTGAATGGCCCTCCATCTTTGTCTCTACAGTGACTCCAAAGGAAACTGAATTTACCTGAAACAATATGCTTTGGATACCTGGAGTTAAGGGAGCTGATTTTCACCCACCTATCTGACTGCCAACACAGTTTGTTCATACCTGCCCAATTCTCTGCTTGTTACCAGATCTGGACTGTAAAAAGACAAAGCTCCTTACATTTCCCAGCTTATTTTGCTTTTACAGAATAAACTCTTGAAACCTCCAATATTTCCAGAAAATAAGAAGGAACTTGGTTCCTGTACCATGTTTGGTTCATTTCCCAGCAACCACCCATGCTGAAACTTGCTTACTGCACTTAAGCCAGGCAGGATCCTGCCCACTCTGGTCAAGTTTTTGAAGATGTTCCAGTTTATTTCTGAAGGATGAGGGAGAAAAGTAATTTCTTCTACTATTAGCATTTTGAATCCTGATCTCTGTCCCCTGACCTCTAGTTATATTAATCCACAGACGAAAGCAGCTGGCCACAGTATGTCAAGAGCACAACTCTTTACAAATTAAGTCTAATTCCACCTTCAAAAAAGTCACAAAGTCTTTCTTTGTGTTTTATCATTCCTCCACAGACAATTTCTTTCTTGCTGACATCAGAAGTCCAGATTCTGCTCACATAAATGGAGGTAAGGCAAGACTGTCTATGACCTGAGCAGACTATCTTGACCTTATCTCTGTTATATGTAAACATGAATATGATCAGAACTGAACCAGGGAAAACAAATAGGGAATCAGATATTGTTTTGGTATCTTTTGATACTTGGAAGGGTTTATAATTCTTTTTTCTAATTAACACTACAGGATCAGGCTACAATTTTGCTGCATCAAAGCTTCTTCACTTACCATTCCACCACATTTCTTTGTCTTTACTCAGAGACACCCACAAAAGTAATAATTTTGTCTCTGAGAACTGCAGCAGTGTGGGATAATCACTGGTGGTAACTTGCAAATTAAACTTATATAAAAGATAGGGCATTATTCTCATATTAAGGAAAGTTATAATATCAAGGAAGCCTCCCGGGCGGTGTGAAGGTGGTATGTATGGAATCCCTTCCATGATGGTTCCCTAAGCAACATAACCTGCAACTTTGGAAACTGCACGGATGGTGGAGCAGAGTGAAGACCCCTCAGCCAGGCTCTGTGATAACAGTGCAGAGGTGGGAACTTAGCGATACTTCAAAAACTGATTAAGCTGTAGTTTTGCTACCCTGAGCCAACAGTCTGCCACCTTTTGACGAACTGCTGTCCTTTGTGCAGACTTTGTTCATTATAATGTCATTATAATACCAAAACACACCTTCATCCCAAAAGCTACCCACCTACAATGTGACACCACTCCTTAATGAGCATGCACTCTGAATTCTAGGTAACTTATACCTTTAAACCGAAGCGAGATAATTTTACACCAATCCTAACAAAAATATGCATGACTAGAGTCACTCAAGCTTCACCTTGAAGGTAAAAAACAATATAAAAGTAGCCTAAGAAAGGGGGGATGTCAGGGAAGACACCCTCGTGGACAAGTCAGGGGAGACATCATCGTGGACAAGTCAGGAAGGACCCTACTGCAGACCTCTGACTTTTGGGATCAGTCGACAGGCTGAGCTTTTCTTCCCCCCCATAGGGATGCCTTTGGGTAAGATTTGAACCTCCTCAAGAGCTCTTTTGGGACTTAGAAACCTCTATAGAGTTACTTTTAACTTAGCGCTTCGGTAATTTATAATATAGACATTTGTGTATACACACTTTGCAGACATCACTGGCAATCCACAAAGAACCTGTATTCCTGTTGCTTTAAGTAAATTGCACTATTCACATAATCAACAGCACCATTTCTCACTGGGCACCATGTAAGTCCATAGATAGTGGCTGGGTGGGAATACAACACACTATCGAGTGAATCTGAGATACTGGACTCATAGTGACAAATTGGGCATTATTCAGGATTTAAACCTAGCCGCCCCAAGCCCCTCTGATATCTGAGGATAAGCTGGAAAGCAAGGTGTTTTATCTCCTGCCAAATTACTGCTCTTAACACAACAAGCAGCTCAGAACAATTGATTTAATCACAGCTCCTGGTTCTTACTGTGTCACTCTGGCTCTCCTATGCTGAAGACTTAGACACAAGCTTTCTACATCCTCAATGTGTTTTGGATTTTTGAGATAATTTAGTATTCAATGCACAGTTATGATAAAGACAAATACCTAGCTGTGCTCATTGTCAGCTTCACTATGCTATTAATTTGAAGCAGTATATTTTGTGTGCACAAACTATTCTATTTATCACAGAATCACAGAATCACAGAATGTCAGGGATTGGAAGGGACCTCAAAAGATCATCTAGTCCAATCCCCCTGCCGGAGCAGGATCACCTAGATGAGGTTACACAGGAAGGCGTCCAGACGGGTTTTGAATATCTCCAGAGAAGGAGACTCCACAACCTCCCTGGGCAGCCTGTTCCAGTGTCCTGTTACCCTCACTGAGAAGAAGTTTCTTCTCATATTTAAGTGGAACCTCCTGTGCTCCAGTTTGTACCCGTTACCCCTTGTCTTAT
Source organism: Brachypteracias leptosomus (assembly GCA_013401335.1). Lineage (NCBI taxonomy): Eukaryota > Metazoa > Chordata > Aves > Coraciiformes > Brachypteraciidae > Brachypteracias > Brachypteracias leptosomus. The sequence continues at coordinate 111,054 of VYZX01030844.1, forward strand.
CATTGTTTGTCACCGAGAAGAGCCTGGCTCCATCTTCGTGACACTCCCCCTTTATATATTTATAAACATTAATGAGGTCTCCCCTTAGTCTCCTCTTCTGCAAGCTAAAGAGNCAGGCCTCCAACTGGACTCTGCCCCATTGACCACGACTATCTGGCTTCTTTCCTTCAGCCAGTTCGTAGTCCACCTCACTACCCGTTCATCCAGTCCACACTTCCTCAGTTTAGCTGTGAGGATGCTGTGGGAGACCTTGTCAAAGGCTTTACTGAAGTCAAGGTAGACCACATCCACCTCTCTGCCATCATCCATCCACCTCGTTATATCCTCATAAAAGGCTATGAGGTTGGTCAAGCACGACTTCCCCTTGGTGAAGCCATGTTGACTGCCCCTAATGACCCTCTTATCCTTGATATGCCTTGAGATGGCACCAAGGATAAGGTGTTCCATCACTTTCCCAGGGATGGAGGTGAGGCTGACCGGTCTATAGTTACCCGGGTCCTCCTTCTTGCCCTTTTTGAAGACTGGAGTCTGGTTTTGTTTACCATTATTTTACCCCTTAACTGAACTCAGACTGTTTTTCTCCATGTTTTACATCACTGGGATTTCACGTCCTTCTATACACTTGCTATTTTTCTAGGTAAATAAAATACTGGGAACTAGATGTACTCATTTCAGAGGAAGAAGAATCACTGTTAGTGCACTTGGTTTAGGTGCTCATTTTGCTCCATCAAGTGTGCCTGCTTAATTATGTGCAGTATAAATTCCCTCAACATCAATTATCTTGAAAAAAGGCTTTCAGAGTTGGGAATCTCTTATGATGTAAGAGGCAAATACACTACATTTTTAAAAGCTCTCCTTTTTTCTCTCCAATTTCCAGATGTCAGAAACATCCAGATGCTGGAGCAATTGCTTCAATGGAGAGAATGAAACTCATCTGGGAGGAATGGGGAGTGATCAGGAGGACACATTAAAAAGACAAACAAAACGGAAGAAAGTGCAGAAGACCGAGAATGGATAGGTCCAGCAGCAACATGCAGAAATGGCCTTGCAGCTCGCTGACAGCCACATGAGCTGGAAGACCAATGAACAAAGACGAATTAAGATTCCACTGCAGAATTGGCTTGTCTCAGATGCCTTCACATATTATAATTCAGATCAGCACGTGTTAGCACAAAGAATATTTTATTCTACTTTTGAATGGTAAAACTCTATTGGAAGGATCATCCTTTGGCCTGTGTTAGTGCAGAGCCTAGCACTGTGGGGTGTTGATGTATGGCAGGTAGTCTTTGAAGTTACCACAATAACAGTGATTACAGCAGCAATGATATGTTAGACTTGATGGTCTTTCTCAGTGCCCACCTCTGGTAGTGGTGGTAGACTACAAGTCAGTCCTTTCTGCATGGACCATATAAATAAACCCTTTTGTCAGACACTTCTGTCCTCATTGCAGGACAGAAGGGAATAACTACTGTCTGCTTTTCTTCCTGCTTACAACAAAAGTAGCAAGAAATTTTTTAGCTACATGTAACTGTTGTAAGGAAGAAGTCCCCCAGTTTTAGGGGTTTTTTTAATGTGCTGAGGCTCATCACTTGGTTTCAGATATCTATGAGTTTAGAATTTAATGTAAGCTAACTACCTAAGAACTCTGTAAGAGGTAAGAAGTACTCAATCCTTTAAATGAACTATCATCGGACTTGGCCTTTGCTTAATGAGCTGTGCCATGATACTATAAGGTTCCCAGATCATCCCCAGATCAAGGGTCTATGGGAGTCCAAGTGCGCAAATTTCAATGGAAAATCAGGCTTGTAGATGGTCTTGTAAAGTACAGCTAGTTTGTAATTAACATTATTTAGCATGTATAGTGTATCCAGCGTTAAATTGACTTGATTTCACAACATTATCCTGTTGTGGTTTAAGGTTTGG